>CM052546.1:85788619-85847892 GCA_028533065.1 Trachops cirrhosus | reverse complement strand
TTGGATTGTCACAACATTTCTATCAAATAACCCACTGAGCAAAACCTTTCCAGAGACGCAAGAATTGTTTAAAGTTTTTGTCTGGGTGGACCTCATTGGTTGAGCTGGAGGTCACCTGTCAGCTCTGTGATAGCGGTGAAAAGAAATGACTCAAACGGCTTTCTCCGCACAACCGGAAGAGAGCTGCGGCCGATGAACGGGATTTTGCACACTGCCGCCGGCTGCTTTAGCTCTGCGCGGGCACAGACCTGTGGGCGTCACTCCTCGGAGGAGCGCCCTCTTCCCTGCCCGTCCCAGTGTGGAAGGAGGGTAATGGCTGGCGATATGCGAAGTGTGGGCTGGATAGAGCTAATACTTAATGGTTCCGTGAGCGGCTTTGTGTCTGGGCTCCCCCAGCTCTCAGCAGCTCCCTCCTCCACCCACTCACCCGCCCCCCCTCAATCAAAGAGTCCCCCTCTCTTTGCGGGGGGGTGGGGGGCAGGCAGCAGCACAGGGGTGGGCAGTAATAGTTCAGAACAATAGCATCTGAAGGGGAAGAAAACAGTGGGCCTCTCGCTTTCCTTCTCTAACCACAACAATTGGAGGAAACTTGGGCCTGAAAACTCTCTCTGCTACTAAATAGCACCCAGATGCACACCCCAGCTGCCGTCTGGCACCAGGTATGACTGTGCCCATCCGTCTTCGGGACACGCCCACCGCGGGGAGAGGGAAATGAGGCTGCCTGGGCAGCGAGAGAGCCTCTCTCTCCTGCCTTCTGCACACTTTTCCTTTTATCTCTCCCCCTTCCATTTCGGAGCTTCTTGTTCTCACCTTCACGCTGTGGCAGTGCTGACTAAAGAAAACTGTGGCTCTGGAAAGTCAGTGGTGAGTCATCGCGCCCCCCCCCCCTCCCCGGCTGCTCCGAATATCTAAAGCGCCCTGTGAGTGCCTGTGGGAGGCAGGGAGGCATCTGGTCCCATCGCCTGGGGAGGAGTGCGGCCCAGTGGAGCCGACCCCAGGGCATCCAGAGAGTATCTGAGTTTTGATACCTGTCTTCTAATTCAATCCAAACACCCACCATGCACGGCTTTGAGGAATGCATTGTTCAAACACATCTGATTCTTGCCCGGAGCCTTTTCAAACCACTGACCACTTTGAACCTAATTAGAAAAAGCAGAGGACACTGGAGACATTTAATAAAAGGAATCGGGTTGCTGCTTCGTCTTCATGACCTGGGATTTATAAGGGAATTTCACTGGCTTTGTAGCAATGTAAAATAAATAGCCATTAGATGATGACAGCGAAAACAAAGTTGCTGCCAAAGCTAAAAAGAGCTTGGCAGGAGAAGAAAGGACTACTACATAGTCACTCATTATTTACTGTACAAACCTTTTCATAAAGCATGGAGGAGAGATACATAGGAATAATGGGCCCTTGCTAACAGATGAAAAGGGCTTTCTATAGCTACATTGTCCCTGATGAAGGCACCAGGGTCCCAGTTGTTACACAATCTCATTGTTCTATCCAGCTATTCAGAGAGCAGAATGAAGCCCTGCTCTGGAACTCTTAAAGGCCGCAACAAATAGTCCCCATGTTTCCAAGGAAAAGACTAAAGCTGCAATGGCTGGAAATAACTAATTAATCCCTTAATCCTTGCAGACCACCACGGTCTGCTGCATGTGTTCTAACCAGTTAATTATTCTTTAGCTTCCAAAGCTAAAATGCAAATAAGCACGGTGACCTAACCTACCAGCTCCTGACAAAGGACCTGACTGCTTCTGATTTAATTCA
The DNA here is from genome assembly GCA_028533065.1 of Trachops cirrhosus. NCBI lineage: Eukaryota > Metazoa > Chordata > Mammalia > Chiroptera > Phyllostomidae > Trachops > Trachops cirrhosus. The sequence goes on along the minus strand of CM052546.1, from coordinate 85,846,122 downwards.
AAAGGCGGAACGCTTTGCTTTTCGGTGGTGGTGGTGGTGGTGGTAGCGAACCACTGACATCTGAGAGCTCCATTTCATGCAACCCTAAAGGAATGCTTTGAGTCCACATCACATTCCCCCTTCCCCACCCCTGGAAGCTGATAGCATGTGGTTTCTTTAACTAAAGTTGTGACCACCCAATCCAACAATGAGATGTTATTTTTAAATGCTAATGAAGATACATGTTCCTGAAAACAGTAACAGGCTCAGAGCTGTAGAGCACCATGGCAATGAACTTGACCCAGTCCAGAAGGACAGAGACACCACAGAAGAATTTGAAGGACAAATGTATGTTATTCATTAATGTTAACTGATAGTCTGTTGTGCCACTAGACTGCATTTCAATGGCTACAAGCACAGGTAGACTCACTTAGCCTTCCAAGCATGCATGTGTGCATGTGTGTTCACGTATGTCTGTGATGGGGAAGGAGGCTGGTGGACTGGGGTGGAGCGTGAGAACAGATGTGCTCCTACCGCCTCTAAGGAAGGAGAAGGAAGAAAGTCAAAAGAGCATCCAGAGAGTGCACAGCAAGGGAACATTCCAACGAAGCAAAGAATGTTGATCCCATTAGCTACACTGATACCTTGCGTAGTGCCCACCACCTAACTACGGTCGGTGGTCAGAAAATGGTGGGTTCTTGTGGATCCCACCCTCCCATGCAGTGTGAGGCCTCGCAAAAGCCACTGAGTGCCCACCTGACTCTGTATCTTTGGCCACGGGGCCTGAGGCAAGACTCTTGCCCTCTCTAAGCCACCCGTTCCTAAATAGGAACATTGAGAAGCTGTCACTGCCTGCCTCACAGTCCTGCCACTTCAAATCAGATACCAGGATTATGGGCAGATGCTCTGCAAGCTGGAAATGCCTCTGTCATGGTGTAATTTAATTATCACATATATATGCAATAGATTAATCGGTCTCAAAAAAAGTGAAAAAATAATTCAACACAACAACAATCCTGAACACCGTCAATCTTTCTTCAAGGGTTAGAAAGTTTACGGAAGTGGCAATGTCTCTCTCTGCCATGAATATGGGCCTTAATTACAGAAATAGCCAACCAAATTATATGGCAAAAAGTAAAATTCTGAGATGCTTGAAATACTGTCAGTATCTACCAGAACCCCTTCTGCCTTTCAACTTCTTCATTCTAAATTGTGTAAGACATATGATGCCTCTATTTAAAAAAATGACTGAGGATGACATCAGATGACTGAGAGAATATCCATCAGGGATTGTGATTAGGCAGTATAAGAAGGGGACAAGAGGACAAGTTTGGGGAATGACCAGATACACGGTCAATTTGGGAAAGGAAGTCCTCACTCAAGGCACTTTATTTCTATCTGGTGAAGTGTTCTCATAATATACTGCCATCCGCCACAAAATCTGTGTAATACATGCAAAAACCTTCACTGCCACAAGATGGGAACCTCATTAACTGTGGTTCCCCCGCTCAGCGCCCGACCTTCCCAACCATGTATAGTGACCCTGGGGTTAGTTTTACCCTTTGCACCTTCTCTCGTGTTACTGCATTTATTGAAACATTTATGAACTACCATTTGCAATTTGAAGTAATCAAATAAAAAACATTTTTTAAAATAAGGGTATATATATCATGAGACCCTAAAATAAATTTTAATGGTCACGATAAACATAAACCCCTTAAGGTAGATTTCTGAGTGCCTAAATATAGACCTAGGCTCAAAGGCAATGATTTCTGTCTTGATTTTTCAAGATTTTACTGTGTGCTTGAGTCTTGTCACTGCACACCTTTGCTCCCTTCTTACATTATTTATGAATTTTATAATGCTATTTTTATAAAAGTACTTAAAACTCAGCGACAGATAAAATAGCTAGTCTGTGATCTTCAATTTATATATAGTAAGTCTACTTTTATGAAAGAATTTCATGTTTTCAGTTAATATAATATTTTTATTTTTCATGTAGAAGCATCATGTCAAATTATAAATGAGTGCTGAGGCTGTGATTCAGCCAAACTAATTCTCTGTGCTCCTTCTCCAGTTGCTCCGCGTCCCCTGCGACGTCACGAACAAGCATTTCACGTGTATTAGTACGCAATGGAAGCCACCCGGCCGTCCACTAGTAGGCACTGGGTAAGTTAATTACAGTATATGTGTAGGAGACCATTCTGCGCGTCGTGGGCCCAGCTCCCACTGGGAGATGCACAGGACCCACACCCACAGATAGGTTCTCCCGTGGGGAATCAGGCCTGCGATGTACCTAGGCCTCTATGAGTCTTGCTTTTTGCTAAAACTCCCTCACCCTGAATTTTAAGAAACATTTACTGCAAAGTAACTTCCTAAAATCCATACTAAACCTTCCAAGGATGAGTATAACTGGTTCAACCACTTTTGCCTTTTCATTTGCAAATATCCCTCTTCTGTGATGTGATTAGCAGCATTGGCTCCTTTGTTTTCTGTAAAAGGGAACCACCTCAAGCGAATCTGTGCATAGTAAATGAGGACCATCATGCAATGGGCGGAGAGACCCAATAAAGGTCTGTCATGGCAGAGGACGAGGCTCTTGCTTTCCTTGAGAGAAAAGCCACACTGTCCCTTTTCCTCCACCAGACTCGGTAGTCCGTGTGAATGTCTCATTTCATCCACAATGACATGGACACTGTGGGCCAGTGCCTGCATCAATATGCATATACTGGAATACTAGAAAGCCACTCAAATGATGAGGCAAATGTATATAAAGTTTAGAAGGAAAGATGAAGAAACCGTGTGCACGGCATGCTGGGTGGAGATGGCTCTGAGACAGGACGGACGGGTGGCAGTCATATGCATCTGTAGGGTAAACCTGCAATGACACACGGCACAGCGTTTCCATGGTGACTCACGGAGGGCTGGAGCATGAGTGATTTTCATTCTCATACTTATGCATTTCCCTATTTGCTGAACTTTTTATAACCAGGAATTGTTTTTGTTGGAGATGCTGTTGGAAGGCTTGTGCTGGGAAAATTTCTGTCCCCAACCAGCAAACATGTTGGAGGAAAGAACTCCGAACATCCTGGAGGAATGTTCAATATTTAACAAACAAGTAGCGCCCACCATATTCATATGGACAGAGTCTGTGGGAGTTGGAGTCTTGCTTGCAGTCGGCATCGAGGTTGATTTTTATATGCATTCTCTATGAGTTTAGTTTTCACCCTTTTCCCCAGGATAATAGGAAGGAGAGACGGTTGTGTCTTGGCCTATGGCTTTAGAAAGGGTGGAAAGGTCCAGAAGGGAATAGACAAAGGAAGCGTGAAGAGCCTATGCATTCGCCCTAGTGGAAGGCAGCCCAGCTTACAGATGGTTCTCTATTGATCTTTGGGTGCACCTGTGTCTGTAGATCGCATCAGGGCCTATGACTTTCCCAATTGTCTTTTCAGTTATGACAAAATGAGGATGAGCAAGATTCGGTGCTGCCTTGGAGGAGCTCCCCATTCATTCTGCATCTACACAATCCTGAGACTCCAAATACACTCTGACACAACCAAAGGGCAAGCCAGGGAACCAACTAGTGTCAAAATCACCGCTCATTTCACTGGTCAGGGGATGTAACTGTTCAAAGCGTAATTATACTTAATGCAAGGGGAAAGCCATTAGGGCTAGTAAAAATAAGTCACTGAATTTACAGATGTCAAAGTTGAATATCCTTACAAGACACGGGGAAAAAAGAAGATCTTTCTTCCCATTGTGTAAATGCACGTGAATTCGGAGTGCTCGCTGCCAGGGGGTGTCTCTGCAGACCGGCCAAGAGGCAGGCATACACTCGGTGTGGGGAAGGCAGACGGGAGACACAGTGAGGAGCAGGGCCCGGTGCGGAGGCCGCTGCAGAGACTTGTTTGATGTGTAAGCTATCATTTGTGCGCACAGAAGCACCCACGTGGTTACGGACAAAGGGTAATTGCAGGGTGGTTTATTAATTGAAAGTAAACGTTCTCTGCTTTGTGAAAGGGCTCAATGTGGAAAAACCAAACACATGATAAAAGTACGTGCACAGTCAGCAGAGAGACCGCAGCTTTGAAAAACCTGCCAGGAAGGAGAAAGTTCAGAATGGATTGTTTTCTGGCTCCTTACAACAAATAAACCACCGAGGGACTCCTAGGGATCTGAACAATGAATCAACTTCCCTCCCCTCTCCATCCTCTGCCCTCTCCTCTTATGTGCATGAAGAATGGTGAGTTATATATTTTGGGTCCTCTTTCTCCTGAGGCAACTAATGCCTTAAACACACACACACACACACACACACACACACACACACACACAAATTCCATACATCCTATACCAAAAACCTAGGAGCTTACTGTAAAACACAGTAAAAAGCTCTAGTTCATGAGTCCTCCCTCCCTTTGTTAAATAGGGCCAGCACTCAACGACTGTGCTCATGGAGTGAATCTCTGGGTCTCCCTGTGGATTCTGCACCTGGTTCAGCATCGGGCTGCTAATTTACACATGGAGCAATGTGGCCATCTTAGAAGGACCTAACTGGCTAAATGGAGCAAGTCCTAGGGCAATAAATGGAAATTTGTGGCTGGCATGACTGTAAAATTGGGGTGCAGCCATGTTCTCCAACGGGGATAGGTTGCTTTGAGCCCTCCCCCAAACAACATTTCACTATGAGCATTTGTCCCCAAAGCCAGCCCAGCACTGGGCTCAGGCAGAAGCCACACTCATACACACCACCAGGGAGGCGGGATCCAGCATCTCCAGGTTTTCCTGTTCTTCTCGATACATTGAATGTGTCCTGTGATGTGAGTTTAAGTAACTGAGGTACCTCTCAGGATACTATTGGTTGATAAAGGGTGTCTAAATGCGCAAGGAAAGACCTGAATCACCCTTCCTCTTTATAAATGTTCCAAACACCGAGGGCAGTCCCAGGCAGGGGGTACACAATTGAAAAGCTCCATCGTGTTTTCCTCTCTCGAGTGGCCAGTGCCCTCCGAGGGGGGGACAGAAGCATCAGCCCAGAAGGAGGCAAAGGTAAGTGTGTTCTGGAAGTGAAGGCCGGCCAAGAGTCATCTGTTCTTCTTGGTGTCAGAAAAACGTCAACCATATTACATGTATTTTCCAATCAAGTGTTTGAGAGCTCTGGAAACTTCCTCTTGGGCTACGTACAGAGCAACCAGAGGACACGGTTTCGGTGTCTATGGTCCATTTGTCAGTCCAATGTTCATCCTCCTTGTATTTTACTTTTATCTTTGGAAATCGATAACCGCATCACTGGACTTACTGCCCAGCGTGAGAGTCTCTGGACGAGAGGGAGGAAGAAGACAGGTTTTGACTTCTTGTATTTGAGGCTGCTATTTTAGTTACTTTCATTTCCTTCCCAGTGCTAGCAATGAGGACACAAATCCTTCCAGGAGAGTTCTAGAATCAGCTTGATGGTTTCAAGAGGTTGTAAGGGATCTGAGGGAAGCAAAAGGCGAAGGACAATGGAAATGGAACGGAATGAGGAGTCGGCGCGACCAGGGCGCCCCGGGGAGAGTCTCCGGCTGCAGGCAGCCCAGGTGGCGCGTCCCCAGCTGGGCTCACACTGCCCTCTGAGCATCCTACATGGAGGCCCATGTGGCGGTGTGTGCCATTTTTAATGCTGGAGTGAAAAGTGATTAAAAAGATTATTTTATAAACCTCAAAAGCAAATTTTCTTCACCTTTTTTTTTTTTTACCACAAATAGCACTCACATTTTCTATTAAATAAATGTAAAAGCAAAAAGGACCATCTCTCCAAGCATGCCCCAAAATCCAGACTCTAAACCTTCTGATTATGGGAACAAGATCAGACAACAGGCAAAATCACTCCGACAGCTGTTTCCACGCAGCCGCTGTTTGGGAGGGAGCCTGGCAGTGTCTCTGAGAGCAGCTGTCACATGGAGGAGAAGTGAATGCATCGATTGATGTCATGGTCTTCGGAGGTGGGCAGAGGGGCGGTTTCTCTGAGAAGAGAGGGGAGAAGGCTCGGGGGGTGGGGTATGGCTCGAACCTGTGAACAGTGGTGGAATTGTCTAGAGTGTTGATTCAGGAGCCTACAAAGACCCCATTATCCCTCTTCTCCAGGCCAATGGCCCACCTGACAAATGGTAATGGCAACATTAGCAGACCTGAGAGAGTTCCCCAGCCCTCTCCTGTGTGCCAGTATTAAGTCTGATAGTGTCTCCCTCCCTCCCTCTCGCCCCTGCCCCCTCTCTCTGCTATTTTGATAGCTGCCTGCTGTTTGAGTAAGGCACTGGGTTTCTTGACAGCTGAAGCCCAGGTGGCCTCAGTATCAATCTAAACAAGTCGACGTGAAATTGATCTCTCAGGGTTGGGACCCGGAGAGCTGGTGTCAACAGAGCGTTCCACCTTCAGCAGAGATAATTCTTTCATCTGGGGTGAGGGGAGGGAGGAGGACCGAGAGGGGCTGACACAGGTGCCCGCACTGCCCGCTCGGGTTTGTTTCTGAAACTCCGATTGTGATGACGTCACGCTATCAGAGGGCTGTGTGTTGGTGTGTGTTTACGCGGGTTGTCAGTGTAGAACCACGCACCATCACACAGCTGGGGTCGGCCCTCCATAGTACAACGATGGAAAAACTGAACCACGAAAGAAACTGTTGGGCACAGACATGTGGATGGAAGCAAACAAGGAAAATGCAACCTGGGTGGAAATTTCCATAGTTTTAAAAACAATCTGGAGAGTGTGGGCGGATGAGAGGCTGACAAAAATACATATAGTTGACTCTTCACCATGCCCACCCATAAAATCCAACTCATTGAATAAGGAGCCCAGAAATAGTGTTCTATTTGGGTTTTCAAATTGATTGGTAAATTTCTTTGGAAGGAGACTCATTTAGCTGTGCTTTGGCTTAGGACCCACTTAGCTTTGGCGTGTCGTTACTCTTTGGGGCAGCATGAAAATTTAAAATAGAAGTCAGAGTGACCTTGGTGTTGGTTGAACTTCATGTTGTCAATGGAAAAAAAAACACTTCGTAGAGAGAAAATGAGTCGTGCTCAGGAGTTCAGCTTGGTGGCATGAATGCATGAATAGGGGAGTCTTTTTCTGGTTTCTCACTGAGTCGGAACGACTGGAAACCAAGCGTGATCTACGGCGGCGATGCGAGAGCAGACACCAACCCTTATCTGTTAGAGCTGTCCTGAGATTAGGCTAGATTTTCCAAACCACTACAAAAACTGGCTAGAAAGTGAGAAAATTCTGATGACAACTGGCACTTCGGTTTCTGTAAGACTAGAATCAGCTGATGTTGGAGAAACCCAAACTTTTCCACTTAAAGGACATTCCAAAAACTCAGTAGGAACGTATAAAAAGGAAAAATCACCACTGAGAAAACCGATCCAATGCACTGAAGAACATCTTCTGTGAGCAAATGGGTAGACTCCACAGACCTGGGGACAACTTGCACACTCACAGGGGATGATCTAAAGATTCCCACTGTCCCAGGCCTGCTCGGTGACTCCGTGTCACCCGCAGTTCGACACGCAAACTCTCTGAGCTACAATCCAACTTTGCCTCTGCTATTCGATGCCAGTCAAAATGGTAAGAGACTTGCTAGGGCTACCAGGAAAACCGATGGCTGAGCATGTGGAAGATGCTATTGGAAGTCTTGTTGCTATGTATTTAAAGAGGCGAAACAAACTACTAAACTTTAGTTAAAATGGACCCCAGACGAACCTTTTCAGAAACATTTCCTAGGGCTTGGTGAGATAACATTTGGGGCTGAGGGAACTAAAGTTTCTCAGCTTCGCTTCTTTACTCCAAACAATGGCATTTCATTCTCGAGTTGCATGAAATTTTCTGGAGAATCCTGGGAGTCCCAATCTTTGCTGAGCCCGTGATCGAACTGAGAAAAGACATGGCTTTGATAATGCTGTTCTTCTACGCTGCCGAGAAAAATGAAGGACCGGGCCCCTCCACACTCCGCTAATTTCACTGCCATGGCTTAGCGGATAACATTTTCCTCTGATCACTGCCTTACAGAGGACCTGAACTGGAACTGTAAGTGGTCTGGACCAGTTCGGCCCAAGTGCACTTTTTGCTCATATGCATATAATAAAATGCGCTAACGTCTCATTTTTCTGCACCATAAAGGGTAATCTATACAATCTAAGTGAACCTTCAGACAATGTGTTAACTACTACATTCTAGAATCGAGTTCACTCCTGGCCAGCAGTAGATGCTCAAAATCAATCATCGAAGCTCATCCCTTCAATAGCATGAATTGCTCTCTAATCCCCACCATTTTAATCCCTTACATGTCGGTCTGAATGAACGGGGCATTCTAAATGTAAGTCATGTTCTGTCGACAAGTCACGTTTGCACAGGAAAGCCTCGATTATTTAATTGTGCTATGGTGGCGGTGGCTTTAGAGACAGCTGAGGAGTGGAAGGCAATTTCCCCTACACTGGGTGGTCCCTTCAGGACATGCTTCAAGACATCGGGCTCAGGAAGCCTGCCTCTCCCCAAGCTCTGCCTCTGCCTCTCTCCACGTATCCCTCATCCATCCCTAAGAGGTGTATGGAGCACCCACCTTGAACCACAGAGGCATTCAAGTCCAAAAACTCCTATAAGGCTTCACTCCTATAGCAAAAGTGCTCACACTTGATGGTGACGATGCTCTCTGCTGCTCAGAAATCTTTTGACTTGTGTATGATTTTGTGCCTGTGTTCTAAACGACTGGGGTTTCTCAGATTCCAAGTTCAAGGCTAGCGGGGCGTTTCCTGGAGCTCGTCTTCTCTGTACCTCTACTCAGGGGCGGCACGTTGCTCTCCATCACGTTTTATGCCTTTGCTTCCAATGACCCACCAGCCAGGAGTCTGTAAAACGTCTCCCTTACTCTGTAGTGAGTGGCACAGTCCTGACATCTCACAAGTATATCGGGTTGGAGTGGAATTTGATTTTTGTAAAAGCCTCAGGTCTCACAACCCTCTCACTCAAAGAACACGAGCCTAACTCTTTCCGAATTGTTGCTCTGGTTTCATTCTCAGTGCTGTGTCTGCTTAAATAAACGTTGTCTCCCTGCCCTGCTTTCCCCTGCCTGGTCAGGAAGGGCAGCCCCAGTAAGCAGGGGCCGGGCGAACTTGAATCAGCCCACTGCCCATTAACTAGTTTTACAAACAACAATGAAACAGGAAATAACAAAGCATGATCCTTGAATTAGTACTTCTGCAAACATCCTCCAGAGTTTTCCACAGTCCGTAAATTGCTCCAGCTGTGTTTTCATGGTTTACAAAAGGGAGAGAGGCAAACTCGAGAGACAAATTACCATCCTGGACCTGGTCGGGGATGATTTTATAGTAAAGGTGCTCTGCTACACGGCAGAGCCTGGAGATACACAAAGAGCTATAAGCCTCGCTCTGCTGGAAATGCCAAGAGTTTACTTTATGTATTGTCTACCCAGAGGGATAAGGACTGGCATATATCAAAACACAGATCAACCCGAAGAATAAGGCCTGTTTTATTGCTATGTTTTACCAGGAGGGGATGAGGGTATAATGTTTTATTACGAAACAACAGAAGGAACAGAGCCTGTGGAGACAGCCGGACCCGGGAAGGAAATGACTAGTGGGAGAGGGGCGCCACCTTTAGGCAGTTGGATGCATTGGCATGCGCTCAGTAAAAATGATTCTTGGCTTGGTGAATATTGAGCTTTAATTCAATTCAGAAATATTTCTGAAAGTTATTTTCCAGGTATCTCGGGGTCTCATTCTACTTGGAATGAGCCTTCTCAGACCTCCCCATGTTCTGGCCATTTAGTTACTGCCCAAAAGGTTGGTTGGTATTGGCTATCACGGCTCTTTGGAGCTTCCCAGAGTACCAAGTTGTACCAGAAAAACAGGAGACTACGGAAAAGGCAGGGCATGTCTTTAAGTCACAAGGCCTTCTAGGCTAGGATGGTACCGAAGGAAGGAATGCAGAGGCTGACTGATCTAACGCAGTCCTTAGAGTCGAACAGCCCTGACCTTGACCCAAATTGCAGTGTTTTGGAAGAGATTTATAGTAGCTGGTTGGATAAACATGGAGTTTTCCAGATAAATAAATTAAATTAAGTGTACAGGTAACACAAATAGCATGTAGGTGTTGAGGCCTGTCACAGAGGCTCTCCACCTTGAGAAAAATCCAAAAATAGCCACGTGGGTGCCCATTACATCGGAAACTGAAAACTAGCCAAGGACAGGGGGTCACCAAGCCAGAGTGGGATGGGGTCATGTTCTCCAGAGAGAAGGAGAACTTCAAAAGATCACAGAGAATGAGAGGCCTTACTCCCACCCCAAACTGGGGAGAGATAATATTGAAAAAGCCTTCCTTCCAGAAGCATTTCCCGGAAGCTCCAGAAGTTCCACCACCGTTCACGGATTCTTCACGGGAGGCCATAGCCTGCTGAGGTCCCAGTGCCCAGGGGAGAACTCAGGGGGTCTCCACACGGCCGAGACCTGGGCTCCACAACAGCCACAACGGGTACCCTCCGCCCAGCCCTCGGGGGTTACTGAGTCCTACCTGAGGCCCCTGCGCCTCGTCCCCACGGAGTGCCACGGGAAGTGGACCAGCAGCCCACGGCGCCTGTCCCGGTATTCATACACAGGCAGTCAGAAGCAGCCCATGAAAACATCGAAGAAGCGGTTCAGACAAGGTGGACTGAGTGCTAAGATGCCACAGACAAGTCAGAAAAGCACAGGCTGGGAACAGGGAGTCAGTGTTTGGCACATATCTCACACACACACACACACACACACACACACACACACAGAATGCTGAGTCACCATTCCTTCTTTCCTTTTTGCCCTCACTCTCTCCTTCCCTTCCTCAGAGTAACAGTGGCTGCCTAACCCCCTGAGGCCTGGGGCCTGACCACCACACCCAGGTCTCTCTTGGATGGACAGTTACTGAAAGGTCTGACAATGATTCTCAGGTGGCACTGACTTTAGCAGCAAAGCGTCCCCAGAGGTCGGCCCTCCTCCTGGTGAGGCTGAGAGGCACTGAAAGCCACGGTGTACCCACAGGGACAGGCACAGCCCAGCAGCCTGCGTCACCTCCCGTCTGCTCCAGGTCACGGGGGGGGACCAGTCACCAAACCCTAGCTCCCTCCTTCGAATCCACTGTTTTTGCAACAAGTCCTTTCTGACTGAGCCAATCTAAGCCTGACAAAAAAGGACAGGATTTGGCCAAGAACTGATCTAGGTGATAAATTTCATCTTCTCGCTATGATCAAAACAGCTGGACAGATGCAGGCCCGCATCACGGTGGTCCCTCTGAGGTGGGAAAGAACTGGGCTCATAGGCAGACCCAGACCAGCAGGCAGCCCGGATAGCACAACCGACACCCCTGAAACCCGACCCAGCCGTTTATCCCACAAGTATCTGTCAAGTTCCTACTTAAGTTCCTATGAGACTGTCCCTTCCAATGTCACATCCCAACTAATCCCCCAAGCAACCCAACATGACGGGCATTCTTGTTATCGCCATTGGATGGACGTGGAGGCTGACGCTCAGAAAGGTGAAGAAGTTTTCTTACTGCGTCTGCAGAATGGAGGGAACGGACGGGCAAGAAAAGTTTAGGCGAGGTTTGAACCTGAGACAGACCAGCAGCCAGCACAGGCTGAAGCAAAAGCCCGGCGCGGCAGGTACAGGGATTCTAAACCAGTTTACAAAAAGAAGAATTGTAAAACTTCTCCAAAAGTTATCATTTTAAAAACTGGAAGAAAGGGTAACAAGTAGATAACTGGAAATATTTTTCATTACAATTGTGCACCTTTACGTTGTGCGATGTGATTTCTGCGAAATCTTTATATTGTTTTTCTGGTTTGTTCTTCCCAACCAAACACGGAAGGTGAGCCAGAAAGACAGCACCGTCCGCGTTGTGCAAGTGAAGAACCCAGGTGTGGAGCAACTACATATCCCGACCCAGGGTGACACGGTTCCAGGGGGCAGGACGTGGGGTTCTGCGCTTGGATTTCGGTCTTTGCCTTTTACAGCCGTACACACCCTGGGAGAGCCACACAGGCCCAACGTTGCCTTTCTCAGGTGTCACTAGAAGAGACGGTTAAAGAGAGACTCAACCCGACGGGAGCCAATCTTGTTAACACTCTTTTACTTATTTTTTTTTTTTTCAGAGAAACGAAGCACTGAGAGTGGGAGGTCAAAGGAGAACAACTGAGTCACAGCCACATGCCAAGGAACCAAAGCCCAAGACGTTTTTAGGAAGGGACCTTGGTCAGCATCTGAAACCTAACACACCGATTATTAATGTGTATTCAGTTCTGCTTTGTCAGTTGAGGGTTCTGCTCCAGAAGAAGGCGTGTGTTGGAGCAAAAACACGAAACTACCACACCAGGGTATTATTATTCCCTAAAGAACACATTCGGCTAGGGAGAGATGGCAGGCGACTTACTCCCAACACGTTAGGTGAAAATTATATAAAGGTAGAATTTTATCAACCACTGTCACCCCAATAAATTTATTTTCTTTAATTATATACAGGTACAGCTTCTGGGTCACATTAGAGACAACCCACCCTACTGACAGCCTAAAACCCATCTCTAATTTTATGCCTAATGGGAAAAAAGCTTTAGAATAAATTATTGATACAATCAAAGTTTTTCATTTTGGGCAATTAATAGCAAGTTTGGAAAGTAAGATGCAGAATTGTTCGTGATTGCATTCTTTGGAAAATAAGTGTGCTGTGAAAGACTGTCTCAAGGCCACGGCATCAGGAGCAAAGGAAAAGGTGGTGGGAGGGAAAATGACCACTGACTGCATTTCTAAATTTCAAAGGAGTCCAGTCGCCGCTGGTGTCAAAGATTACTGGCTGTCAGCGGGCACAGCCGGAAAGCTGGCTCACTTCCAACTGCCACCGACATATTTGAGATATGATCATAGCCTCCTGGCTTCTACCTAACACGGACTTGCTCTGGCTTTTTCCGATAGACTTTATATTTTTAGAAGAGTTTTAGATTTACAGAAACATTACGAAGACAGTGCCGAAAGTTCCCACATTCCCCACACCCAGGTGCTCTGGCCGTGGTATCTCACGAGGGTAATCGGTGAACCAGTGTTGACGGAGTATCACTAACTGAAGTCCACAGTCTATTCAGATTTCCTTAGTTTCTCCCTAAAATCTTTCTCTGCACCAGGATCCCACCCAGGACATGTGACATTTAGTTGTCGTCTCCTCAGGCTTCTCTTGGCTGTGACAGTTTTACTGACTTTCCTTATTTTTGATGACCTTGATCGTTTTGAGGACTGGCCGAGTATTTCTTGGAATGTCCCTCAGTCGGGGTTTGTCTGATGTATTTCTCAGGACTGGATGGGGTCATGGTGTGGGGGAGGATGACGAGAGAGGGAAAGCGCCATCCTCATCACTTCGTATCACGGACCCCTACGGTCACCACGCTTCAGCGCTGTTGATGTTGACCTCGAACGCCAGGCTCAGCCAGTGTTTGTCCGTCAGCCAGTTCTACTGTAAAGTTACTCTCTTTTTCTTTTTGCTCTTTCCTTGCTGTCCTCTGGAAGGAAGTCACTGTGGCCAGCCCACACATCAGGATTAGGGAGTTACGCTCTTCCTCCTTAAGGGCAAAACATTGACATGAATTATTGGAAATTCTTCTGCAAGGGAGATTTTCTCTTCTCTTTATTTATTCAGTCATTGACTTACATGAGTCTGGACCAGGGTTCTTTATTTTCTACTTTGTGTTGTAATTCAATACCACTCTATTTATCTGGATGAACAAATCGTTCCAATGTTGGCCGTTACGGGAGCACTATCATTTGGCTTCTATGTCCCGCGGACACACCCTCACCCAGGCAGGGTGTTTTGTTTCGTTTGTGTGGTGGGTTGGCCTTTTGGAGTGTTCTTAAGTAGATCCTTACTGTCTTGCATGACAAGATACTCCAGGCTCCACCTGTACAATATACTTCCTACCCCATCCTGGAATCAGCCATTTCTCCAAAGAGCCCTGGTTCTTTTTATCAGAGGACCCTGTTAGAAACCAAGCTCGAGATGCTGTATATGCTACTGGGGTGATTTGGCTCGATTTTTACTATCAGTTAAATATTTTTTAGACATTTATGAATATTCACTATATATCTGGAACTATACTGGATACCCAGCCATGATCAAAACACCCACGGTTTTTATGCAGCTCACATTTTACTAGATTTACTTATTTAAAAAAGTAGTTTCATTGTAAAGTGTTGAGTACTCCTGAAAACTAAGGCCCAGAGGGGAATTGGAGGGAGGGGAGCTGCCATTTTAAACAGAGTCATCGGGGGAAGGTCTCCCCTGAGGAGGGTGAGCTGACGGAGGGCCACACAGACACTTGAAGCAGGAGGGGCCCAGGGAGGGAAGAGCCACAGCCAAGGGTCCAAGGCAGGAGTGAGCCCGGCCTGTGCCTGGGACAGAAATGAGGTCGGCGTGGTGGATCCCGAGAGCAACAGGAAGAGCATCAAAGGCAATGGTGGGAAGCAGGCGAGCGGACCCTGAGGATCCTACGGAGCAGGCAGCACCCCCTGAAGGCTTCACCTTTGCTCTAAGAAATGGGAGGGGCAGGGCGAGAATGCTGGAGGGCTTCCACCTTCTTGGTTAAATATAAATGGAAACGTCTATTCAAAATGAACGAAGTAATATATTTTTATTTGTGATTCGTACCAAGGGTCATGAGGGTGCATTTTGACTTCGAGGCAAACCAAAGAATGCAATTCAGAAAGAGCTCTACATTTTCCAGCAACTGATTTGTTTGTGCACCTTGAGGAACCCCAGGTCCTTCCCCACCCTGGGGTATCTCCGCCAGCTCCTGAAGGCAGGGGTGGGGAGCCTCCAGGGGAAATTCCTAGGTTCAGTCTTCAAAGATCCGAGAAGGAGCAGGCATCCGAAACATTCTCCCTGCTCCTCCAGCCTACTCAGGAAAGAGGTTTCATTATCAGCCTTATCATTAGAGTGTTTGGTAAACTGATCTAGAGATTTGGGGGGTTAGTGGGTAAGGGAAAAATCCACTGGGGAGTGCTAAGTAACTTTTCAGAGCGGGAGCAGCAAAGCACAGGTCACTAGCTCAGATTTCTTACTCTCCCTTTCTCTCACCTCCTGCCTGAGTGTTTTCCTCTCCCCTTTGTAAGGCCCCTCTTGCTTTGCATTAGGTATTTTCCTAGGGTTACCTAGTCAACAGATGAGTGAGCATTCAAATGAGCCTGGGGTCCTTGATCTTCCATAACTTTTGCAAACAGAGTAAGTGTCCCCTCCTCTGCAAGCTCTCTCTTCACCTCTCTTTGATGCTTCAAGAAAAACACTGATAGAGGAGAGGAGGAGGTCAGACCCACGTCCACCACTTCTGAGCTGTGTCGCTTGGTTAATTACTCAACCTCTCAGCCTCAAACCCCTCAGCCACTCAACTGGAAGAAGGGGGTGCATGGAGACCATCTACCTCCAAGAGTTACTGTGAGATTTACATGAACTAAAGAATGTCAAGTGTCCAGAATGTGGCATGGTCAACACAGGCTTTCAGTAAATCATCCCTGCCTTCCCCATTGTGCTGAGGTGTAAGGTCTGTGGATATAAAAAAAGAACAAGGTCTTTCTTGTTCATTTCTGTACCTCCTTCAACATCTAGCCATGACTCGCACTAATAGAGGTTCAAAAGCTGTCGGCTGAATGAGTGGGTGCACAAAGCTCGTATATCAGTTGGTGGCCCTTGGGTAGGGGAGAATGCACCACACACCCACTTACGCGGCTCACAGGAACCATGGTGCACCCCAATGCCTGTGCTATTGACCTCCTCTGACGCTTCCCACAGCCCGACCATAAGTGGGAGTTCAGTAAATGTTGTTGACTGACAGCTTGGACTCTGCCAGCGACGGGCCACCAACTGGTAGGTTGAAGAGTTCCACCCCGTGACTCCTGAAGCTGTGGCCTTATTCTGCACACAGGGACACTGGGAAAGCCAAACCCTCAGGCTGCTGCCCCTGTCAAGGACACAAAGATTTCACCCAGGACTCACATTGGCTGCATTTCTGCCTCACTGCGTGCTTTCGGCTCTCGAATTCAAGTAGAAAAGGAACAAAGTCACAACGGCGGCTGTGCAGTCCCTGAGAGAAGCGTCACTCTGCAGCCACTTGGTCTCTCTCTCTCTCTCTCATGCATGCTATCACTCTCATTCTCTCTATCCCTGCCCCGCCCCCACCCCACAGATAGCAGGCTTTCCCAAGGGTGTGTGTCGACTTGTAAGATGCAGTGGGGCAGAGACTACCCAGGACCCCCTGAAACCAGAGGCTCGGTGCTCAGATACAGTCCAAACTTACACACCACACTTGGATATGCCATCCCCATACGGCAAAGGGACAAAGGCAAGCACCTCCGGAAGGTGACCTCAAAGCGCAGCAAAGGCGGCCTCAGGAAGGGACAGAGAGAAGGCCCTCATGGGTCCCACGAAGGTTTCGTGGTCCTACAGGCAGAGCCCTGGCTCAGCGAGATGCTTCCTGCCAAGGAGCGGCCCCTCCTGATGGCCTCGCCGGGCTTAGATGCTGGAAGCTGCCCTTGGCAACAGGAAGACAGCGCCTGCCCCGCCACCCTGCGAGTCCCTTTGAACTCGACGTGCTTCTTGGGAAAGTTATTGGGAAGCACTAATATGTGTCATCTGCGTAGTCAAAGCCAAGGCCAGGCTTGAGGGCAGGGTTACGCCATCTAGACAGTCTCTCCCCTTGGGCAGGTTCTGCAGATGGAAGCAGCGCTGGGCCACCAGCCGAGGTCTGAAGCCTGGTGTCCTCTGCTTTGGTCTTGCTGGCGATCAAAGGGAACGGGGGAAATGCACCCAAAGAACCAGGAGGCACATGAGGGGAGTTCACTGAGGCCAGAGAATCTCACATGGTGTCACCATCAGAATCCCCTAGAGGCCCTTTAACCATCCTGAAGCCTGTGCTCACCCCCATGACCGATTGAGCCAGCTCTCCCGGGGTGAGTGCAGGAGTCAGCATTCAGCAAACCTCTCCAGGTGAGTCCTGGGAGAAGCCAACTTTGAAAACCAGCGGGTCATCAGAGTCCCCTGGAAAGGCACAGGCTGGAGAAGCATGGCCCCTGGAAGCCATCTTGTCCATGGCGCCCCTCCGCCCAACAATGACACACAGCTGCTGGCTTGAGTCCCACCTGTTTCTCCATTGCCTGGGAGCAACTTTCTAAGAGTACCAGTTTCACTGTGCGTGACCGCAAGGTACAGACATATCAGCTGAAGCTACTGTGTTTCAAGACAAAGGACTTTAGGAAGAGGGACCAGAATTAGTCTCTGCTCAGTTTACAGGGACAGAGAGCAACTGTTGCCCAAACATACTCGGGAGCCTCTGATGCCAAAGGTTTGGTAAAGGCCGGGTTGAATTGTTTCTAAGGAGAACAGGAAATATTTATTTAGGATTAGGGGCAGCTGCTCCCGGGGTACAGCTGGGGAGCTGGAAGATATAATTAAGGAAATTGTATGAGGGAGGTCTGGAAAACCACCAGAAGGTACTGGAGCCGTGGTGAGAGTTGTTTGCATAGGTTTTGTGTGTGGGGGCATCCGAGTGTTAATAGGCACTTAGAAGAAGAAAAAGATAAATACGCAGTCTAATTAGAGGCTGATTTAGGGTTGCAAGATCAAATACAGGTAGAATCCCATTATAGCCTGCACCGCAGGCCCTCAAAATTGATGTGTTGAGTGAAATTGCATCATAATGAGTGCATGGGAGAGATCATCACTCCTATCTCCCTGTCTTTTCTTCCCATGTTCCCTCGCCTAGAATGCCCTTCTAGAAGAAAACAGTTGGGAAGGGAGTGGCAGGTAAATTTGAATCACCGAAAATGTGCTAGAACTGTCGAAAGTAAAAAACAAAAAAAAATGAACTATGTAAAAAATGAGATGTTATGGTTCTATTTCTTCTCTAGAAAGGGATGATGGGAATTGCTTCTGCAAGATAAAGAATAAAAACAACTACTGTGCACCCATGCTCTGCGCTCTTAAACTAAATGGTTGCGTTGAGCCTCTAATTCC
Organism: Trachops cirrhosus; assembly: GCA_028533065.1. Lineage (NCBI taxonomy): Eukaryota > Metazoa > Chordata > Mammalia > Chiroptera > Phyllostomidae > Trachops > Trachops cirrhosus. The sequence continues at coordinate 85,828,083 of CM052546.1, read as the reverse complement.
TCACTCGATGGAAGGAATCAGACTCATTCAGGCCTGAATGGCCAAATGCCACCGAGCTGGCCCACGTGCCTGTGATAGGAGAGCTCCCCTCCTTTCAGCCCACCCCACAGTGTCTGTGTGGATGCCAAGCACTTACTTCTCTGCCTCGGGTCCTACTGAGCTGTGTTACCTGACTCCCCACCCAGGTCATCAGTAATAAAAGAACAGAGAAGTTCTTTCTTTATGGGACTGCTTATATAGTAGTAGACAAAGACTGGATGTTTATGAGTCTGAGTTATGGCTGCCCAGATACTCTCCAGAGGACAGAAGATTTTTCTGACTCCAAACATCTCTCCCTGCTCTTCAACAATGCTGGAATTGGAACGGTTCTACCTGGAAAAAGTGAGTTACAATGGGCAGGGGTCCTTCTTTTCAAAAGATGTTGGGATTGTAAAGGACCTCAGAGAAAAATGTGCTAGCGCAGTTGAGAGGTTTGCCCAAAGGTACACGGCAGGTCAGGTGAGACCAGCTCCATGCTGGGACCCAGACCCCATGCCTTCCCAGTCTCTTCTAGATGTCCTTCATCCAGACCACTGGGACACGTGCTGGCCATGCCGAACAGCGGGTCACTAGGGCCTTGTGGTCAGTAGATCCTTAGGCGAGAATTGAAGTCTATCACTTCCGAAACAGCTCATTCTCTGTTCTACTTAAAATGTGATCATCGGTGTCTTCACCTCCACTTCTCCTTCACTTCTCCATTCATCCACAACAAACACTGTCATCTATGCTAGAGATGCTCTCCCTCCAACACAGCTGTGAACCATAGCAGACAATGCGAATTTAAGTCAATTGTGGTCACATATATGATAATGGAAGGAAACTAGATTTCAGGGGGTGAGCACACAACAGAACCTCCAGCTGCATGCCTAGAATGTGTATGCTGTTATTAACCAGTGTTAGTTACTTAAACACATTTAATTTAAAAAATTTTTAAATAATTAAAATTAAGTAAAATCTAACATTCTCTTTCTCGGTTGCCAGAGCCACACTGGCTACCACATTGGACAGCACACAACCGCCTATTTGCGCCAATGCAGAAAGTCGCTGCAGAGAAACTTGATAAATGAAAGGAACTCTGTGATGAACAAAAGGAAGGATTCTCTAAATGTGAATAAACGCACCGAAATCCATCTGCAGAAAGTCAAAATCCTTCTATCGGGTTTTGTTAAAGTAGGAAACTGAGTATATAGATTTATCAGAGAGCTCCTATAAAGTTAAATTTTAGGTTCCTAGCCTACCTTATTCAGTAAAGACCCAAAATACATCCCTAGAAGGCCCTGAGAATTCATTAGCAAAGGCTCAAAACTCTCCTTTGGCCTAGAAAACCATTATTTCTTGTCATCATCGAACAGTCCATCAGACCCAAATGGATGCTTCCTTAAGCACCTGGTACAGGGTTTCCGTCTCAGGAACCTCCTCTTGTAAGCTCTTACAGCCAGGAATACGTTATCACTTGGAGCCAAGGTTTTCCAGTTTCTCCTGTGAGCCAGGCACATGCTGGTTGTTTTCTGCTTTGTTGCTTTGCATCCTCTCAACAATTGGTTGAGGTAAGTATTGTCGCCCACATTTCACAGTGAAGACAACAAGTCATTTAACAAGGGGATTAAATGACTTGCCCATTTTGGGGTTAACCAACCATCTCGGTGTACAAGGGTCTGAGGGATTTTCTGAAATGCAAGATTTTCAGTGCTAAACCCAGGCAAGTCCTGGGCGAGATGAGATGGTTAGGCACCCCATCAGCTCACCAAACTCATCATCTCAGAGCAAAAATCAAGCGGAAGCCTTTCTAGATCCCAAATCCAAGTGGGTGCACACCTAGCAGAAAATTACCTGTGGATGTATGATGATTGTCCTCTCTTACGTCTCCTATAATCTTGTCCCATTTCCTTCTGCAGCTTCTACTTGTTGGATTAGAAAGCTCATTCAAAATTTACAGTCTATACAATCAGAGGTTCCCTGTTTGTTCATTCCCAGTTTGCTTCCTACATAAATTAAGCTCTGTGTTGACACTCAGTTATTAAAACAAGCCCACGCAGCATCAAAAGTTTGTTTTCTGGCTTGGCACCTCCACCAAAACAATCGAATTCTTCTGATGAGTTGATTCCCTTACAAGACTTGGACTGCCCTTTAAAAAACTCTGGTGAACACAGTTGACAGTTTACTTGTCCTCAATGATCTTTGCCTGCTCTGGATGCAGGAGAAAGAGATAATTCAGGGGCTGCATCTGTGCTACTCAAAGTGGGACAGTCCGCAGCATCCACTGATGGAAAAGGCAAATTCTGGAGCCCTGCCCCAGACCTGGGAATCGGCATCCCAAGGAGGGCAGATCTGGGATGTGTATACAAGGTCCCAGGAGGTCTCTATGCACACAGAAGTTTGAGAGTCACCAGGCTTCCGAGACCAGGGGTTCTCCAAGGTTGTTGAAATTTAGGGGGACCTGGGAGGTCTTAAAACTGCTAATACCCACCGCACACCCAGACCCATAAAATCAGACTTTCTGGGTTGGAAACCCAGAGATGAGCATTTTTTTAAAATACCTTCCTAGATGATTCCAATGTGCTGCCCGAGTGGCAAACTGACTAAGGGTGGTGAATGCACTACATTCTTTAATTTTGGGAGCACTTTCCTGCCTCTGCAAAATAATGCAAAGATACTTGGAGTGATTTCTACCATATTTTTTAAATACACCCTCTTTTGGAATGTTAATGAACAAGGCAAATAATAGCAAAATATCTTTCTTCCTTTAATTCTGAGTGAAAAAAAGTCTCAGGAGTGGCTTGTGGTAAACTCCCAAGCACAAATCGTGTGTTCCTAACGAGTTTCAGCCCTTTCAACAAATGCATACGCCAATATCGCCATGGGCAGGATTACATTTTCTTCCTAATGTCAAATTAGATGGCAAGGATAAGTTGGCAATCCAAGATATGACTTTGAGATATCTGTTTCCTATTACTCTAATTATGGAAAGTGATGATCGTCCATTTGCTATTAACGTTTCTACAGCTCTGTGATTTGTGGCCAAATAGTGAAGTTTACTTGATGGTGTGGTGATTTTAAGCACAGCCAAAGCGATCAGAGATAAAGGAAAAGCATTGAAATGGGGCATTTTTGAAGCACTAGGAGCACGGCTCTCCTTTTTGGCAGCTGTCCGCAAGGCTGGTAGGACCTTGACCGCCCAAGGCTGTTTATACGCCCAACCAACTGGACAGCATTTGACTGAATTAGGAACTGGCCAATTCATTCAGCCCATCAATTTGCTTGAAGTTAAATCTGATGAAAACAAATTTAATCAAATCTGTTCACCCAGTTGACTGGGGTTTTGTGTTATTTATTTATTTTTTCACTTGCAGGATAGTGTGTTTCTTATCGTCACCTGAGGGATGAGGCAAGTCCCCAAATTAAGTTTTCTCTGGGAGGAGCCAGGCACTAACTGTCTCTATAGCATTGCGATGGCCTTCGATGACACATCCATATACACCTGGCAAAAGACAAAAAGTCATGGGGATAGCCTCTTCAAAAGACAAGAAGCAGCAAGAAGCATGTAACCCCAGGCTGTTGTAGCAAATGGCTCTATCAGACCCAAGACAAAAAAGCTCTTGATCATAATAGTGGGAGGGGGCCCCAGGAAAAGGAGTTAGACCACCCATGCAAACAGGCTCCGCCTAAGCACCAATGATCAGACCAAGTAGAGAAAAGCTATGAGAACTGAGCAGTAACACTCAAAGACACAGAACACCCTGCTGTCTGGGATGAAAGGCCATAGCCTCCAGAACAGCCAGGGCAGTACCATAGTGTAGAGCTTAATATTTCATAACTAGGAAAAGAACTGACTTAATACTTCATAAGTAGGAAAAGAACTAATAGAAGTAGCCTGGAGATGCCCTAAGACGTAGTGTTTCTTCTTTCATTTCTTCTTGCCAAGAAAAGTTACCACATTTTAAAGTGCCATGCACTTGCCCTTGATACCACTCTCTATTCAGTGTTTTCCAAAGCATAGGACCCATGTCACCCCTGGAATGGAAGAGAACTGTAAGAACTTAGCATTCAAAATACGAGTTCAGGATATGCCCTGGAAAGGAATGCAGAGGGTCACCAATTCACCTCCTTTCCGGTCCCCAAATCCTAGCCTACATTGCAAGAGGTCGTCCATGCAGGTCTATGGGCATGAGCCACATATCCAAGAACTAGATGCATCCTTCCCACCTTGCAGCCTCCCCCTGCTCACCTCTCACACCTGGGTGTGTGTACACGAGCGTCACAGCTCATCCTCAGGAGGATGAAAACAGGGAAGTACCTGGTGGCGTTGGGTGTCTGGTGTGAGCAGTGAATGCCTGGAGATCTAGGAGAACTGGTCCCTTGGGAAGAATGGACCATTCTTCCCACAGGTGAAGGACAGTCAGAGGAGGGCCCTCTAAAAAATAGGGCCCAAAGTAGGGGCTCAGTAGCTTTCACCCAAGGGTATACTGTCTACTCTCTCTCTGGGAAATGCCCACCTACCCCTGTTTGAACTCTCCAATAGGCAGGGTGATCACTTCTTCATAAGGGGCTTCGGTACATGGTCAAAGTCACGGACTCAATGAAGGTGCAAGAGCCAGAAAGAAACATACATGAGTCAAGGAGGTTGATGCAAGTTCAGAGAAAGTTGTGGGTGAGCTGGAAATCACAAGTCCTTTCCAAAGGAAACAGCCTCCAATCAAGAGGCAGATGACATTTGGGGCCCAGCATCGCAGAATCTTTGAAATTTTCAAACAACACAAAAAGCCAGCCACCTAAAATCCTGTACAATTCCTTGATCCTTATATGTTGGCAACTAATTCAAATTTTGTTATAAATTCTGGGGGTCCAACTAGCCACACCTGCTAGCAGTTCTTAGTTTAGGGGCTACCAGTTGGCAACCTCTCAAGAAAAGTCTTCTCCATTAGATTGTATTGAAATCTGTTTCCTTGGGAAACCATGCATCTGGAGTCACCAAAAATTTCTCTCTCTCTCTTCCAGATGCCTTAATTTGCAGTTAGACCTCATTTCCCCAACCATCTCCCCTTTTTGAGACCACCTAGCCGAAGCACCTTCAACGTCTGTGTCTACAACATGGCTTCCAAATCCCACGTGCTCATGGCCACCCACCTCCTGAAGGGCCTCCCTTACCCGTTTTCACCAGCGAACCACACGATGAGCAAAGTGCTTCAGCAAGGATGGCTCCTCTGTGCTTGGGACTGTTTTTCTTACGTTTGCACACCCGGCTTCAGAGAAGGAAACGATGACTCCACCGCCAGGCTTCCGGTGCGAGGCGGCTGATTTTGGTTAAGTGGATGGAAGCTAACACTGTTCACAGCACGCGTGATTAGTTGGAGGGTAGAAAATGAGGTGTGCATTTGATGGACTGTCGGAGCAGCAGATGGAACCCAGCAGCCGTGACATGGGAGAGGTAGGACTTCATGGATCATCCTGGAGAGCCTGGAACTGATTAGCGTGGGGCAGCTACATGCAGCTTTTAATTGATTGATTTGAGTTTGTGGTCAGAAAATGACTGTCGGCTCCAGCTTATCTATAATTAGCAGTAATCAGAACCAGACTGCTCTCCCATTAATAGGCCAGGGCTCCTCCAGCGTGTTTGATTTTTCTACTTTTCAGACTTTCTGTAACCTCCGCCTAATAGCTTTTCACTGCTCTAACACGATACCTGGTGACCATCGGGGAAAAGACTCGGGGGAATGAATGTGGAGGTAACAGGAACGCTGCTCATTCATTAGCGTAATAGTTTGACTATTGTGAGTTCAAGAGAGTTTCAAATTAATAGGTCTCTTAGTCACAATTTAGCCAGTCTGTTGTAGGCAGAACCAAGTGAAGGTTTAAAACAAGAATTCCTGTAACTCATCAAAATTTCATTTAATCTAAAAAATGATCTGGAGGCTAATGAGAGGCTGAAACAGTTTCTAGGAGTCAGGGTGTCCCTATTCTGAGCAAGGCAGCTCCAAGCATCCAACAGACCACCCAAATCCAAAATCCGGAGATTACTCAACTCCTCTGTCACTCCTCATCATAGCCCCTGGCCTCCCACCAATAAGGAAGATGAGACTCAGAAGGTTTAAGTGACATGACTGATCTCTGCCCTGAAAAAAAAAAAAGCTAACTTATTAAAGCCTTTTCTCCTTCATGAACTTCCCACCTCTAATTGAAATCAAATTCATGCATTTCGCCAGGCACCACAACATATGTCTCTCTCTCTGGTTTCAAGATGATGGCCAGGCCCCTCACTGGCTCCTACGACACCTCTGTGCAGGTTAGAAGAGGGCCCCTCGCTCCCCTCGGCCACAGCCCCCATCAGGCCGGATCTCAGCCTCCGTGCCCCTGTGGCCCAGATGCCCCCGCCCTGGTGCCGGCCTGCACAGCTGTGTGCGAAGTCCTTCCACACGGCTGCATCACTGAGGTGGCTGCCAACGTGAAGACGTTCCCATTAAATACCATGTCGACATTGGAAAGGACAGATGTGAAAGCTCGAGGGTGCCGTCATCTTCGTGAAACCTTTCTCCACCACGTCCGTGCCCATCAGGGGAGCATCAGGGATGCTCTCTCGGACAGCGCCTCTCTCAATTCAGAGGCAAAGCTCAGTCCAGCTGGCTCGTCTTCCCCCTCACGTCCAGGGTGACACCAAATCTTTCCAGCTCTCTTTTGAAAAATAACCTAAGTGTATTTTTTTTCCCTCCAACGACAACCCTCTGTTAGCCTGTGGATTTCATTCCCAGATTCCTGAAACAGACTCCCAGTCTGTTTTATATTTAGTCTCTTACACTTCCAGGTCTTCCAACATGACAACGGGAATCAGATTTCTTGGCCACCGTGTTTTAATCATCTTAATCCCTTTCTCAGAATACTGCATCTGCTAAAAATAAAATTAAAAAATTCCCAGGCTTTCATACTCTTCATCAGTTTTCACCCCACAAAAATGCCCCCGTCATAGAGCGCTGTTGCAGGGTGGTTTGTACAGGAGACCTGAGACAGAACTCAGTGTTCATTCACGAGGTAGGGGTTCCCTTGGGATCGGCACCTGTGGAAGAGTGGGGGGAAGCGGGATTGGGCAGAAGGAGGTAAAAGTATGACACACACCTAAGAGCCTTAGCCAATCCCACGGGGGCTCCAGAGCCGGCCAGCGTTATCTCACTCCAGAGCCAAAATGGCCGGGCTTTTGCACCCATACGTCCATCAACCAGGGCTTATAGGCCACGAAGGGGAGGAGGAGACTGTAGGCAAGGCAGGCTGTGCAGCTGAGACCCTCCCCAAAGGGACTGAGAGGTAGAGGCTATCTGTTGAAGACATCAATAGCTGGAGATCTGCCCTCCCCAGGAGAGAATTTGGTGTCCACCTCTCTGTGTCCACCACAGCCAATTCCTTGTGCCATTTGGACCCACTTCTTAATACATATTCAGGGAGCAGGCTCTCACTGGTCTGCCAAGCATCTCTTTCAAGAGAAAACCAGGAAGAGCACAGTCACTGGGATGAAGTACAGCCTCTGCCCCAGCCCCACAGCTGACACCTGTCGTCTCCCTATGGTCCAGTCTCGATCCCCTCAGCCCAGATAGCACCTCTGCTGGTATGACAGCATATCTGGTGGCATGCGCTGGACCCGCATCTCTGAGGGACCTGGGCCCCTGGTCACTGTGCCCTTACCAGGCGAGGGTCCCTGCACTAGTCGCTTTACCATCGCTGAGCAACATGCAGCAGACGCCCAAGTGAATGACTTAGATGTCATGCCTTTCCTCCCACAGCGCTGCCTCCTCTGCCGATCAGAACCAGTTACTCTGCCAACGTGTGGCTCCACATCCTCGCCTGTGGGTCCCTGAAAACAAGAAACCCAAAATGTCCAGACGGGAGCTGCAGAACCAAGTGAAATGGCACTCCCGCTGAGCCCCTGCAGAAGCGCCGCCTTGGAGGAAGAGGACTTCGGACCCTTCCGAACCCTGAGGTGGGGGTAGACCAGCCACCCCTTTCCATCCAGCCAGACATCTAGCCGCCCCATTCATTCAACAAATATTTATCGAGTGTCGCCTGTGAGCCCGTGCAGAGAATGTTCTGCGATTATATGGGTGTTTAAAACTGCTCTGCAATTCTCCGCATGATTCTGTTCTCCTTGTGAATGGTTAGGACACATGTGGCTCTATCTATTTCCCAACCATCTTAGAAAATATTTAGACTTGGACGTATCGGAGGATTTGATTAACCCAATCACTGCTAGTACATTATTCAACTGGTTTTCAAGTCTTGGGTCTTCAACATCTTCCTCAGAAAATCAAAAGACATTTTTCTTCATACTTCATGTAATCCTCTGACTCTGTAATATTAAGACAAAGTTTTCCGCAAAGTTATCTTGAACTGATTTACCAAAAAAAAAAAAAAAATCATTCGTTACCATCTCGCTTCTTTCCATGACAAACTATAATTCAAACTGTATCACTCCATCCGTTCCAGTTTTCCTAAGCATCCTTCAGAGAAAAGTCAGAAGTGTAGGGGTGGGGGAGAGAGAACAGGAAACACTCCGGCCTTGGCATTCACAATGCAACACTGAACTGGGCCTGGAGTATGCACTTCAACCTGAGGACTTGGCATTCCTGATAACAGGGGGAAATTTTTCTGAAAGGGCTCTTGAAAACAGAGATCCTTCTCATTCCAGATAACACACAGACACCGACTAATTGACAGCCCGAGGGAAAGGGGGCGGGGCTAGGTGGAAGCAAGAAGGAAAGGGAGGGATGGGGATGCAAAGACTTTGCTTGAGGGGATGGGCGCACAATGCAGTGTGCAGGTAAGGTTTTATTAAATTGTACACTCGAAACCTGTATGGTTTTGTGACCCAATGTCACCCCAATAAATTCAATTAAAAATCAAATAACAACAACAAAAAACACCTTGGCTCAAATCCCTTTCTGATGAACACCAAGGTCTCGCCTGGTGATCAAGGACTTTATTGATACAGTGCTAAAAGTATACCCACTGAGACACTCACCATGACTCTCGAGTGGCCTTAACTTCTCAGGCGAGAGATGATCCAAAAGTCTCTTTATTCAATTATCAAACCCCAGCACACAAAAGAGAGACAGAGAGAAATGAAAAGCTGGCTCACTGAAAAATATCAACAAAATTGGCAAACCTTTAGCAAGGTGGAAAAGATAAAGCAACAAGATATAAATTACCAGTAACAGAAGGAAAAAAGAGGATGTCACTACAGACATTGAAGATGTCAAAAAGCATGAAGGGAATACTATGAGAAAATTCTACACACCTACTCTTGACAACTTAGATGATATGGGCCAATTCCTTGGAAAACACAGACTACTACAACTCACCCAACAAGAAATAGATAATTTGAATAATCATATAACCCTCAAGGAAATGAAATTTGTAATTAAAAAAACTAACCCCCACAAAATATTCCTAGACCCAGTGGGTTCTGCTGGGTAATGCTGGTGTTAGAATTAATGCCAATTTTCCACAATCTCTTTTAGAAAATAGAAGAAAAGCAAACACTTTCTAATTCATTTTATGAAGTTAATATTATCATGATCATCAAACCACACACAGACTTCTACACAAATATCCATAGCAGCCCTAATCGTAACAGCCAAACTAGAAGCAACCCCAATGTCCATAAACAGATGAATGAATATGTAAGTTTTAGCATAGCCATACAATGGAACATTATCCAGCAATAAAAAGTAACAACACAACAACATGGATGAATCTCAAAATTATTATGTTGAATTGAAGAAGCCATATACAAAAGAATCCCTTCTGGATATTTCTACCGATAACATTCCAGATTACACAACACTGATCTCTCCTGACGGGAAGAAGATCGGTAATTGCCTAGCGTTAAGTGGGGGATGGAGGCAGCAGCTGACTACAAAGACACCTGAGGGAAACCGGGGTGGTGGAAATTTTCTGTCTGGGTCACGGTGGAGTGGGATGCACAGGAGTATACAGCTGTCAAAACTCATCCAACTGGAGCACATCTGGTGTGTAAACCACCTCAGTAAGGCTGATGAAAAATGAAACTCAAAGCATTCAACAAATATATATATTTGTTGAATATATTAGTAGGTGTACATATATATATGTATTTCTAATGTATTTCTGCCACAGGGCCAGTTAAATTCTCTAATATTCACATATCAGAGTACCTAAAGAGGCTGATAAAGCTGGCTCTTCAGTATGCCATTGTAATTTTTCTGCTGTGGGTAAAACCATAACTCAGAATTTTTTAATGTGACCTTGTTGTTTATAAAGTTCATATTGTGGGAAGGTTGGGGATTACCAGTTCTTGAATTCATGAAAATTACAGGTTTGCTTTCATTCAAGAGTTCAAATTAAGCCCCTTCCAAGAATATGTGTATGTGTGTGTGTGTTGTGTGTGTGTGTGGTCGGGGGCAGGGAGGTTCCTGCCCGAGCCAGGTACAGAGGGTACAGAGGGGAGAGGTCAGCATGCTCCAAAGGCGTGGCAGGGAGACCAGCGTGGTCGTCCCAGATGAGAAACTTCAGAATGGCTATTTTGAAAGGGGCTCCGATACCACACCCCGGAGAGCCCATAGTATTTATCTGTAAACCACAAAGAACCTATAAAAGAAGCACACTGTTTGGTAAAGAGTGTAAGACATTTAGAATCTCTTTGTTGGTATTTTATCAGTCTTGGTAACTACAGCCATGTAGCAATACCTTATTACGAAGGGGCCAATTACCTCACTTCTTGATGGGTCTGAGGCCATCAACCCACACATTCTGGTCAAAAACATTTTCAGAAACTGTCAAAAAAAATTTTTTTTTCAGAGAAAGGGCAGGAAAGTAACATTATAAAATGTTAAACCTGGTTGCCTTTAAATGCCAAAAATATGGATATATTTTCCCTAACTTTCCAATTTCCCAATATTGCTTTATAAGTATTACTTTTGCAATGGAAAAAAACAGTAAACATGTCATTATGGTTGGCATTTATTGGTAATGAAAAAAATTTCAGGGACAACAAATTATTCTGCTGCAATGTTCTAGCTTCTATAAATTTCTGTTATGTTTGCAAGAAAATTGCTGCATATTCTAGTCTTTTCTATTAATAAACAAAATGTGCCTTCCTATACCACAATTTCATCCCTGTTGGTTCCTGTTTCCGCTGCACGTGTCCGGTACGTCAATGTTCCCTCCCACACACCGCAAGCCACAGACCAGGCACGCACGGTCACCTGGGGGAGGCAGGAGAAGTTGCCTGTGATTCTGTCCCCCGGGGAAGGAGTTTGTTCTAATTCACTGCAAGCAAGTTCATAGCTAAAACACTCAGGATGTTAGCGCATGAGGTGTTTTTACGCCGGAGGAAATATCGAACATCCCAAAGCAGCTTAGGAAATGCAATTTACAAATTGCATACAATTAAAGAAATGACTCCTCGCCCAGATGAAGGTCGCCTTTGAAACCGGTGACATTTAAAGATGCTCCTTGATGAGCTCACAAAGGCTCGGAGCACTGAAGGAAGGCATAATTTGCGGCCCTTTGCTGGCAAGAGACGTTTTCCATGATCTCTGTATACCTCCAAAAGATGAATAAGCTTAAACAAACACCAATAGGCTGCCCTGCCAGAAATAAACCGATGGGTTTGAAAATATTTTTATCCTTCCCTTCTCAATAGATCATAAAAGAAAAACCGTCAAGCATAGAGCTGGTTTATGGCTTTAGAAAGCATTTAGGAGGGGTCATGGGCCAAGTCCACACTCGGTACGACCATCTCATTTCTTTAAAATAACTCTCAAAAATATCTTTAAACTTTTTTTTTTTTTTGGCAAACCCTCCACTTACGTCTGAGCTCAGTGAAGATGAAACAGTGGTCTGGGAACCTGGAATCGGGGACATCCTCAGATCAGGGTGATTTTTCTCATGGTGACGCTGCTGGTGCCTTGCTACTGAGAACCAGTGTTGAGACCAGAGAAGGTTCTGCCCTCTACTCCATTCAAGACCACACTAGGGGTTCACATGAGTGTGTCTTTTCAGTGTGCAAAATCACAAGTTGAGTAAGTTCCCCATGGGTCCTAGAACTGAACGGGGGCAGACTACACTGGCTATTCAGAAAGGAAGAGGAAACTGGTCTTCGTTGAAGGTCTGCTGTGCCCCACGCACTTGACACGTATTATGCCCTTACCCTTCACCTCTGGCCCTCAAATCAGCAGCAGCAAAATCACTTGGGGACTTGTTAGAAACTCAGAACCTCGGGTACCATCTAGGCTGGCGTTCTAACAAGAGCCTCAGCGTTGCTTTATGTCACTCCATCTTCACCGAAATCGCAGATGTATGGGAAATTATCTCTATTTTACATTGGGAGATGAAGGAGCAGGTATTTACATAAAAGTCACACTCCGCTAGGCAAGTCCTAAACTAGCCCAGTGCCTAAGACTTGGGTTTCCACACAGGCTCCACCATTACTATCTTCCTGGCCATGTACATAGCAGATAATCTATCTGGGCATCACTTCTTTTGTCCTCCTTATTTATAGAATAGCTACAAAACAAATGAAATTCAAATATGTGAAAACACTTTGCAAAGGATGTAGCACTCTCCAAAGTTAACCTGCTCACAGGATCTTACATGGGAATCTTTTTTAACTCAGTTTTTACCAATGTGGAAACACCAGGAGCAGAACACTAGATGCCACATCACCCAGTGAGAGATCAGACCACCTATGTGGTTTTGGAAGTGACCAGGTCAGCCTCGGCCCACCACCCACCACAGGGCATAAAAAGTTTGAAAGGGAGAGGAGAGATTTTTCTCTAGAACATGTTTTTACGGGGGGTGGGCTGAGGTAAGATCTTTCCTTTATTTATGACTGGAGGTTTCTACCTCTTATTCCCCTTCCCTTTTGTACCGAGTCTCCATGTCTCCCCTCTGGCAATCATTAGTTTGTTTCCTGTGTCCTTGAGTCTACTTCTGTGTTGTTTTATTTATTCATTTGCTTTCTTTTTAGATTCCACGTATGAAAGTGAAATCACGCAGTATTTGTCTTTTGCTGTCAGACTTATTTCATGTAGCAAAACACCCTCTACGTTCATTCATGTTGTCACCAATGGCAAGGCTTCATTCTTTTTTGTGGGTGAGTAATATTCCACTGTATATATGTACCACTTTTTTATCCATTCATCCATCGAGGGATGCCTAGGTTACTTCACATTGTTACCAATGACTGGGATGAGGACGGCTTGACTGCCCATAAAGTATGTGATAGCATCGAGATAAGGCGCCAGGCTAATTGACTCAACAATGGAGATGGCTGGTTCTAATACGACAATGAGTTACAAGGAAAAATTAAAGGACTATCCTTAGGTACGAAGTACGTATATAGAGATATATAAATGCACAGCAAGGGGGCACTATTTTTAAGAAGTCACAGTTGAAGAGGAACCTTGGCAAACTGAAGAGCTTCTCCAAGGAGAGAGATGGGGATGGGAGAGAATCCAGTAACTTGATAGGATAGAGACTGGGAACATCTAGCGCTGCCTGAAGCTGATAAGACTTTGGGAGGTTAAGGCTGCCCTTTGAACAAGTTGGAAGACAGGGAAAGAGCCGCCAACACATTTCATAGTCAGATTCATACAGAAACCAACGGGCTGCAGTCCCCGACACCCTTCTGTAGCTGGGATTCGGTGTTTCCCCCACTCAGGCCTACCCAGACCCTCCCCATCAAGCGCCTCCGCCAGCCTGGAAACTGATAAACACCAACAGCTGGTTTGGAAAGCTCCAACAGAAAAGTCTTCCGCGTCAAAGCCAGCACTGGCTTTCACACGAACTTGTAACTTGTCTTTTGTTTTCTAGGGCTCTTCTAAAAAGAGATGCCTGCCCACGGAGAGGCTACTGTCTCTCAGATGAAAAGGCGTAGTGAAATCCAAGCCTGAACTTGAGCTAGCTCAGCAATTTCTAATCAGCTCCCTTTGGCAGGGGCACATTCCCCAGGTCTTTTTTCAAGAACAGTTCCAAGAAGCAATCCCTCCTCTCCTTTTAGGACTTTAGTTATGGACTGGAGTAGCATGAAGGGGCAGATGTACTCAGTGATGGAAAAAAATAACAGTCATGAATTCTTATGACATTTAAGAAAATGGGAAAATGGGGAAACTCTCGGTAACTACCCTGAAAGTTGAGTCTTTGGCCACTTTTTTTCCTCTCCCATAACCATGAACAGTTGAGACCTAAAGAGTTCCATGACACAAGACTGGGCATTTGAGTGACAAGCGCAGACAGTGCCCAGTGGTGAGCATTCACTGCAGACCCATCCAAAGTATTCCATTTGGGAAAACCAACACCAGCAAGTCAATTAACTTTACAAGAAAGGAAAAAAAGAATTCAAACTTTCTCTTCGGTGTACCGCTGTGAGAACTGAAGAGACTCCACTTCCAAGAAAACTATTAATTTTTACAGGGTCAGCATGCTTTTTCACAAATGGCAGTTTTATGACACCATGCTCGGCATTGGAAACGTTCATTCTCAAGAGGAAAGTCTGGGCTTTTTTGCAAAGTGGAGGAACAAGGTCATATTTAAACCATTTGATCTATTTTTAAAAACATTGTATTTAAGCCTACAGAACAATGTCTTTTAAAGTCTTTGAAATCGCCTTTGGTAGGACGTCCCCTAAGTGTCGTGTCCCGCTGTGTCTCTCCTTTGTCCCACCCCCCAGCACGTTCTGCACTTGCGTATGAAGTCAGATCCCCGCTGCGTGTCACACGCACAGCGCACACACCAACAGAGATGCCTCAGGCCCCAGCGTGAATTAACCCACCGCCTCCCACATCCTCTTTTGGCCAGAGGGGAGCACTCTCTGTGCTTAAAGGGGTGAGAGAGAGCTCCTGCCAGGAAAGGCGGAAGGAGCCAGAGGTGTTTCAGCTACAGGAAAGGAAGAGTGCCTTGAGCGTAGTTCTGTTCATCATTAAATCTGTTTGATAAATGTAATATATAAACCAACCAAACACCCAACTCCATGTCCACTGGGAGCCAACAGAAGGAGACGTACTCGATTATACGGAGAGTTTGTCTTTGGACACAGGAATGTCTTTTCCAGGTTGGAGTGATGAAACGTTGAAATGATCTCTGGGAGGTGACCGAGCTGTCTTCCTGCAGAGCTTCCATAAGAGAAAAGCTGGCCCTTGGTCTTGGATCATTGACACAATGAACATCTGTGGCTAAAATGCAGAATTTGGGGCTCATGGCCCAGTAACACCAGGCAGAGATGAACCCTCCCCCCACCATGGGGAAGTATGCCCAGAACCCGCCGTGGTTCAGTCCTGATGCTTAGCGACCTCCCCGGCAGACTGTTCCTCTCTGTAGGGTCAGAGTCTACACGGTAAGTTCAGGTCTTTCTCCGTCCTCACAGGGGCGAGGACACACGACGCCCTTGCACGGTCCTTAGTTTCCTGGCAGATGAGGTGCGAGCTTGCAGCCTGGCGTGGTGGTGTTCTATCCAAGCTGTTCTCCCCTTTTTTATCTGCCTCCATGACTCTCCTGACAGCGGATACAAAAGGCTCGTGTGCTTTGGGGGGATCTCAAAGGTATCAGCATGAAATTCAGCTGATCTCAGGAAGGACGTTTTACAGTGACTCCTCTCTGCCTGGCTCTAAACTCAGGGCCGGGCAGGTACACAAAAAACTATCAGTCACGTCGCCTGCCTCAAGTCACTAAAATGTTTTAAGTAAAACTGAGGCATATCCCTACCAGAGGAGAGAGACAGCTTTTGTTAAACACCAATGTGACAGCGTAAATTAGTGCCAGAGAAACCAGAGATGACAAGGACCCCTGTGAACTGGGAAGGACTTCATGCAGGTGATGGGACAAGGTTTGGAAACCGGAATACCCCTCCGAACTAATTTTCCACCTAAGCAGTGTCCCAGACTGACCCACGCCCTCTTGCTCTCTGCAAAGCACGCTGACCGATACCCACAAGTATCTGATCACCTTTAGTTTGTAGGTGGCTTGTCTTGTTTCTAAATGGAAGCATTTTATAGCAGCTGAATGTTTTTACATAGTTTTTCGTGTTTTGGTTTTAGCTTTAGTGTCTTTGCATAGAAATCCAACTGGAAAGCATGGTTATATAAAAAAAGGACACCATGAGGTCTGATCCCTGAACTCACATTCAGAAAAAAATAAATTAGCCTTGGCCATACATTATGTTTTCAGTCACTCATTAGGCATTCACTCATAAGTTTTTAAGATAAAATAAAACATTGACATTGAAATATATGTACTATCATTTTTAATATTTCCCTGCTTTCGATGACTTAATTAACCTGTCAACTACTTCCCCATGACATTGGATAATACGGTTCTTCTTGCCAAAAGTGAAATGAGACACCCTGTTCCAGAGGGGAAAGAAATGGATTCTGGCTTTCACTTTCTACTGGAAACTGCTCAAGCCCATTCCTTCCCAGCCCCAGTGCTCAGTTACGTAAAAGAGCAGGTAAAATGGGTCTCTCTGTGGTCCCTCCCAGCCTTGAAGTCCAAGGAATCTGTGATACCAACTTTCGTGAGCTCCCTGTGCACTTCAAGCCCATATGAAATCCCTGTTAAATAACAGTCATTTGCACTTTTTACCGTCCCAACATAGCACACCTTTAAATGTTCCCAGCTCCAGCACCCTGGAGCCCATCTTATTTCTCCAACCGACTCCTTTTTCTCAACAGGAACTGGGGGTTCTTGACTTTGATCTTCATTAGGTTTGAAACGGGGCAAGCAGGGTGTGTGAGGAAAAGATT
Organism: Trachops cirrhosus; assembly: GCA_028533065.1. Lineage (NCBI taxonomy): Eukaryota > Metazoa > Chordata > Mammalia > Chiroptera > Phyllostomidae > Trachops > Trachops cirrhosus. Next base: position 85,811,287 of record CM052546.1, on the reverse strand, counting down.
CTTCTCACAAACGGGGGGAGAGGAGAGTTATCAGAAGCTACTCACTTTGGGCAAAAACAAATCCTTGATACTTCTGGCATACGCCTCAGGAAGAGAGATGAGAAATACAGTAAATTCTTTCTACATAAAGACAGGATGCATCTTTCTCAACCAAGAAGCTCTTCTACATCCTCGGCTGGGAAAAAAAAAGGAAAAGAACTTGAAAAGGTGGGAAAAATGAGAAGGATACTAAATGCAATCTGATATCCTGGATTGGGCCCTGCAAATAAAGAGGACATCCGTGGAAAAACTGGTAAACTCTGGATAAATAATGTCATCTAATTAAGAGCAAGGTGCCAAGGTTAAGTTCTTGGTGTTGACAAATGTACTCTGATGATACAAGATTCCAAAATGAGGAGGAGCTGTGTATACTATGTACAGGAATGCTCTATGCCATCTGTACAATTTTTCCATAAATCTAAAATTATTACAGAATAGAGAGTGTGCACCAAGAAATAAGAAGAAATGAGAGGCTCAAAAGACAACAGAGACACAGAGAAAGAGAGGGCTCAGTAGATAGAGACAGACAAAGTAAAGAGACGGGAAAGGAGATGCAAAGAGGGAAAAGCAGAGAGAGACCCAGAATGGATTCAGAATGAATCCATTCTGAAGAACCTTAGCTCGATCTCAGTTTGCACTTATTTCTGCAGTAGCCTCGTTACTCTGCATCCTTAGCGTTCACAGGGCTGTGCCCTACAGGAAGTCAAATGTGCGTATTCAACCGCTTTCTGCTAAAATGCTGTAACAGGGGTGCCCAACGTTTTGGCAGCTCTGGGCCACACTGGAAGAAGAGTTGTCTTGCGCCACACAGCACATATACAAACACTAACGAAAACAAAAACATCTCATCGTGTTTTAAGCAAATTTATGATTTTGTGTCGGGCCACATTCATAGCCATCCTGGGCTGTATGCGGCCCACAGGCCGCAGGTTGGACACCCTTGTACAGTAATAAAAACAACGCCTCCCCTACCCACTGGCTGCTGCATCAACTACTACCAGGATGGGGAGAATTCTGCAATTTATACTTTATTGCATAAAACAAGATTTAGTAATTAAGGGTAACCCATGATGTCACTCTCATCTGAAGTCTCAACAAGAGGAATTATTTTTCCAGCAAAACTGGACGTCTCCCTGGGTCACCCCCACTCCCTTGCTTTGATATCAAGGTTCTCTGAAAAATGCATTTTTTGCCCCAGCCCATTACCCTTGGACTTAGAGATCGGGAGGGAGGGAACAGTCACCCATTCTCCTACTGACAGCACCCAGAACCTCGTAATGGTAATTTTTGCTGTCCTTTCACTGGAATGGCTCCCTTCCAGGAGTTGGGGAGTACTCTCAGGCCCGAAGGATGTTTCTATAAGTCATCAGGGCCAAATTGAGGGCATAACATACTTGTCAAATCCTTCACGGTGATAGGGCCACCAGCCTAGGATGGCAGGCACCGAGGAACTCACACGTGGGCAAATGATAGGATATGTGCTGTCCACTGAAGAGCAAAGAGATAGTCACAGATGACGTTTCCATGGGTGATCGGCAGACACGCAGTAATAAATACTGCTGGTCTTCTTGGTTACCTTTCCCTTTCTATCTGAGTCTCTCATTAGGGACCTTTAGATCCAAGGTGGTGGGTGTCAGAAAGAAAGGAAAAGAAAATGGTCTAAGAAAGTGCAAACTGAAGGGTCTCCAGAGGACATATCACCACTGTAAGAATTATTGTTCCTCTTTAAGTGCCAGCACCTCATGCATAGTCCCATCCTATATTCTGTAATACTGGCTTAATCGAGTCGAATAGAATGAGATAAAAACTAGGATTTCAGTGCTCGAGTCTACCATCTCAACTGATTCTTTCATGATTCGAACACTGAGCCGTAGGAATAAAATGAGATGCACGAGCGTGTACCAGTCAGAGCAGGTATCGGGGCAGGACGGGTCCTCTCACTCACGGCCATTGGCATCTACGAAGGAACACTGACCGCGGGCTGCAGAGCCTGGGAAGTGAGGAGCAGACTGGACAGACTGCTGTGTGGTGACGGATACCGCGCAGGGATACCGCGCAGGCGTGCCAGGGCCTCCCCGGGGGGGAAGGCGGCCACGGGCAGGCAGCACAGCCAAAGCCACGCTCTTGGGAAACCTCGAGGAGCCGCAGCCAGAGACACACTTCTGCCTTCTAAAACATGAATTAAAGGTGCTTCCACCTCACGGTGTTCACTTCAAAGGAATTGAGACAAAGCCTCTATGGTTCAAATTCCAAACTGCAATAGTAATCAAGACTTTTACAACCCTTAGGGTGCGCGTGAGCCGCAAAACGAGGCACCCAGGGCTGTGCTCCCTGTCTACCTGATGTAAGAGTTGCTCCGTTGGAAATGAAACAGTGATTCATGTGCGGAATGATCCTACACAGTCAGGCCCCAGAGAGTCACGGGAGGAGAAGCGGAATGAAAGAGAGAAAAAAACACCTCCTTCTTTCTCTGACTTTCAGCAGAACCACACTCCTCCCTGGGGAAGCTGCCTTGAACGTTCAGTGAGGCTTCGGTGGCAGCAGGCAGGCAGGCAGAGGTAAGTGCGCCTGCGTCCAGGAGCTCACCTGCGATGCTGGGGGACCTACTGATCTCCTAAAGGCATCTGGAGGCCCAGCCGCCTCTCGGGAGTTAAGGAGGGCAAGCAGGAGGGTTCATCCCATTCCTAAGGGCGGAATAAAACTAGGAGGTGATCCACAAAGGAACACTGACCGCGGGCTGCAGAGCCTGGGACGCGAGGAGCAGACTGGACAGACTGCGGTGGGGTGACGGATACCACGCAGGCGTGCCAGTGCGAGCAGAGGAAAGCGCCCTGCTGCCTTGTGTGGGCGGAACCTGAGCAGGCGGGCGGGAAGCAGATCTGGACATCCAGAGCAGTCCACTGCTTGTGCTACTCGGTGACATTTGAGAGAGAGAAAATTACGTGTCCCTCCAGTGTTCCCCCTCTGAGAAGGCAGCTCTCTACATGAGGAAGACGGTTATTTAAGAGACTCCCCAGAGATCCACGCCCGCTAAGTAACGCCGCCTTATATAAGTGAGGCTCTGCCGGCCCTTCCTTCTTAGCTCGCCTTGAATAGCGTCCAAGGTCAGCCTGCATTCCATCCAAATTGAGACATTATAGCGAGGCCTTGGCATTTATTTAAAAGTCAAAGGAAAAAGCACCCGTTCAGCTCCAGTAACATGTTATACTTTCCATCAATTATCATCAGAAAGCAGCTTATTTTGACCACTTTATGATATGCAACCCCTGAAACTAAGACATTTAAGTAGGAAAGCTGAAATAATTATTGAAGCTGGACCACAATCGAGGGAGAAAAGTTGCTTCCTTGTCAGACATTAGGAAATGTTGAGTATAATTCAGGGATCAGCAATCTATGAGCCAGGATCTGGCCTACCGCCTATTTTTATAAAGTTTTATTGACAAACAGGCATGCCCACTCATTGACCACAGTCATGAGAGAATGGCCAAAACTGAGTAGTTACCATGGAAACCTTACAGCCCATAAAGCCAAAATATTTACTATCTGGCCCTTCAAAGAAAAAAAATTGCAAGGCCTCGGATAAGCTATAACTTGCTCCTCTACCCAAGATGACTGGACTCTGGACCTCTACCCAAGATGACTGGACTCTGGACTCTGGACATGTCCCCACACAGACAGAACCACTTCTGAGTGGCCAGGAGTGACCCTTCCCTCGGGGGTACGTGCGTCATTCTGCCCGCCAGCCTCGATTCTCGCTTCTGGTCCAGCAGAGGTCCGCCATTTCGCCATAGTGGCGCCAACGCAAAGTCCGGAGAACGCCCAGGGTTTGCTGAGGGTTGCACATAAAGGAAATCTGGCTCTCCAACGGCTTTTGTTTGAAGAACATTTCAATGAACACTGCAGCTTGCTGAAAAGATGATGGGTGTGTGTGTTTTCTTCAGAAGTAAGTGACGAGCTCATGAAACGATTCTTGTTTATGTGGAAGTTATCTGCAGATGGTGGAAAGGTCACCAGGGTGTTCAGTTGTGCTTTTTTGTTTTGCTTGTTTGTTTGTTTTCATTTCAAGCAGCCCGTTTATACTTTCAAAAGGGAAAGTAAAAGGGATGGTCCTCGAGCGCTCTCAGCGGAATTCCTCGCAGATGAAATGCCCCAGTTGGCGCTCCGTTTCTGACTCGGCGCCTGTTATGTGTCTTTCTCTATTATCTGTTCAGTTAGAAGAGACTGAAGGAAAATGAACAAAATGAATTCTGTTCCACAGGTGCCTTCCGGTTGTGTTTATATGGCCCAACCAAGCCCCTCGGCCTCAGCACCCCAGTCTTGGGAGCTGCGTTCATGCTGGACACCCTTCACTCGAATCCCCAAAGCCTCATATCCTGTTTTCCACTCTGTCCCTTGATTTCAGCAGATGTTGTCAATTAATGTGTCTAAGAGCTTAAGATGTTTCAGTTATTGACTGAAGAAACAGGCTGTTTTCACGGTGTGGCATTCCTCCCAGTTACTGTCTATTTGTCCCTTGCAAGAGTGTGGCCATCAGGATACATAAATCACAAACTGAAATATGTGGAATGACCAGGCCGTGCAGATTCAGATCCTGGGGATCTGAATCCCCGGAACAAATCCGGGCAAAGCTTCCTTGTTTTTAAAAAGCTGCCACCCAACCTTGTTTGGGGGTCAAAAATGCCGTGTTAATGATGAGCCAGGCTCTGACTGTGTGCCGAGTGGAGGAGAAAGGACAGCAGTCTGGACTCGTTGAATGTCAGGCTGCTGGGGACGCTGGGGGGAGCTGAGGCTGGAGCAGGTGGGCTGAGCCCTGGTCACCGGGTTAAGGGACTCGGCGCTTATTCTCCAGGCCACAGAGAGCCAGTGAAAATGCTTACCTAAGTCAGGACAACTGGGTTCTGGAGCTCCATTTACTTCTCATTAGCTGGCTGATGGACATTTGGCCAGTTTGTCCTTAGGATTTACCAGCAGTTCAAAGAGGAAGGCCAAAACCCTACATTATGTAACTTGCACCATAGTTCAAAGCAGCAAATGAGATATGCTTGTAAAATCTGTGTAATGATACGATTTCACAATTATCCTCCTGTTCATCCCACGGTATCCCACCAAGTTTAGCAGAGTAGTCCAAAATGCCAGGACCACTACTTACTATGTGACTTAGCTAAGCTTCGATGTCGTCTTTCCCAAAATAGAGATAACAGTAGTACTTACTTCACAATCTACTAAACAATGAATGCTGAGGGGGGAGATTGAATATGGTAATTCATGTAAGGCATTCAGGAGAAGGACAAGGGGAGACACGTGGTAAGAGAAAAGGGTTAGAGGAAAGAGTGGATCACATCTTCGTGACAGCTCGCAATGGGAATCTGAGATGGTGTGAAGGACCCAGCAACAACTTCACCCCGCATCACTGGAAGTGCGTGCAGAGGAAAATCCACTGGAGGCATTTTCCCAGTTGATAGGAGCCTTTCTGAGCTTGCAGAGTACCGCACATAGTAGCCGCTCAGCAAACCTTAGTTCTGTCTTTCAATAAGTATTCAAGAAGCATAAGTTTATGCCACAGGGTGTGGAAGCTAACATTGAATAAGACAATCTAAAGTTTGGATTTTACAAGCCAATCAACAATGAGTGTGGTAAGTGGGGGGTGCTGAAGGAATGTAGTTCAGAGTCAGCTTGTCCAGTCCAGGAGAGCTTCCTGGAGGAAATCATGTCTAAGCCAAGTCTTGAAGAAGAAGAAATTAGTATGTAAAGCAGCATGGGGCAGGAAGAGTATTTCATCAGCGGCAACGAGATGGGGGAACTCCCGGAGGTGTGAGGATCACAGCCATCCATGGACTGAAAGAAAAGTAATCTGGCTGGACAGCAGACCATGAGGGGGAATGTGGAGACACTAAGAAGAAATATCATGGCTGAAGGCACTGAGTGTAGGTTGAGGCATTTGAACATCATCCAAAGGCGACAGCAAACATAAGCCTTCAGGCAATGTGACATAACCACCTCTGCTGTTGAAAAAACAGTTGAAACCCATGAAGTCACCTTTGCTACATGTGGAGACTGAAGTGGTCTGGCTGAGAGATGACGGTGACTTCTGCTTTTAAACCTGAACATTTGGTCTTGAAAGAGCGTCAGAAAAGGGGCAACCCCAGATAGGTTTGAGAGATTCAGGGAAAGGGGCCGCGGTGAGGGCCTGAGGATTAAGCCACAGGTTTCCAAGACTGGAGGGAGTCCTTGTTCTCGTGGCTGAGATTTCACTGTATTCAGTGCTCAGGAGACTCTGTAATTCAGTGGTTCGAATTACAACCACTGCACGTGGCAGGGATGATATCTGTAAGATGCAATCAGTATGTGTTTTGGGCACATGTGTAAATATGTTTCCAACTTGTGTGCTTGCCATCTTTCCTACCTCTCCCACCCTCACCTGCCTTTTTAAAAAAGATAAATTCAGCTTTATAACTTCCTTTGCTACCAAGAATGGAGACAAAACAAAACTGCAGCAGAAAAACTGAAAGACATCTGAGAGACAAAGCTGATTTACCTAATAAGCAATTGATCCAGAAAGAGGAGGAAAGGGGCAAGAAACATAACTCTGTTCGTTAAAGGTTGGGGAAATCTTGACGTGGTTGGAGGGATATTTGGGGTGCAATAAAGTGCAGGGGATATTAAGAATGAGATATGTGAAGAAAAACATTTTAACAAGTGTTCCTGTGTTATAAATGATGTAATGACATAAAACTGCATTAAGGTTTCAATTGCTTTTCAATTATTTTAAGTGCACGACAGGTGTTTCTTTGACTGCACCGCCACGCCGAGGTGGGGCGCAGAGCCTGTGAGCTATGCAAAGGTTGGTGCCTATAAAAAGAAGCTTTCCCAGGACATGGAGACCCATTTCCAGAAATGTCTGTTTAGAATTCTTACCAAAAGGAAAGAAAAAAGCGGGGAAGGAACATTTTTTTCACAACCAAATGCATAGGCTGTAAAGTAAGAATTCCGGAAGACTCTAGTTTTTCCCTTCTAATGTGTGCTCACTTAGTTTCACAGCAAAGCTCTTGGGAACCGTGAATGAACATGAAGCTCCGAGGGGAACATGCAGACCCAGGACACCCTGGGTAGCTCCCTGAGACACGGGAGAGAGCTGATGGCACAACCACTGCCTGCTCAGAACAGAGCGGAGCGGGAATTTGCCTTCTTTTGCTGCCTAAGATATTTTACAAAAATGAATCAACCAAAGGGCGGAAGCTAAACCAAATAATTTAGCAGACTCAAGTGTATCTAAGAAATGAGAGAAAAATACAGCTCTAACCCACAAAGATTTGATGGTGTTTTATAAGGAACCCAAATGTATCTTTGCCTTTTATTACCAGCAGGTAATTATTTCAAGCAGACAAGTACTCGACCTGTTGGAGACCAGAAAGTTCTGAGAGCCGAAGACAGCAAGCTGCCCCAGGGGTACAGGGCTGGGCATTTGAGGTGGGGGGCGGGGCAAGAAGAGGGCTTTTCTTAGCAAAATGACAGCTTTGTATCTAAAACTTAAACTTGCATTGCTTACATGCAAGGATTGGAGCTTGGGATGTTTTGTTGTTTTCATTCTAGTAACAGTGACGAGCTTGTCTCTGAACAGTCTACAGAGTCCGCAGTCGAGGAGACGGCAAACTGGGCAGCGGTGAGTGTTGCCCACGGCACTCCCACGCCCCTGCAAGTGGCTAATCGCCTGTTCTTTTTCTAGACCCAGAACAGGGGAAACGTATGGTAAAGGAGAAACCGTGTGTGAGAAAGAAAATACCTTGGATACAGGATCTTCACTGAGCATTCACAGTCATGGAAAGGCTGAGATATTCTATTTTAAAACCTTAACATTCAGCTACAAAGGAAAATCAGTGTGGCATATGCATCACTGGGAGAGTTTCGCCATTCTGTCCCATACACTAAGGCTGAGCACCAACGACCAGCTCCCACCAGAGTGTCACAGCAAGACGCTTACACAACTGCGCAAACTGTGGGTGGTCTTACTTCGTCAGCACCGCAGGCCCATCCACAAACGCACAGGGAACTCCCTCCTCCCCATAGCCCCCAGAGAAGAATGGAAAAACGAGGGTCTGGTCCCTGCATGCTCTAATCCCTGAAGACCAAGTCAGCTGTCAGGAAGAAAAATGCTCGATGGCGAGTTCGGAGCAAAGATCGATGACTCAGTCCAGACATCAGCAACAGAAGACGCAGGCGATGGTGAATCTGAACACGCTCAAGATGAGCAACATGCTCTCACCAATCCCTCCTGCCCGCAAGAGAGAATCAGAATCAAAAATAGGGCATAGAGCATCGTCATTTCACTCCATTTATTGCCAAGTGATGATCTCAACTTCATAAGGCAAAGATGGCAAATAAATGATTGTTTTTATCTGTAAGTACACTGAGTGAAGGAAACTGTCTTCCCACAAACTCCTGAACTGTTCATAAGCACCCAGACGCAGAGGTCCACACTCCCAGTCCAGTGAGTATCCCAGGAAACTGGAGTTTCCTGTGGCCACGCCTCCAGGGAGGGCTGGAGCTTTCTGTATTTCCCATTTGTGATGTGATGAGTCTTTGGACAAGTGCGTTCTCTGCTGGGGAAGGGACGCTGTCTTCTGCACTATAGGATGTTCAGCCTCATCTCTGGCCTCAACGCACTGGACGCCAGTAGCATCTCTCGGTTGTGATGGCCACAGGCTTCTCCAGATGTTGCCAGATGTGCCCTGGCGGGCAGAGCTGCACAGGTGACAATCACTGGGCTAGAACAGTATTGACTTAGCACTTAAATTATGAGCAAAAGGATACAAGTTCATCTCAGGGATTTAACTACACTCTTTTTGAGAACATACCACTTGTTAGTAACCCTGTGATAACCCCCTATTATAATGCTCTAATCTGTACTAGAGTTTAACAGTGAGTTCAGTCATTTTTTTTTTTTGGTGGCGATTCAGCAACACGGGAGTCCCCTGACACAGACACAGGTGTTAATTACCTTTAAGCCCAATAGCAACCGAATGCTGACAGTCCACTTGTCCAGGAGAAGCTGTGAGAACGTGGCATCTCCTCGCCGATCACTCGGCATGACTTGTTTACTTGGCATCTTCTCAACACGCGGGACCCGTCCGGTCGCACCGCGTTACGAGTGGATAAAGTGCGACCCCGGAGCGTGCTGAGGGCCTTCGATTCCCAGGGTGCCAACCAGGAAAAGGGGGATGATTCTCAAGTCAGGTCACGCTTGTAGTACACACCAGCGCCACACAGGAAGTCCGACTCAGGGAGCCCAAACATCTGATACTGTTCGTGATCCTTTGTAACTATCTTCCTGGACCATCAACTAGTTGGAGAGGGCTTTTCATTCTAGATAGCTGGAGAATAATGATAACTCTTCACTTAGCACATCTGAAGTCTGAATTTTACAGTCTTGGCAAAATGGGACCAGGCTCATTCATCGAACACTACAGAAGCAGAAATATCATTGATATCATACTTGTATCATATTTGCAGAAGATATTAGGTGGAGGCTCTAGGTCTAGACCTACTGTTACAGGGTTTTTTTAAGGACATCTTCATTGTGGACATAGGAATGTGAGAAATACCACTGTGAGTTGGGGCTAAGAATCTTCCAGGAATAACACCACCACAGGACGTACAGTTAGAGACTGGCCTTGTTTCTTCGGGCAGTACGGCTGTGCAAGGTTTGGATGCATACAGATTGAATATTTTCAGAGTTACCTAAAACCATGTTGTGCAGCTCTCACACGCAATCATCCAATCAGAATGTGAAGTCCTGCTCCTCCTGGAACACGAATTCCAGGGAGACAAATGTTCTGGGCTTGGAAATCGCGGTAGACGAATGCTTCTCGGAGGAGTGCCAGGGTAAGGCATCTTTGTTCCTATAGCACTTCTAAACATAAGTGTCTCTCCTAACGAGGCCAGGCTGTGACCTCAGTTGAATGGAAATGTATACACGTCACCACCATTCCTCACCTCGATCTGCCAAAGACTGAAGTCAAACCCTGGGATTAAACAACATCAAGTGACAAAACCTCTTTGGCTTGTCCATGAGAAAGATAATGGATGATTCCAAATCTAAAATAGACAACCGTTCTAGTATCGGTGAACTCAGAAATCACTGGCTTATATAAAAGATTACAGTTTAGGTCTATCAGAAAGAAAGGCTTGCATTGGAGGGATACGATGAAATGTATTTGCTACATGGGATACGCAGTGTTTCTGTGATACAATGTAACAGTCTCAACTTATTCCTAAACAAATGTCACTGTGCTAATAAACATGTTGCAGCCAGGCTGGCAGTGATAGTATGAGAAACCTTCTGATCTTGCCTGGGTTTGTATACTGAATGGTTCTCCATAGGGAAGAACAGCGGGCACAGAACCATGAGAATGTGGTTGGTGTTGGACATTTGCCTCAAGCACAGCTTGCAAAGAAAAGCCATTTGTGTATGGAAAAACAATAATCTAGTCAGAAGCAAGCTCCTGTGTGTTTTGCAATCAAAGGGATAGTTGCGAGCTCTGACTTGCTTGCCAACATTGCAAGGAGCTTTAAAAAGTTGAAACGGCAGAGATGATAAAGTCCACATGTTGGCTGACCTGTTTGTCCCTCGTCCTGCGTGGAGGAGGAACGGGAGTGGAAGGCAGGTATGAGGGCGGGTTATTACTGCAGGGGGTCAGGCGGCCCTGGATGTGCGTTTGGTTGTTTTCTGCGCTGCCGTTAAATAGGAGCTGATGCAGCCCCTCGAATAGTACTAGAAACATCTTTCTGGCACTTCTGAACAGGTGTCATTTGACCTAGAACTGTCCCATGATCCAAGCGCAGAAATAACGACACTTGAGTGCAAGAATGAGAAGTACAGTAAAGCCTTGCACATAAATATTAACTAAAACTGGTTATCGTAGAAATGTGGATGTCATCCTAGGAAACAGTTTGGGACCCTGCTTCTCCCCAGGAAAGGGAAGACCTCGTTTGTCCTCACAATAAAGTATCTGAAGGAGTCATTTATTAGTGGGCACAGCACAATGGAACACCTGTCCTCCCAAGACTGGCTTCATAAGACACACCTTCTCTCTGGAGAGACTGTATCTGCTATCTATTTCTGGATGAGAAACCACCCACAACTCAGTGGATCGAAAGCGCCGTGTATTCCTCACGCATCTGTAGACTGATGGGGCTCACCTAGGCAGTCTCCCCTACCTGAAATACCTGCGGCCGCTCGTGGGGCTTCACCTGAGCCCTCGGCTGGGGCTGAAATGGCCCTCGGCTGGTCTCTCGTGTTGCACGGCCTCTGTCTACGTGGCCTTCAGCAGGGACATAAATTTTAGTTCTCCCTTCTTCCCGTTTTTGGCAAGTTTATTATAATACTTCTCACCTCTGCTGGATATATAGAGACAGCCTCCTACCTTTTTCTAAACATGCGTGTAATTGCTATTTGCTGGAAGTAAAACTTGCATAGTGCCTACGATCAGGATTATCGTCTGAGAAGTGACCCACAGCTACCCATGCTTCCAATTCTCGCATCCATCCAGGGAGCACAGCTCCTGCTCCTCGGGCCAAACCACACTTTCTTGAAGGAATGATCTCATTCAGGACTTCCCTCCCACTGGGCTCCTACTGGCCTCCTACAGAGTCTATCTCCTTCCATTAGTCGAGGCTCCACACTCCACGGAGCCAGCCCGGCCCCGGCCATCCTCAGGTCTAGAATTTGCTCTTCCCCCCCAAACACCTATTTTGTTGCAGGCACCAGAAATATCGATGACGGAAAAGCTGAGGGCAGGTCTGGCTGGTCCCACTGAGGTTAGGTTAGCTCTGAGCAGGGAGCAGGGGACCAAGTAATTCGTCCACCCTTCTCATTCTGAAGGTCGCTGTGAAGAAGAGAGTGTCTTCGACACCAGAAGACTGGAAGTTTAAAACTGTATCTTTAAACTCTTTGTCTGCGGTGTGACTTCTGCATGCAAAACTTAGGCTTTGAGCTTCAGTCCTAAAGTTAAAAAAAATACACAGGAGAAATCGAGAAGGGATTTTTTTTAATGGAGCTGAAGAAATAGTCACAAAAAATTACTTCTGGTGCACAGTGTAATGCTCCGTAGGGAAACAGAAGCAGAAGAAACCCAAGGGACACAATAAATTGTGTGGTTGCTAATAGCTGTCTAGACTTCTGAGTCGAGATGCAAAATTAAGGTGGCATTATTTTTTAATGCACAGAGAGCTTAGAAAAAAAAGATGTTACCTAATGTTCTCTTTATCTAACTGTGTTCATGGAACAATTTTTAGGTAACCATCCCTTGCTCCTAACTTCTTCATGGGTCCCGGCCTTGCATAGAAAGCAGTAAGAGCTGAAGAATATCACTTCATGTCTTTTTTCTTCTTTTTGCACAAAACTGTGCAAGTAGGTATCAGCAAAAAATATTCTGATCGACTTTAAAAATCAATAGCATGAAAAGAATAGAGACCTGCATTGAATCAACACAGGAAGTCCCACACATTACTCATTAACAATGCGTGCTGCCTCTTCAGAATGAGGAGGACAGAAACACAGCTTCTGAGCTCGTCCTTGCCGTCTGGTCTTTCGGCAGAGATGCAGAGGCAGGAAGAACAAAAGGGAGCTCTAAGAAGTAAGGCTGTGCTATTCGACACTGGGCTCGCCCAGGTTTTACACTGGTTCACTTCTCCATGAAGTCCCAGGTCCCTGACTGCAGACAATGTCACCTCCCAGGGCTCTCAGACGGGAGACTCAGAGCATGAGAGCAAAGAGATCCGAACCAGGGTGCCTCCTAATCCGCGCTCTGCTCCTCCATGGGGAAGATGCGAGGACGCAGCCGGGCCCTGGGCCTTAGCCTGTAGGGACAGCCTGAGATGCAGTGGGCAAATGATCCTCTGGGTGGTGAAATTTGAGTGGAATAACTTCAGACAAGTTAACGTCCCTCAGTTTCAGACGCCTGGACAGAGAAGCTGACCCACAGACCTCAGGGCGGTTGTGAGGATCAGCGAGGACAGTGTGTGAAAACACTCTCCAGTGGGATAGCCCTACGCATATGCGGACCTCTCTCTCCCCGCCATTGAGCCTTTGACCTTGAATCCGAATTCTTGGGCCTTAGTCTGGAAAGAGTCTGTTCCCAAGGGAACATGCTACCTCACCTCCTAGCTACCCTCTTTGCTCCCAGGTTGGAGAGCTCCCCCGAAAGGTACGAGCCAGAGCTACTTCCTCCCACCCCTCCGTTACTCAGGCACCCCTCTTGCTAGCTTGCCCCGTGGGGAATCCCAGCTGCAACGTGAGGCCAACAGAAGGAAGAACCATAGCCCAGCGGATAGGAGAGGAAGCCCTGTGGTGTACCTCATTTCTTCGTGGAGCCCCCACAACACCCACCAGGATCCCAGCAGTGAGTAGCAGGACAGGCGGATAAATGAGTGAATGGTAGACAATGTGGCGCTACAGCAACGCCCTAAAATGCGATTTGTGCCTGGGTGACTGTAGTGGAGCTGGGTGACTTTTAACAGGCAATGCTACCAAGTCTCACAAATTTCCACACAGTCTTCTACATTTCTCAGACTCCTTCCAGTTAGACTGACCACATGACTCTGGCCAATGACACATGAGTGGCAATGACCTGTCTTGCCAGAATGACCTTGAAGTCATAGGATGGTTAGGCCACAGAAAGGAAGCCGCAGCTTCTAGAATCCCGGAGGGAGGTTTCCGGTCCCAGCTGTGGGTTTTTCTTTGCAGAATGTGAGATGCTCGCCATCTCTTTGTCCTCAGCCTTGAGTGCTATTGGAAGGCGGCAGAAAAAGCCATCTAGCTACAGACATGACTGCCTGTGTCTCCTCATTGGTCATCGGAGCGGAAGTCCACTGATGCAGCACGTCCGTGCAGCCCGAAGACACGGTCCCATGACTGTGTCACCCAACGGGTGTACGCGTCCCTGCCACATGAGCGCTCTTCTGTTCGCCCTCCACGTGCTCTCTCTCCAACAGCAGCACCTTCGGCCTGGACAGTCTATCTCACAGCTGTGGCCTTGTCTACAGGACTGGAGTGTAATATTTCACATTGTACTAACTAAAATACACACAGCAACAAAAAGTTGACAACACCCTCAAGGTAAGTTCTGGGAGGTGCCCATCTGCCTGGTCAGAATAAAGGGAGGACCTTCACGGCACTTTACAAGGAGGCACGTGACTGCAAAATTTATTTTTATCGAAGACCTGGAGCCAGTGGGGTCCCACGGGGCTTTGAGTTCTTTTGGTCTACCTTACGTTCTGTTTCCTATTTTCTTTGCTTCTTAGGGTGTCGGGAAGCAGCACAGTGAGCCTGTGGCACGTGCTGTGAGGGAGGGGCATTTGCTGGAGCTCCTTGCAAGAGTTTCTCTTTAACTAAGGTTTCCCAGCACCAAACCATATAAAGTATAAGTGCCAACTTATAACAATTTCGCCCACAAACTATATTTAAGCACGGCATAGTTATTAAATAAAATGAGACTACAGAAACAGCTTTACTGCTTAGGGGGAAAAAAATGTGTGCTTTCAGAACAGTTAGCCCACAATAGCACAGCTGACAACTTCAAATGAAGGCCACACTCCCGTGAGCCTGACACTCAATTTCCCCGGGCGGGGTGTACTGTTTCAGCTCACGGATAGAGTTTCTTTGCTGCTTTTAATGGTGGACTGCAGAAGCCTTCTTCCTGCAATTAGCAGAATGCAGGATACAGGAGTGGAAATAGAAGACTTTTCCCCTATTCACCTAGGCAATGAAAAAGTTTAGAATCATAAATAGTCCCAAGGTTAAACGGAGGTCACATGGACTACCCCTCGGCTCTATAACTGCTCACGTTTTGAGAGAGTTCCCTGCTTAAAAAATTACACTGGTCGGATCACATCTTAAAAAGACAGTCCCAGTTCGCTGTCCATCAGCAGATGTGGCCCTGGAGGAAGCTCCCAGCTGTCCAGAGCATACCTGACAAGGTGTGTGCTGTGACCTTCTCATCCCAGAAGAGGCAGGTGCTCTCGGAAGACCTGCCCATCAATGCTGGCCCCTCCCTAACTAGACTTTTAGCCACGCCCACTCTTCTGCCAGGTTATCTGTGTGCTCCCGTGTTGCTCCACGTGACCCGGCTCTGGGAGCTCATTGCCCAAAGACTGTGCCTCGAGCCTGGTGGACTCTCCAGCCAATGGTTCTTGGCCTCTAGAAATCTATCACTTAAAAAAATTGAAAAAAAATCAATGGTGACTATGTATGTTTCTTTCCTTCTGGCCTTTCTAGATAAGTAACTAGTGTGATAAATTATTTAAAGTTATGATGATTTAATAGATATGTTTCAAGTATGACCTACCACCAATGAATTTAATTTCAAGAAAAGAAAAGATCCTAGTACCTTGAAAAACTGCATATCCGCATGTTGCCCAAGGCTTGCAATTCCCATCCACCTTGCATTTCTTTGTGGTAGATTTGTCATCTGTTCATAATAAAATATTCCCAGGAAGATTAACACACTGAATTATCCTCACTTATAAATGCATGAATGAAGCATCTTGAAGAAGTGGGTGTCATGGAAACATAATTTGGAAACTGGACTTCTGAGGAGAGGAGGGCAATGAAAAGAGAGGAAAAGCAAATAATAGAAAGTTGGAGGGAAAAAAGGAATTTCACCCATTTTTTTTAAATGAGTAGTGTTTCTGTCCCAGTAAATCCAGAGAACCTCCATCTTCGCCTAAAACTAAGCCCCCCTTTGAACAGCTCTTTGACAATGTCCTTGGGAAGAAGAGGGCTTTCCAGAGCATACCTTCGAAAACCGAAAGCGCCTACTCTTAACCGGTTACTGGGTCCCGGGGCCCGAGATGTATTTTTCTCCCTCAGCTCACAAACAACTCAATGGCAAGAGCTCTCGTTTTCCAGATGAAGAATCAAAGGCTCAGCGAGATGCAACACAGATTGGAAAACTGGAGATTTCCACCACATCACATACGGGATCACCTGCTCCCGCACCGCCAGCACCCCCGCCACCGCCAACGAGCAAGCCCGCCTACAGGGATGTAACTACGGTTCCATGCGGTTCTGATCCAACTAAACGCTTTGCCACAGGTCCGCAGATCCCGACTCAGTAATTCCATGAAATGATACACTGCCCTCATGCAGAACTCTTGTTCAGAAGGGACCCAAAGAGTAAGTGGCATTAATATTAATATAAGTAAATGTTTTCTGGAACTCAGAAAGCCAGACCCGAGGAACAGCCAAAGGCTCGCACTAAACCTGAGTCTCGGTGCTTAGCACATTCATGCTTAATGACCTAAGCAATTCACGGCCGCGGCTCCCAGTGGGGCAGCCCATTCCCAGCAGCCTGGATCATGCCGGTGGTGAGCATCCAGTCATTAGAGCTGGGAATGGGCTCAGCACCTCGCACGAGCCAAAGTATGACTTCATGCAAGGACCTCTTTTTCTGGTTTGTTTGTTTCTGTAGCTGTAATGATGCATTAAAGAGGAAAAATTTAATGTGAACTTGAAGTTCAACAACTGCCTTTGAGCACCTCTTCTTGCAAAAGTCTCCGTGTGAAGTAGGCACGGGGGTGGGGGGGAACAGACAGATTTCACAAACATGCTTTCAAGGCACTTATCAGATGGTTGGCACAAACATTTAAGGGGAAATGGGGCCCACTGACCTTCCAGCGTAAAAGTGTGGAGCACTACACGTCCCGAGGGAGAGAGAAAGCTCTTATCCATATTGAAAGGATGGCTTTGTCCTCCCCTGAAGCGTAATATGCTTTCCTTCACTGGACAAAATTGGCTCCTTCTCCGTCGTGCCTGCTGGGGAGGGAGTCCCTAGCAAGAGCTGAGAGGTTCTCATCCCACGTCCCTGGCTGAGCGAGTCCTTGCCACATCGTTCCTCATCTGCTGCCCCTGTGTCTTCATGGCCTTTGTTTCAACAGAACGTAAGCACATGCGTAATGCTAACATGATCCACTATCCACATTCAAATCTCTGCCTTATCGGGGCCCCTCTTTGTCAGTACATCTGTCCACTTATTCCGGTCCAAGTCCAATCCTGCCCATCGCTGCGGCCAATTAATGCAATAGAACAGATTAACATTTTCCTTTTCCTCCCAGAGGGCAAACCTGGTTCTCATTAGGACCAATTAAATGACACTATCCACCCCCCCAAGTATATTTAAAGTTTATTCTGAGAACAAAAGAGCAAACGCAAGTGTAATCTGTTTACCAAGCGATATTTTGTGGGGTGACTTAATTGAAGAAATCGCCGTTAACTCATAAATAAGCCATTAGCAAAAAGAAAACTGCCCACGAAGACATAAACTCCTAATCTGTTCATCTTTGTTTTGACCGCAGCGAGAAAGTGAACTAAATCTGTTGATCGATCCCCATAGAGATAGAAGTGAATCACCGAAGGCCTCCCATTGGGTCAGCCAGACTCCAGGAGGAAAAAAAAAAAGGACCACTTTTTTTCTTTTGCCTCAATTATATCTCAAAATTTGGCACTAAAAGTCTTGCTTTGGGGCTGACTTCTTTGGTTTACTGCCTTAACCTCTCAGTCCTCATTTTACAGACAGAACCTGAGTGCTGAGAGACCACTGGGTCCACTACTCTCACCGCACCCCTCTTGCAGACAGGAAAGGGGGGGCAGTGCTGGGGTGAGCAGTACCCATGCCAGGTGCTCAAGAAGTGGCATTGTTTCTGCTGAGCGTGATGACGTCAGCGTGCGCCAGGGGTCTTCCGAGAGGAAGCCTACGGTGCTGTCAAACCTGGCGAAATCCAGAGGACCCACAGGGGGAGGGGGAGGGGGGGTGTGGCTGGAGGAGAGGCAGGGACCCCTGGCCAGAACAGCTGCAAAAAGACTGACAGCAGGATGGGATATGTGACATTAAGGGCCTCCCCTGAGTCCCTGAACTTTTAAGTTCTTCAGCTGCTTAATTTTCGTTCTCGGGATCCCTTTGTTTCTGGCTGCTGGTTTTTCTGGCTTTTTCTTTTCCCTTCCCTACATGTAAAAAAGAAAAGACACGGAGGGGAAGGAGCAGGCAGCCTCGCTACCTTCACGCTGTGAGGCCACAGTGCAGCCGCGCTACAGCCGGTCTTTGAGCGCCCCCTGCCGTTCTAGAGTGGCTCTGCTTCACACCACCCTCCTAGCCTTACACCCCAACTTCTGAAAGAAGGGGGACTACTCCGTGTGTTGAGCTGTTAATAACAGGTTACAGAGGTATCTCTGCAGACACTGTGCTTCTGTATGCTCGGTGGGAAAAGCTTGGAATACAGCAAAATTAAGTTGATAAAATTGTTTCCCATAGAGTGCCGCCCAACTCAAATGGAATGTCCCTCACCAGTGGACTCACACAAAACCTTAGTCTTCAGCACCCACGGTTATCAGGAAAACAGCACTTACTCCACCGGCCACATCTTGCATCAAAATCTGAACAGTCCTTCCTCTTTAATGGAAAGGGGACAGAGAATCCCGCCAATCAAACTGGAGAGAGTACCCCGGGGGATAAAAACCCGTGTTCATTCGTACAAGCCCACGGTGGCTTTAAAAAGCAATGTCCAAAGGACAAGAAGTCAGAGTTGCAAAAGGAGGTTCTCTGGGTGCTTTCGGGGCTTCAGCTCTTTCTCTCTTACTTTCTGCTCTGAAGGAAGAAAATAAAAGCTGGCCTCGTCTCTTGTTTGCTTAAAGGCTGGTGTATATTTACAGAAGCGTACAAGCCGTGGGTCACTTTGAATCTGGCAGCTCTCAGATGTACAATAGGGCTACTGTATTTCAAAGGGCTCGGCCACCCATCACGACCCACGACTCCGTCTGTCGTCCATTCATCTAAACACAGGCCCTGTCAGATACACCAGATGCTCAACAACCTGGTACATTTTCTGATACAACTTTCTGGTGACTGAACCTAAAGGGGAAACATTGTGGCGATATCCCCAATGTGTCCCCCAAAGGGTTTGTAAGCAAGTTCCCATCCACTTGCCACAAGAATAGGTTTTTTCTATTCTCCTGTACCAAGTGCCCATTTTTATATTACATGTACAGATGATTGCTACAAGCTGATACAGCCATAACGGAGCAGCCCACGCTGGGCAGCGTCTTCCCATTGCACTGATAGCTGATGATTATTTAGTTTGACAATCTAACTCTCCTCTTAGAGCCGTTTCTAATTAGCATAAGTTTCTGCTCATACTGCAATAAATAAGCAATATCTGTGGAACTTCAAAAAAAAGGACAATCTTTAGGGGAAAAAAAGGAAGAGACTGACTGCCGAATGTCTACGCCAATCAGTCAGAGGCCAGCCACATCATTAGCCCCTCCCCCTCGGGTCCTCACATCCTCTCATCACCAGCAAAGTTTCCCAAAGCAGCATCCCTCTTCTCCCCATTGGACCAGCTGAGGCATCCCCCAGTTACCACAGAATTTCATTCTACATTAGGTCAGATTTCTCATGGAACCTTCCTCCTGCTCCATCTCGTTTGGGACATCATCTCCGCCTAACGGAATGCAAGGACAGAATCACTTACTATGCCTGAAAATGTTAAAATGTATCTTGACTATAAACCACTGCCTTCTCTATCACATGCATAATTTTATTTGGACTGACAGAGAGGGAAAACACATGCCTGGTGGCTGAGTTGGCTGGAGCATCACCCTATACACCAAAAAGTTGGGGGTTCAATTCCCTGTCAGGGCACATACCTAGGTTGCCGGTTCGATTCCCAGTCAGGGAGTGACTGAAAGGCAACTGATCGATGTTTCTCACATCAATGTTTCTCTCTCCCTTCCTCTATCTCTAAAATCAATACATATGTGTGTTTTTTAAAGGGAAAGACAAACATTTCTGTTCCCCAAGAGCCCTTCTAATTTATGGATTAAGAGGAGTTTTTGAGGCATTACGCAATTACCCCCCAAACATCCAAATGTCCAAATATGCAATCTCTAAAATATCTAAAATGTCAGAAGGAAAACAGAGATGAGTGAAAGCCTACCTTATTTGGAAAATTTTCCCAAGAGACGGAGGGAGAGACCTCCCATTCTTACTTTAACTTGTTACTACGTCTAAATATCCCGTACCACCAGAGTCCAAGCCGAATTCTTCCAGAAACTGCTCAGCAGAGGTATGAGAGCAGAATTTGACTTCATGATTAATGAGCCCAGGGATGACTGTTTCTGTTTATCCACAAATTAGCCACGGCTAATTTGTAAGATCAAACTTCTAATCAAGGCCTCCTTTTTATCCAAATGATATCAGAAAACAATTGGATGCATTTGTTCACTGAAATTCTTCACGGCTGGGTGCTCTCCAGAAACAACCATTCTGTAACTTCATCACCCACAGCGTTTCTCCTACCACCCAAGCTTTTCATCACCTCCAATAACAGGGAAAAATCAATGCTCCAAACGTAGCACAATGATCCGTAACTCTGTGTCTTTACACATGCTGTTGGTCTCCCTGCCTGGTGAACTCCTACACATCCTTCAAAACCCAGAGTCCAAACCATGACCTCCCCTGGGAAGCCTCTCCTGACTCCACCCCTAAGCGGGCCTTCTCCCGCTTCCTCAGTGTTGCTCTGCCTCCAGCATACCAGTGCTCCTTGGGGGATGGAGCACAAACACCCTGCATCAGAACTACACAGGGAGCTCATTAAAGTTGCAGAATCGTAAGCTCCATTCCGACTTACGAAATAGGAAACTTGGAGGTGAGGGCCCAGGAATCTGCATTTACTAAGCTCCCCCACCACATGAGTCTGATGCAAATACAAACAGTTACCGTATTGCCCGCATAATTCTGATGAGCTGCTAACAGTTATTAGGCTGCTGTGTTATGCCAGGCACTGTCCTAAGCACATCATATATGTATTAACTCATTTAATAATCACAGTAGCTTTATGAAAAGGCACAATTTTTATTCCCATTTATATGTGGATTAACTTCTCTGAGGTAACGTGAAATCAGGAAACATCCCCAAGATCACACAGCTAATAAACAGCAGAGAAAACGCTCAGAACCAGGCTTGCACGGTCTAGGCCGGACACTAAATCAGTGGGTCTTCCAGTCTCAAAGACAATCGGTTGTCTCCTGTCTCCTCCCTTAGTCCACGAATTCTTTCAGGGCAGGAAGCATGTCTTTCCATCTTGGTAACCGCAGCACTTGCAACACATGATATATTCAATCAATTGAGTACCGAACGGTTTAAAATGTAAAATAGCATGTTTTTTTCTATGGATAATAAAGTTGATACAGCAGAAAACACTCATGGACCACAAAGAAACAAATAAATAAGTCGGTGTGGCAGTGCTTTGGTGAAACCATGAAAAATCGAAGTAATATATAAGTATTAATATATTGTACACTATAGATTAGTATAGTGCATGCTATATAATAACAATATATAATAACACTAGTATATTGTGTGCTATCAAATAATAACGTAAGTAATACATTAAATATTAATTAACAGCAGAAATCAAAGCCTCCATGACACCACACTGTGAACTTTAATACCGCAGAAACCAGCCCTGGCTGGTGTGGCTCAGTGGACTGAGCATGGGCCTGAGAACCAAAGGGTCACTGGTTCAATTCCCAGCCAGGGCGCATGCCTGGGTTGTGGGCCAGGTCTCCAGTAGGGGGCACCGGCACTCAAAAAGCAACCACACGTTGATGTTTCTCTCCTTGTCCCTCTCCCTCCTTTCCCCTCTCTCTAAAAATAAATAAATAAAATGTTAAAAAATACTGCCGAAAGCAGGCAGGCCTGGGGACAACGGAGCACTCCCCTGGCTATTCTCAGCGACGCCCCAGACCAAGTCTCCGCATCGCTTCTCCGCGGTGTGATCTCAAACAAGAAAAGACGCAGACGGCTATAACATCCGTTCATGGAACGGCACGTAGCTGCACGTCGTCCCCCTCAAACGCCTAGTCACTTCAGCCCAACAGCTGCATGAGGTCTTTCCTTCATCGTCTTTGAAGGAAGGTCCAGCTCTGCCGCAGCGGTAGCGCCTCCCCAGGTTGGCTCCGTTCCCACAGGGAAGCCGCATCCGTCCATCCGTCCTTTCACCCACGCGGGATGCGGACAGGTGGGCCCAGGTGCATTAGAAACGCCCCAGATGTGGCCAGCCCCTTCCGGAGAAGAGGAAAGGCCTGGACTCTTTGCTGCTAGAACACAGCATTGCCGCCGACACAAGCAACGTCGGAGCCTGCGTGCAGCATCCACGCTGATCCTACGAACCCAGTGATGCTGCAAAGGCAACAAGCCAGCCGGGCAGCCAGACTCCCGGGTGACAAACGGGCGTTTTCTTTCCTCTCCAGATGCTTTGAGGCCGTGCATGCATACACAGGCACACAAAGGGCCCAGCCCCCACTTTCTAATCTGCTGCTTAACCCCCCGCACCTTCCGAGTCTGGGCTGTCAGCCAGGGTCGCAGGTCCTTGCCCACAGGTGCACGCACCCCCCACAGTGCTCCTGACGGGATTTCTAAAGGAGTTTAAACAGGTCTCCATTTCAGTCAATCTGGAAACCCCATCAAAAGAAGCCCCCGGGCCCCAGAAATATACTCCTTTTCTGCTTCCTGACTTGAAGAGAAAACATTTTCCTCTTTAAAAAAAAATGTATATACAATACCCTGCAAGAGCACATGT
>CM052546.1:85774694-85788119 GCA_028533065.1 Trachops cirrhosus | reverse complement strand
TTGTTTCTGAGACTCACCGTCTTCCCCACGTCACCACCTCACGACAGCCGCCTGAGGCCGAGGTGACGAGTGTGATCCTAAAACGCCCTCCCTGGTTTCTCTTTGCTCTGGGTGTGCAATCCTGCCAACCAATGCTGGCACGGGGACATTTAAGCTGTGGCTTTATTTCCATCTGGCACCATACAATCCCTACTTTTAAACCCAAACTGTGACCAACATACTAAGCAGGTGTAGATGTGTGTGTTGGGTGGGGGTGGGGGTCATAGTTGTGACGGTCTTTACTATCAGATTCTGGTCAAAGGGAGGAATCAGGCTTCTCGGGAAACATTCTAAATAAGATTGTTTCAAATAAGAGCTGCCTCTGCAGACACCTCAGACTCCGTGGGTTTCACTCCCGCCTCGGCCGCCAATAGCCCGCAGACCGTCAGGAACCGCCCATTTCCACTGAGTCGATTAGAAGGACGAGAGAAAGCCCTGGAGGAGGGGCCTGGCACCGTCCCAGCCGCAGGAGGCCCCCCATCACGTCTGCGGGGCAAATGAGCGCACACGCCAAGGTGGGCGTGGCGTGCCACCTTTGTTTCGCTTTTCCTCGACTCTCTTATCACTCCCTGTAATTATATTATTGGTTTATTTTACTCACTTTTTAATTGTCTGACTCTCCCATTCGAAAATAAACTTCAACTAGTGGGGAGAGGGGAGGGGATTATAGGGGAAAAGGATGAAGGGTTTGCAGGAACAATTGTAAAGGACACATGGACAGTAACGGGGGGGGGGGAGTGGAAACGGGAGGGAGGTGGGGAGGGCTGGGGTGATGGCAAGGGGTGGGGGGGAAAGGCAGAAAACTACTTGAACAATAAAAAAATGTTTATAAAAAAGAAATAAATTTTAAAAAGTAAACTTCAAGAGAATAGATACTTTCCCACGTGAACCACTTTACCCTGGATTCTAAAACAGTGCTGGCGCATAAGCACTGGCTGAATGAACGAATGAATGAGTTCCTAGCATCTGGTGCTGTCCCTGGGTCAGAATAAATGCTTAATAAATAGAAATATACTGTAATGTCTTTTATAATTTAGTCACAATTCAATGTCGACCATCCAGAAGCTACAGTTAATTTTCCCTGGGGTCAGAGGCAAGGGTGGACTGAATTTTATGGGTAGTGCACTTTCTGGAGCAGGGAAGCACCGTTTGCACCACCAAACCTTTACAGCGGTCATCTGTTACAGGCTCTGAACCGGAGTCTCCCGGTATGAGCCTTTGGGTCCCCTTTGACTCCATGGTCTTCCACCTCCTTCCCTCAAAGCCAATGGAAATCAATCTTGGGAGATGCTCTGTTGCAAGAGAAGAAATGTGCCCTTCAAACAGCTGTGTTCATGACCAAATCACACTTCAACTCTTTCAAGTCCTGCCTGTAACACTCGAAAAAGAAAACAAACCTCTCTTGACACAACATTTTGACCAAGTTCAATCTGGTTATTCATGTTATTTCAACTTTTTTGGTAGAAAAGATAAACATGGTCTCTGAAGAAAAAAAAAAACATAAAAAAGCCCCTCTCAGGCCTTTCCAAGGCCCAGCCCCAGCTTCCAGATGCTCCCCTTTTCAGCTTGGTTTAATTAAAGCTCCACATGTCAGCAGCCCATCAGCTTCAGGTGTGATTCAGATTGCCCCCCAAAACCAGAAAGCCTGCCAAACTCCCCGAGCCTGA
This sequence comes from Trachops cirrhosus, assembly GCA_028533065.1. Taxonomy (NCBI): domain Eukaryota; kingdom Metazoa; phylum Chordata; class Mammalia; order Chiroptera; family Phyllostomidae; genus Trachops; species Trachops cirrhosus. The sequence goes on along the minus strand of CM052546.1, from coordinate 85,786,413 downwards.
GAGGGATGTCGGGGAAAGCACGCCCAAGAGCAAAGCCCATCATTACAAGGGAAGGCTCATCGGGAGGAGGGGTGCAGTGATCACCTCCCTTCCTCCCTGCTTTGGATGTAGGAACATAACACAGAGAACCTGGTTCAGATTCAGTTAGGTCGGTGACGGTGCTTCTGCGGGGGACGCGGAACAGCTGCAGTCTGACCCCTGGTCAGAGCTGGCTACTCGGTGGTCACTGTTTGCAAAAGATGCTGAGAAGCGCAGAGCGCCTGTACCCTCACACAGTAGAAGCCTCACCGCATGCTTGTTTATCCTCCTCCCTTTCCCCCTTGGTGTGTCACATCTGAGCTTTTTATAGTGCCTCTGGGTCTGTAGTTGCACACACCAAAAAATGTAATTAGCTAACAGAGTTTGCTGGCTGCAGTAGCCAGAAACTGAAAGATAACTCCCAAAGTGATCCAGTCATAGATGGAACCGAACTCCTGTGGGCGGCAGGGAGGGACCGCTCTTGGAACAAACAGGAGGCCTGTGCCCGGAGTGCACAGGCCTGTGGATACTGCAAGAAAACGCATGGACATGCTTCCCCGGTTCCAGGACTGGGAAGGCAGGCCCCAGGTTACATAAATGGAAAGCTTAAGAATTTTACTTCATGCCACCAAAGCAAACACAGGACAGAAGTGGTTCCTACACGAGACCAGAACAGATGGCTCACTCATTCCTATAATTCTGGAAATCACACAGTATCTTTTCTCCATCCCCTTTCCAAGTGACCAGAAGTTTCGGGTTCTGTGAGCACAAGAGTCGCTCGTTAACATGTGTGTGATCTACTGTGAGCTCCCGGAGTGATCGATTCGGGTGGCGTGTGCTCTGGACTGAGTGAATTGACTAGTTGCCCTCAGATCACAAAGAGAACAGTGGCGCATCTGACAGTTCACAGCGATGCAGGCGGGTTAAGAGGGTCTTCTTGTAACAAACAGTCTTTACGATTTAAGTTGCATCTTGAAACATGTTGAGAAACATCTAAAAATGAACAAAAACTGGAGTTCCTAAGGTGGCCTCAATAACCAGAATGCAGAGCATTATGAGACTATAGCGAGTGGTCCATCACTGGGATGTGGGACATAGCTCCCTAGAAATGCCACAACAGCAACCACATTAATCAACATGCAATAACATTTTCTTGATTCAACTTCGGCAACAAACCCCCCTAATGGGATGCTATCGAGGTAGAGGGGGAAGAGCAGGGGGTGAATCAGGAGACCTGAATTCTTCTCCTAAGTTGTTCGATGACCTTGGGCAAGTCTCTATATCTCTGTTTCAGTTTCCATGTCTGCAAAATGGCAGTGCTAGCATCTGGCTTGGCTACCACAGATAACTGAAAGAAGGTGAGCTATGCAAAATTCTTTGGTCCTAAGTATATGCCAAAAAAAAAATGGAAGCAGGGACCCAAACAGGGACTTGCACACCAGTGTTCATAGCAGCCCTGCTCACAATAGGCGAAAGGTGAGAATAACCCCAGTGTCCATGAACAGGAGAATGGATACACCAAAGGAGGTGTGTGAGGTCTACGCATCGATGGAGTATCGTTCAGCCTTAAAAAGAAAGGAATTCTGACATGTGCTGCAATGCAGATGAACCTGGAAAGCATCGTGCTCAGTGAAATAAGCCAGACAGAAAAGAGCCAATAACGTGTGATTCCATTTCCATAAGGTACATAGAAGAGGCGGATCCATAGAGACAGAACGTAGAATAGAAGTTACTGGTGCTAGGAGAGGGGGGCCTGGGGAGTTGTTTAATGGGTACAGGGTTCCTGGAATGGTAAGTTCTGAAAATAGACAGCAGTGACGGCTGCAGAACAGTGTGAGTGTCCTTAATGCCACCAAACTGTATGCTTGAAAATGGTCAAAACGATAAATTTCATGTTCCGCAATAAAATGCATTAGAAAACTGAAAGTTCAGTACAAGTGCTAAGAGTTCATGTTTAGAGGTCTAAGGTTCCCTGGCATTGGCGCACCAGCTCCACTGGGAAATGAAATCCCCACAACTTAGGTATTTACGCCAAAAAAAGTGTAAACAGTTCCCAAGTTTTTGCGACTTTGTTGAAGAAGCTTTTGATCACTAGGCGCCATCGGCTGGAAACACTGGGAGCACGTACTGCACAGCAGCTGACTGGGAAAATCCCCTGACAACCGTCTGGCCAGCGTTGGCTTTCCTGTGGACGTTCACCTTGGAGTGGAATTGCTGTGTCCTACCGCAGCTCTGTTTTTAACTTTTGTTTGCCACAGTGGCCGCACCAGTTTACATTCCCACCAACAGTCCCCAAGCGTTCTTTTTTCTCTACATCCTCACCGTCACTTGTTGATTTATTGATGATGGCCATTCCGACAGGTGTGAGGTGACATCTCATTGTGGTTTTGATTTGCATTTCCCTGATGATGAGTGATGCTGAGTATCTTTTCATGTACCTGCTGGCCACTTTTATATTATTTGATATTATCACTCTTTTTAAAAATGCATGTGTAGATACATTAATAAGCATATATATGAATATCATATTTTCTATGTTGTAAAACACTGTCAGGATTGTTTTATTTGACAAATTCTTTACCAGGTAACTCTATGTTTAGGTTTAACATATTCTCCACAAACCTAATAACATGTAAAACTAAACCAAGAAAAATTTAAAAACCTCACATATATAACAGACACAAAATGGTTAGAAGGTAAAATCTCGGCTGACCCACCCAGAAGAGATCTTTGAAAGCTTAACAGCGGCAAAAACAAGAACTAGGATAAGGTCAGAAATGTCTACATGTTTGGAAAAAGTTTTCAGACGCTGTACCAATGAAATTATTCTTCCCACCCTAAAATCAAAAAAGTCTATACGATTACTTCCACGGTTGCCATACAAAACAGAAAGAAAAGCACATCCGAGAAGGAGGGAGAAGAGACATTTCTGCACCCAGGCAGCAGACAATTTTTCAGGACGAGCACTGCGGCGAAGTGAATTGCTCAAATTCAGTAACTACACAGACCTACTTCTTAACAAACTAGGAGCCACTGAGACAAAATGTCTGGAGAGTTGTGCGTACTGGGAACAGGTCTTGCTGGAGCTCTCGCCTTCCTTCACATTTTACAAGCAAGGCTACCCTTTGTTCTGTCTCCGCAAAGATTAGTAGAGCCGATACCCTTGCGATACAGAGGTATTATCTGCCACTGAGCAAAGGGCGCTGTTGAGCCTCTCAAATGACTCAAGGCCACGGTAGTCTCGTGCTTTACATCAGGCGACGCCACGTGGTCCACAGCGCACAGAAGAGACCACTGGGGATAAGGTTCGATCGAGGCGCCAGCTCCAGAGAACTTCTGTTGTTGAAAGCAACAGAAACAGTGAATTTAACCTGATTTAGAGATGACTAGGGTCCTCACTGATCTGGGGAATTTCATTCAGCAGATACCCCTTTAATGCATGTAAACAGCCTTCTATAAATAAGAACAAAAGATACCTACCAGGAAATTTTGGCATGAGTCTCAACCTTGGTGCTGAGTTTCAATAACCCTTCAGTTAAAGAGGGAAAATATTCTGGAGTCGGTTGTTTGGCATCATGTGGCCAGAACAACTGGCTGATTGTTAGATGTTTTTGCTTGTCCATTCGTCCTTTTGGTGCTTGAAGACAATGGATCAATACAAACTCTGCGGGGGTTTCTCTGGGGTCTCCCTGCAAACTGTGTCCAATCCTATGAAGCTATCCACAGAGCCATGTAGATTTTGTAAAAAATAAAAAATTTAAAAAAGAATGGAATGACTGTAAAGTGGAAACACGACATCTTCGCAGGGCGCTGCTGTCTAAGACAAGATCACATAAAGGAATTACTACACGGAAGTATTACTTGAGCCCTAAGAAATGGGACTACAGCGAACTTTTGATTTCTCCTTACAATTCTCGGGACTTCCAAACTTTCTGCAAATGTACAGAGACTTGCTTTTATACTAAAAACTTGTATATAAAGAAAGCACCTTCAGATTTCAAATAAATTAAAATAGTCTATAGAATTTGGAAGACTGAGTGGAAAACAACAGTGAAATCTGCAATCTGATTGACGTCAAGGTCTGTGTTATGTGTCAGAAAAGTCCATGGCGAGATAGATAAGCAAGGCCTTAGCTGAACAAGTTTGGATTAAAGAGAGCGAGGAGAGGAGGGGAGGGGAGGGGAGGGAAGGGGAGGGGAGAGGAGGGGGGAGGGGAATTAAGAAGTAAGCAAAAAAAGAAACCTTTGAAAACTAGTTGACTATAATTTCAAAATAGGCTTACCAGGTCAACACGGTTGTTAAAGCAGTTAATGGAACGGAAGTTTCCGTTATCACATCAAAGGGAGAGTTTCTATATCCTCTGCGCTGCCCAGCCACAGCTGGGCCATCCCATTTTAAGAACCTTGTCAAAATGGATTGCATTCAAAAGAAAGCAACCTGGATGATGACAAAGGTCTGGAAAACATCTTCATAAAAGGATGGCTCGGCAAATCTAAACTGAAAATGGGAGCTATGCAGTAGCCCTTAAACGGGGTCTACACAGGCAGGCAAGGAAAGGATCGGTCCACCTCTAGACCAGCTGTTTCTTAGAAAACACATTTGTCTCTCAGGGGACTAGAAAAGGTAATGCCAGGAGACACAGGCCCTCGGTCCCTGGAGCTTAGTGTCAAAAGCAGCTCTCCAAACAAAAGGTTCCTTTCCTTCTGGAGTCTGGCTGTTCACTCTTCATCAGGCTCTTAAGACGTCTCATTACCCTTCTTACAAGAATCCCTTATTCCTTAAGCTATCCGGAGTTGCTTCTACTGCTTGCAAAACCCTAAAGAACTCACATCTACGTAGTGCTTGCCTCTTAGGCAGTCTTCTTCTTCTGTTTCTGTCTTGAGTAGAGAAGAAGTTTTATTAATAAGAGAGAAATTATCAACATGTCTTCCCAAAACATAAGTCCTTTTAGGTGACATCCAGTCAAGGTGTTAAAAATGGAAAAACTCAACTCTTGCATTGGCTTCCAAGGCCATCTTGGGCAATGCCACCAATCAGCAGGTTGAGAAAGAGAAAGAGAATTGCACGTGGGCGTCTTTCAGAGCCACGTTTGCAAATGGACACACGTAACACACACCCACGTTCTATTTGCCAGAACCCAGCCACCTCCAGTGGCCAGGCTCCCTGGAGAGAGCTCCCCTGTCCATTGTTTTTTGGCCCCGGGTTCTGCTCTCAGAGGGAGACCTCCCTAGACACGATCCTCCAAAGAAATTCACGAAATGGCAGAGGATGCTCTCTTTAGGACAACACAGCTTTCATGGTTCGCTTCCTGCCCATTCTCCTTGGCAACCCAGAGTTCTCAGACTTATCAACAAGGCTGTTCAGGCCAGACGCATGGTTTCTTTGGCAGTAGGCTCTCCTTGAAACTTGGTAGGTTTCATATCTGTTTGCTTCCAGTGTCATGTGCCAGGAAATACACCCATTTTTTTTTTGCTAGATACAGTTCTCAAGCCTGTTATATCTCTCTGATCCATTGCCACTGCCCCCTCCCCACCATGCCTATTCTCTTGACCTTGTGGCAGTCCTCTTGAGGCCATCGGATCAGGGTGGACAGCCTCCCACTTGGACTAGACCTCTGCAATGAGCTGGGCTTTAATAGGCCTTTCTCACCAGCTCTTTCCCTCTTCCTATTGTGTGGCATCGAGAAGCAATCAGCTTTCCCGTGCGTCAAGGCCCCTCTCTCTGTTCTCTCTGTCTTCTTCATTTCTGCTTGCAAACCAGCCACATCATGCTTCAGCCCATCTCTTTCTTTGAAAAACTAGCTAAGTGAAGCCAGGAACAATCAGCACACTCTAGCAACATTCTACAACATTGCCAACCTAAACCTATATGCTGTCTTCTCTTCATCTGCTGCCCTAACCCTCCGAGGGCAATGGGTTCACCAAATGTTTGCCCCACTGTACGGCATGGGTCTTTATCTTTCCAGACTGCGACATCAATTTTCCCATCACCCATCACCAGGAAACCAAATGCTAAGTCAGGATCACAAATTTTGATTTTGATACTATCGCACAACTCTGGCAATAACTTCTATAGCAGCTAAGAGAACAGTAGTTTCTGTGACAGATAAACCCCCAAACCTCAGTGGCTTCTCACGTTTCTCTGGGCCTCAATGGCCAACTAGCCAATAAGAGAAGAGAGAAAATTCTCTGGGTGGGCTTTTTGTTTTTGTCTTTGTTTTTGGGTTTGTTTTTTTTTTATGGACAAGACCTGGATGTGGTACACATCATTTCTGCCCAAATTCTCCTGGCCAAAACTCTGTTCTGTGGCCTCTCCTGACTGCAAGGGATGCTGGAAAATGCAGTGGTAGCTGTGCACCTGGAAGGAATAAGAAGTTCTGCCAATGAGTTATCACAGTTCGTTTATGCAAAGTTATAGACTGTGGCAAATTCTGCACCTGCAACTTCATAACTGCTTGGAATTGTGATAAATATTCAGAAAATAAGGGCACCAATAAATCTTAGGGAAAGAAAAAACTGATCTGGTAGTTATTTACAATTAAAGCTGTGTTGTAGGTGAACTCTTTCGTTGTCATGTTGTCAGCAAATAATCGCGTTCCCCAAATGGTGAGCCATCTCCCATATCTGCTGCGTCTTCAGGGTGATCCAAGAACAGAGTCCTGTGCATCCCACCTGCTTACTTTCCTCTCGATGTTATTGTGACTTTTGCGTTCTTTAAAACTAGTTCCCTGGAAGAGATATTTATAGTTTACAAATATTGGGTTGGCAAAAAAATCTGTTTGATTTTTTCTGTAAGATGGCCCTAGTAGAGCTTAGTTGTCTTTATCTTCACTCAAAACAATTGTGTTAGATTGTGTTGTAACAGCTGTCATATGACCATGCAGTTAAAAAAAACTTATCAAAATTGGTGAATTTTTGTGTAGCCATTTTAATACTGAAGATGGAAGAAAATAGGCAACACTTTTGGCACATTATGCTTTCTTATTTCAAAGAAGGTGAAAACACAACTGAAATGCAAAAAAAGGTTTGTGTGGTGTGTGAAGAAGGTGCTGTGACTGATCGGATGTGTCCAAAGTGATTTGGGAAGTTTCGTGCTGGAGATTGCTCTCTGGATGAGCTCCACGGTTGGATGGAGCAGTTGAGGTTGACAGCAATCAAATCAAGACATTAATTGAGAACAATCAATGTTATGCCATGCAAGAGATAGCTGACATACTCAAAACATCCAAATCAATAAAGTTATTAGAGAAAATGAAAAATGTATCTTTTATTTTACAGAAAAAAAAACATACAGACTTTTTTTGGCCAACCCAACATATTTACATTGTGGTATAAATCACTGAAGTGGCTTAGTGTGTAAACTATCTAGCGAGGACTTTCATCGCAGGCAGTACAAGACTGGTTTTATCTCTCTGGAAATTCAGGAGATCCCAGTTCTGCTGTCCCGGAGGGTTGTTCTGACCCTGAAATTATAGGTTTTGAGCTGATCCTGACTCTTTAAACATGAATTACCTTTCAAGGTTTCAGGGGACAGAGCAACAGTGAACTGATTTCCCACCAACCTAGCATTCTAGAATTCTTCTCAGCTGTCAGGATGCAGTCAGCACAGCTTAGGCAGAAAAAAAACCTTATTTTGAAAGCTCCATTACTATGCTGCGTCAAAGCTTTCCACATCCTACCTACCGGACGGCCCAACCCTCCAGCCACACAAGAAAGGTCAGCAGCCAGAAGAGAAGGCAGAGAGATGTTTGCATTAGGTGAAATAGCCCTATTCCACCCATCGGGTTAACACTGGAAATCCAGCAATGCAAACACACTCTGGGGACCCAAACCAATCTGAACACAGATGGCCCGAGAGCATTTCTGAGCACCTATTAAGTACAGCCATTCAACTAGATGGCCATACGCATGTCAGTTCATTTCATTTGCCAGTACACAATAAAGCCTAATTTGTATAGATATGAAAAGTTCAGTGATTTCCTAAGGTCATAGCTAGGTAAAGGAAGTACCATGTCAGTCCTGGTGGGTTAAACTCTAGGTTCTGTCTCCCCCTCTCTACCATGCCTTCAGAACCAACCTTCCAGAACACTTGGAAATCTCACTAACCAGCCCGATTCTCTGTATTGTTACTATTCTATGTAACTGCCGGAGACCCAAAAGTCAGAGGCAAGAGCTTTCCCAGGGGGTCTTTTGCTTCTTATCAAACTGAGGTTGAAAATTCAGCATCTCATTTTCCCACAGTAACAAAAACGACAAAAAGAAGACCAATATGCAGTGGGAAAGAGCGGGCCTAGGGTGCTAAGAGACATCCAAAGGGCTCCTATGTTGATATCTTCTGCGCACTTTAATGAAGGAAAGGTTCCCTAGCTACCATCCAAGACTGGCTTCTACTTGAAGAGAGAGGAGAAAAGAGAAGAGCAATCCAATCCCTGCTGCTCTATCAGCTGCCTTTCCACGTTACCGTCAAAGTTGTTGCGTAAAAAGAATCATCTCCTTCCTTGCTGAGCACACGGTTTAACCATGTGAGTATAGGGAAGTAATCCTTTCCCTATTTTACTAAAAACATTATAGCCAAGACATTCCCAGCAGCCCATCTCTTACAGCCTGAGTCCAGTGAAAGATAAATGAGGAGCCATTTACATCACTGGAAATGTATGCTTGAGAAACCTCGCTCGTTACAAATCCAACATAAAGTTCCAATTATGTGAGATGAATCAGTTCTAGAGATCTGCTCTATGTCATCGTGTCTGCAGTTAACAATACCGCATTGTACACCTAAAAATTTGTTAAGGGGGCTGATCTCATTGTAAAAGTGCTTAACACGATAAAAAAAAATCCAACGCTGGATGGCATCGAGGAGAGAAGTTGTCAAAATCTGATCAGGACATGGGTACCTGGACAGTGAGAGGTCTTAAGAGTGTCCTTTTAGGGGACAATGACACCCAGCCCAACTGCAAAACTTCTCTTTATGTGATGATGAAAGGTATTCCTAAAGAAGCTGGAGTTGGATACTCAGGAAATCTTGTTAACATCTTTTGTCAAAGCAGAGGAGCTTCCAAGAGGTGAATGCCAATCAAGTTCATGTCATGTGTATGAAGATGCAACAAGGAAAATGGGTTGGAACTGCAGTTGGGAAGCTTTCATACCCGCCCAGGAAAGGGCCTTCGTGAGGATGCTAAAACACTTGTTTAGCGTGTGTGGAAAAGCCTCCATTCTCAGGCATTTTCAAGGAGATAAAATATTTGCCATAGATAAGCATCCTTTTGTTAAAGTCAGGGGAAAACCAAAAGGTTTTCCTGAAGTTCCACTCAACGCTGACTCCATAAAATGAGTATCTCTTAAAGGTTCGTGAAAGTAGCTGATTTTTAAAATTTTCTCTGTCAGCTTAAAACAATGCCTATTTTGATTATACTTGCAAGTGACAAAATGGTCCTTAAAAATCATCCCTTTGAAGATAAGCTTTAAAATATCCATATGCCCAGCACACCACAGAAAGCAATGTTTCTTCGTATTTCCCCTCAAAGGTGCATTGCAATCTACTCATACATGGCCACGAAAGCTGATCGTGTCCAGTGATAGATGAGTGGCTGAAGTAGGTGTGGTATGCAGTGTGGTATACAATGCAGTAGGTGGTATACAATGAAGTAGGTGGTATACAATGGAATACTACTCCACAACATAAAAGAAGGAAATGTTGCCATTTGCAACATGTTTGTGCCCCTTTCTTTTAGGATACTTGTTTTCCCAGGAGACGCCCTGGCCTCTGTATTAATTATATGTTGTTGCATAGCAAACTGTCCCAAAGTTTAGTGGTTTGAAAAAAATTAATTACTGGTAATGAGTCTATCATTCAGCTAGCTCATTCTGTTGATGTGGGCTGACTCAGTTGCTGTCCAGCTGGACTTAAACATGCAGGTAGGGTCAACTGGCTGGAGGCTGCCAAGCCTAGGATGATCTCACATGCCTGGTGGTTGACCGACAGTCAGCTGTGGTGGTGACAAGGGTGACTGAGCCATGTGTGACTCATCACCCAGTAGGCTAGTCCAGGCAGGTTCACACGGTGGTGATGAGCTCCCACGAGGGAGGACAGAAGTGCTCGCAGTCTCCTGATGCCTCAACTTAGAACTGATATAACTTCGTTTCCCCTGCATTCTATTGCCCAAAGCAAGCCACAGGACAGCCCACATTCCACAGGTGGAGGACTAGGTTCCACCCCGTGATGGAAAGACCTGCAAACTCACATCGCACAGGGTGTGGCTGAAGAGAGAGAGAGAAAACAGGAGCCATTTTTGTTACCGATCTCTCCAAATCCCTTTTGCAAATCAAACACTGGTTAGCCCACTTGATAGGCTAAGAAATGCCCAGACACGGCCAAACTCTGAGGACAGCTAGAGCTCTCCAACTGACATTCCCACTACATAGACTACAGCCCTTTGAGAATGCGTTACCTCTTTCTAGAGCTGAGAAACACGCCCCGCCCCCAAAGGGAGCTACCCACAGCCCTGTGTTCGGGAGCCCGCGTTCTGCTTCCCAGGTGTAGCTGGCTCCCGTCCACTCGCACATGTGCACATTAACCACCTACCAGTTGTCTGGTCTGGGAAGAGGGATGTTACATAATAGGGTTACCACATAATTAGGAGATATTTTTCTTGGATCCCTATAACTCCCTCCTCCGGTTTGCCCTTAATTGCATTTTATATTTTAGTAACAGCCCAAGACATTGCACTCAAAGAAATTCAGAGACGTGTTTAAAGAACACTTTGATCTAACTTCCCAGATGAAATCTTCCCAAGTCCATTTAACTCTAATTTAGTATTAAAATGCCATGTATTGTTTCGTTAATAGAAATAATGCCAACACTACCACAGGAGAAGGTCAAAGAAATGAGCAGACTCAGTGAGCCGTGTCCTGTTTATGCTGCGTGTGGACATTTTTTCTCCTTTATTCTTTTGCTATTGACATTAGCCTTTGAAGCTTGAGGGCATTTACCATTATAGCTCTCTATTGTGATTTATGAGAGTATCTGTGGAAGCCAGGACTCATTTCTAACACTCTGTGCTCTTCTAGGAAAATTACCCCTAAGTTTGGGTTCCAAATGGTAATGTTGTGGATAAAAATTCAATGAATAAATAAATTATGTATGAGCAGCCCAGGAAATTTTGCTGATGAATCCCTAGAGGGTCTATACCCTGGAGTAAATAAATCTATAGGATCTCCTCTCTTTCTTCCCTCCACTTTTCCCTCTGTATATCCCTCTTTCTACACACATTTCTATACACATACAAATATCAACGTTCATCGGGGAAGGAAGGAAGGAAGGAAGGAAGGAAGGAAGGAAGGAAGGAAGGAAAGGAAGAAAGAAAGAAAAGAAAGAGAGAGGGAGGAAAGGAAGGGAAAGAAAGAAAAAGAGAGAAAGAAAGAAGTCACCAAGAGCAGCGTATCACCTACCCCAGGAACCTGCGTGTGTGGGGGGGATAAGTCTCCCATTCTGCATAGGTGACACTTGGAATGGAATATATGGGCTCATTATATGTGTAGCAGATGTGAGGCTTCTCAGTTGCAAGAATATTGCAGAAGTAAAGCTCTATTTTCTACTACTGATCTCAAATCTGGATCCTCCATTTCAGCTCAGCAACAGAAAATCTAATTTAGTTTGATGTAATCCAACACAAAACTCCATTTAAACTCAGCTGTTTTTTTTT
>CM052546.1:85715974-85774594 GCA_028533065.1 Trachops cirrhosus | reverse complement strand
TCCAGCTCCATCCATGCTGTTGCAAAGGGTATGAGCTCCTTCTTTCTTTCAGCTGCATAGAATTCCATTGTGTAGATGCAGCTGTTTTCTTAAAGGAGTTGCCCCGCTGCTCCTGGGCTCTCCTGCACTTCGCCCTTTTCTGAAACACGGGGACTCTGGGCGACTGCAGTACCGATTGGCTACTGCACTTCATTTCACAAGCTTCTGGGACAGGGATGGAAATAAATGAGGCATTGCTATATATTTGCAGTTCTCTGTTTTGCTGAAAGGGCTTTTATTTATTTACTACTATTGCTTCTTATCATTATTGCCTGACAAATAGCTCATTGATACGGCCTAATCCACTCCTAGTTATGGGTAGGGATTTCCACATCTCTTTGATTACTGTATTTTCCTTTAAAATGTTACACTCATCGACTATTTTCTCTCATCTTCATCCAGTTCCATAAACATGAAGACTTGTTTTCATACATTTAGGTGAACTCTTTGTGACTGAGAAAGGAGATGACCCAGACACAGGACCTTCCTGACAAGAGACGTGGCTTTTTTAATTTAAATTTTTTCTGAATTTGAGGTTTTCAATTAGTCAAGTAATTATCAGCATTTATTAACACATTTAAAATAATTTTATTTTTGTTTCTGGGGCAGAAGAAGGATGAGACATTCTGCGATCTCTTTAGAGCTTACAGGATTACTAGGAAGAAATCATACACACTTATGCAACACTTAGAGTAAAAATCAACCTATAAACATTAGAATTTGGCATTCATAGCAAAACAAAATCCGGAGATTCAATTCAATTAGTAACAATAATCGCATATTTCAAGCCTATTGGTGAGACTGTCTTTCTACTGAGCCCTCAATACTGAGTTGTCTACTGTAATCAATTTGAATATTCATGGAGTTCTTCAGCATTACAATTTATAATTATATATGAATCTGGCAGAGCAGAATTAGGACATTTTGTACAGTCGTCAACATTGCTTTGGTCCATTTTTCACAGATAATATATACAGTATATCTTCATTTTTCAAGGTTTTCTCATATATTAATAGATTTGGAATTTTTTAGTGCTTGAGTCAATAAATATAGCATTAATTATTCCTCTGAATTTCATTTCTTTAGGCTGTATAAACATACAAGTAACATAATTTTTTATACACAGAGGGAGCTGCAAAATGTAGGAAGCAAAACCCTTTATAGCAATCATCAAAATCACTATGAAATGTTCGCATACCCTGAAAGAGAATTTCCCAGTAAGTTTCATTTGAAATAGTCATTACATGTAAAAAAGCAAGTCCATAGTCAACTAAATTGGGAAATACTGGACTGAATGAAAGTAAACAGGTTTCTTAACTATGGGACATCCCAAAGTCTTAATATGCTCATAAGCCTAATGTATACATTTCCAAAACTTACTTTTTCTTCAGAGAGCAAATGTCTATTTGTGAAGGAAAAAAATCTAAGCTGTAAAGCCAAGACATATAAAATGGTGTACGCAGTTCAAACTTGCATCAAAGAATTTATTTTAATGCTTTTATGTATTAAACCCATCCAAATGGTTTGAATACTTCTGTCAGATAGCTGGGTCTACATTATTATAAATATTTAGCATTTCCAAATGTCTGGAAGTTTGCCATTGTTTAAATTAAAAAAACTCAGGTGATGAGCTGAATTTTTCATTTCAGTTGCAGACACAATCTGTATAATATGTACCATTTACAAAAAGAAAGAAAGAAAGGTAAGGTAGGGAATATATTTAAGCTTTAGTTTTCTCATCTAAAATTTAGGATTATAATAGGTTCTACCACATAAGATTCATTCATTCATTCATTCATTCATTCAACAAGTATTTACTGAGCACCTACATTGTTCCAGGCTGAGCCTACAGTGGAGAGAGCAGGGAGAGACCAGGGAAAAGACAGATAATGCAGAAAGAAACCAGATTAAGTTTAGATAGCAATAGGAATCATGAAGACAATAAAACATGGCTCTAGCTAGAGAGGATTGGGTGGATACTTAGTTTAACTGATCGGGGAAGACCTCTCTGAGGTCGTAGCTGACTTGCAACCCGAATGATTCCAATGAGCCAAACAGCAAAGACCTGAGGAAGAATGTTCCTGACAAATGAAACAGACGCCAAGGACAGCAGCATGCTTGGCCTTCCCGAGGATCAGAGAACCTGGCCTGTGTGGCTGGAGAGGCAGATGAAGGTCCCAACCAGCTATGTGTAAAGGCCCTAGGCTACCACCTGACCCACGGTGGGAGGCACTCATTGTATGAAGCTTACGATGATGATGATGATGATGACTATGATGACAAGGATGCTTTAGGAACAGAAATACAGTAGATTACATTTCCAAATGTCAGAGTCAGGAAATAGGTTTTGAGAGTAAATGTGGCATTAAAATATATACCAGTGGTTCTTGAACATTCTGTCATGACACAGACGATATTAGTATTAATAATGGTACATAACACTACTAACAGACAATGCCAAATCTCAGTGGTTTAAGAGAATAACCGTTTGTTTCTTACACCATCATCTGCTTTGAGTCTCAGCTCTTCCCCAAGTGGTACCTTAGTGATTCGGGCTCTTTCTATCATATGATCCGCCATCTTGGAATGTCTTCAATTTTTCTGCCAAGCTGATAGGAAGGAGAAGAGGAAGGAAGGAAGGCACACTGGCTGCTTCACCATCTCCCAGAAGTGATGCACCTGTCTCCTGCTCACATTTTGTTGGCCTAGAGCAGCCACGTGATCCTACGTAGATCCAAGAGGACAGGGAAATACGATCTTCCTGGGCGCCCAGGTGGGAATGGAGCAGCTGAGTGAACACCACTGCATTTTCTCAGCGCGGTATGCTTCATCACACGATCACACCCGGATTTTAAGAAAAACTCCCCCTCGAATTGGCAGAGAAGTAAAACAAACAGTGCAGCAAAATTTGAGAGGTTCAGGCAGATTCTGGTTTATCCGAACCTTTTCCTCTTTTTTCTCCCATTCAAGAAGGCTTATCAAATTGTCCGTGGTGGTCTTGAATCAAGCTATAAAAGCTACTTTTGAGTAAATCACTGGAAAACTTTGTTTTAACAACAAATGGTTGAACAGGCCCCATGACAGCTCGCTACACGGTGTTGCATCTAAGCAGCACGGTTGGGAACCGCTAAGTGTGCCATCTCACGGGGTAATACACACAACACACATAAAAAACTACTGGTCATTGCTCGGGTCATCTGTCCTTTCCTTCAGCGGCTGTTTGCTAAGCCCTCACGAGGGGTCTTCAGTGGCCGTGGCAGGCCCTTCGCACCTTGAGAACGTGTTCACCATCCCCACTCTGGAGTCCTGTCCCTTCCGCCCGGTTTTCCCCGATGACACTCCGACTGAAGGGCAGAGGACTGTGGGAGGATTGGGAGATGAGGAGACAGAGGCCCTTGCAGACGGCCGGGTATGAGGTGACCACAGAACTGCGGATGAAGGGACGTGGGCGCCTTTGTACGGAAAAGGAGCTGTCACACAGGACGATGCATAGGAGCACTTGCGTTTCTGGAGCCGTGGGACACTGCCCTGGTTCAGTTACTGCCTCTCCCTCGGCCTCAACCTCCTTCCCCATAGAACAGAGGACGGGGTGAAGGGGAAGATTCGATGAGAAAATGCGTGCAAAGCACTTAGCTCAGTGCTTATTTTATAATGAGTGGTGAGTGTCTATACATGGTTTGGTGCATGTACGAGTTCACGAACCACGATCCGTGGGATTGGCTGAGGTAACCGATGAACATCATCCAAGAACAAACGAAGGGAAGAATGACTAACAAAAAATGAACAGATTGCAGGGAAACCGCAGGGAGATAACTTGGTGCCTGCTTTGCCTGGGATGAGGGCAGCGGGGAGAGATGGAGGAGGAAGGGAGGGGAAAGCCATGAGCCAGGTCACCCTGCAGGGCAGCTCAGGGTGTGTCCTGTGTGCTCCATCCCAGCCACGCTGCTCAAACGCCTTCTCTGAGCTCTGGCCACACACTCCCTACTTTGGTCCAGTCCTGCCAGGCTTTCTGATACAATGCAGCTGCTACACCACCCGCAGCCTGTGGCTGGAGCCCCCCTGACTGAGGAGGAAGGGGCAGGCTTCGCAAAGAAAGTCACAGAAGAAAGTGGGGTGCAGGGAAAAACATGGGCTGGTATGAGCTGTCCTATTAGGTGTTCATGCTTAGGAGGAATGGGGAGCTGAAGTCTAGACAGTCTGCCATTCAACTAAATCCAACCAGTGCAATTAAATACAAACGAATGTAGAAATATAACTGGTGTGTGTTCACTCAATTACAGCTCCAGGCAAAGCCTGCGGGGATTACCCAGCCTGACGGGGACAGGACCAGCAACTCAGGTAACCAACAAACAAGAGGCAAACAAGAAAGACAGACTGTCCCTACAAGTGAAGTAGGTGTCATTCCAATACTTGGAATCTCAGATCATCAAATTTCTTTCAAAAGCCAGTCACTAATTTTTGACATCCCGCGTCTAAGGGAAGAAAACCTATTACAATGCATTCGTTGTTCAGGAGGCATCAGCCACAAGGAGCAAGGCCAGAGGAGGGTCTTGAGGTTCCTCCCCATCAAGTGTCTGGAATGCCGTTTATTCATTTTGTTGTTCCAGTTGCGAGCCCCGTAATTCCAGGTGTGGATGGCCCAGGGAGGGGCAACATCGTACACCATCCTCAGCTGTTAAAAAGTAAACACACTGTTACGTCAACTAAGTAGAAGTCACCTTGGGAAGCAGAGGACGGAGCCCTGAGCAAATGTACGCTGAGAATGGCCCCAGAGGGACCACCTGGGCAGCCCGGACCCCACAGGAGAACACAAGAGAGCATTAAAGCTTGGGGAAGAGCTCCCGAAGGCAGGCTTCTCTCAAACTCTGCATGAGGCCAGCCTGGCCCAGAGAGGTGAACGCTGGCAGCCTGTGAACACTGAGTTCGGATCCCACAGCAAGCACGGGACGATACAGCATGGGAGAGGTATGGCCCCACGCGTAGGTCTGAGAATGCTTGATTCTCCTGGGAAGTCAACATTTTCACTCAATTATATCAGAAAGCTTTGGGTCCACATTGAAAAAGATGTAGAATTCTCCTGAGTGCTATAAACCTTTGTTATCTGTATCAGACTGTTTCCAGGCTGGTGGACATTTTGGTGAGTCCAGATCCTTCCAATATCTTTCTGCAAGTCTGATTAAATCCATCTGGCTCTGATTAATTTGCAATTAACCTGCCAAGTGCTGTCTCAGAAGAACAGCAGAGTCTCAGAAGAACAGCAGAGTCTCAGAAGAACTCAGAGTCCAAGCATCTGAGACATCATGTTGCTAAAACCAGATCTTAGAAGAGCATGTGAGACCCAAGTGGTCCAAGGAGGGTGACATCACTGGGCGCTGGAGGCATCAAGAGGTCCCATGAAGGAAAGGGAATGTGGGCCAGGCTGGAAGGGAACACGCACTTCTGTGCCTTTGTAGCCACCTGCGTGTTGAACAGTGTCTTACAAATAACAGATATGTGATAACTATGTGTTGATGGAAAAGGGGCTACTAAACGTCTTGACAAATCACCAACAGCAATATCTCCAAGATTTCAATTAGTTAAACATCATCCCAAGGTTTCAGGACCCCACGCGACCCCAGTGTAAAAAGTGTGCCTTCTGAAGCATCTAGCCACCTGCTGGGGAGGCTCCTGGGAGGTCTGTTCCCAGCCACATCTGACGGAGACTTTTGTCCCAATCAATCAATCTACACATTGAGAATCAAAGGCCTTTCTTTATACAGATGGGGCAGGAAGGAGAAGATGCAAAAATTGGCTGTTAGATTAAAGTCATTAGGTTTATTGGTGAGTTTCTGCTTATTCTTCTTCTTCTGATGGCAGTCCAACCCATTTCTGGGGAGACTGTAGACTCCCTATTCTATCCCAAAGTATTAGGGAAAAACGGAACGAGCGGGACAAACTCTGTTCGTCTGGGACAAATGTGAGTCCAGCTGGATGCTGGGTGTTATTTCACCATCTACCCGACCGCTGTTTAACAAGTTCTTTTGCTACTTCATGGACCAAGCATCTGGTTTTGTAAAGAGAGAAGTGTTTCCCGAAGACTCACCACTCAATGGTCCTCTATCGTCTCTCCTGGAGTTTGACACATATGTCCGTTCTGATGTCCTCAGAGGCTTTAACTGAGGAGCATCTCTTTCCTGGCCTCCCCTGACTCCCCCACTTCTTCACTGGCACTGAGCAGACTTGGGTCTGCCACCCTCGCTTCTCTCACTCCCCACACTCTCCCTTGCTTCTCCGATACGGATGTTCTACTCCTACCTGTTGACCCTTACGTATAGGCTGAAGGCTCCCAAATCACAGCCTCGCCGAGATCTCCTTCCTGACCTCCACATGCTTCCTGGACACATCTGCCCGGAAGTCCCACAGGCACGTGTCTAGCTTGAAGCTACTAACATCCCCCCCTTGCCACTCCTTTCCCTGGGTTCCCAGTTTCAGAGCGTATGAAAGAATCATCTACCCTTCACCCACACCAGCACTTTGAGTACACCCTCTCACTCACTCCCCATTCCCAAGACACCACCAAGTCCTGTTGACTCTGACAGGTAAATAGCTCTCAGAGTGACCCATTTCTCTCCACATTTAATGCCACCTCCCTCATTCCAGCTGCCTCCGAGGCTCACCCGGACTGCTGCAATAAGCTTGACTGGCCTCCCGCATCTCTCCTCTTCTTCCCCTCCAACCGTTCTCCACCCTGCAGCCAATGTGATCTCTATAAAGTTTATGAAATTCAAATTGACCAGATCACACACACACACAGAACACTTTGCTCAAAACTCCACTTTCATTTCCCCTTGCTCTGAAGATAAATACCCCGCTCCTTTGCACAGGCCTCCAGGCCCTGTACGCCTGTCCCTACCTCCTCTCCAGTCTCCTGTACAGCACTCTCTCCTTTTAATTTGCATTCCAGCTGCAGTGGTCTCCCTTAGTACCTCCAACACTCTCACGTTTCCCACAGCCACAGGGCCTTTGCACATGCTGGCTCTGCCTGTCACTCTACTCCCCACCACCACATCCCCTCCAGCATCTAGTTGATTTCCATTCACCCTTCAGATCCCAATTCAAACCTCCCTTCCTCGGGGCAGCCTTCCCTGAATTGTAGATGAGTTAGACTCTCCCTCACACAGACACAATTCATACCACCCTATTCCTGTGTGCCACGCCACTTAGGATTTTAAATTTATTTGGGACTTAAGTGCCTTACCAAAACCTTTTCTCCATGAGCAGGGACTATATCTGTTTTACTCACCACTACTTCTCCAGGCTACAGTACAATGCCTAGTATTGTAATTTGTAAGTAGTCAATATATGTGACATATAAATGATTGAATGAACAAATGAGTGCTCTATTCTTCCTCCAAACAATATATTTGTCCCCAGTTCTATCTCTTTGGCATCTTTCATTTCATCTCTGTCTCTCCATCCCCAGTGCTAGTCATTCAGAGCTTAACGGCCTCCCACCTCATTCATTACAGAGGCCCCAGGGTCTCCATGCTTCCAGTCCTACCACATTCCACCTTACGGACTTTGAGAAGAGTAAACACCCTAAAATATGAATCCCAGCATGGCTCTCCCCTGTTCAAAATCCTTCGGAAGGTTCCACAGATGGTGCTGATTCCCACTCCGGACCCCTCTCTGGTACCTTCCTCTACTCTTTGCTCTTCGCACATGTCCCAACATTTTTCATGCCACGGCACACATTTAAAAATGGCAATGTTTACATATACAACGTGCTCAAGTCTCTGGAGGAGTCTCTAAGGGCACAAAGGCCAAGCAACTGGACTTCGTACACCCGTCATCCAGGTGCCTTGTCACCCAGAGCGGGATCTGGCCTGGGAAATATCAGCTCAACATTCAAATCTTTCTGAAGAGTGGCTTTCTCTATGAAATCTTTCCTCTCACTTTTGTGACTCTAGCACAGTCTGGAAAGCTTTTTAATAGAACTCTGAATACTTCCTTTGTTCATGTTCCTGCCTTTTCTGTGAGATGAAAAATCCCTTTGAAACAGAGGACATATCTCACCCATCAGTGAATTCTAGAACACAGTGATGGTGCCCAGTTGGATGGAGAATAAATGGAAAAAGGGACTAGAAAGACTCAAGAGTCCTTCATCCAGGTATCTGGGATGGCTGCTAGTTTAATTTCCTTCAATCACTACTTTAATATACATAGATTGTTTTTAAAACTAAAGTGATTTCCTGCCCTTCCCAAGGCCTTTTTCCTAGAAGTAGGCCTCCAAACTATAGCTAGGACCAAACAAAGGGCTGGCATCTCCAATGAGAACAATCCCCAAAAGCAAAATGAGGCCACTCTGAGAAGCTGAGCCCTAAGGCCCAGCAAGCCAGAACATTTTCTGTCAATGGGTGCTTCCACAGTCAGATGTTTCTCATCAGCCAGAAAAGAGAGATTCCAGAAGGTGAAGATATTATAAATACATTGAAAAATGTCAACGTTTTCAGTTCAAGCTGTGATTGAAATGAGCATTACCTCCTATTTTAAAATGCTCGGAATGCCCTTGATGTGGGGAAGAAGCCAGGGGAGAGCTGAGGCTGCCAGAAGAGTGTTTTGATTTCTCAGACGGACGTGACAACAGAACGAGCGTGGCCAGAAGTCCCCCTTCACCTAGAAAGTTGTCATGTTCCAACCCGGGAACCAGTGAACATCACTGGCCTGATGGCCGGTTCCAAGGACACTCACTCAACCACGTCCCACCCAGGACAGGATGGCTCTCAGCAACATGCCCAACTCAACACGCTCCTTCAGACCACACTCGTGACTGCCTACTGTTTCCTCCTGGCCTAAAAGCCAAGGGATCATTTCTTTGTAGTAGTAATGTCCCTGCGTCTTTCCTAACTGCGTGCTCCCAAGTGAATAAAAACCCTAGTACAACCAGCAGTGAAATGTACATAATACAATGCCTGGGTTGATGTGAATGAAGGAAGGGAGGCCCAAAGGCAGGGAGTATTATTGTGGCATCTTGAAGGAAGGCAGAAGAAATGGCTGCCGGAAAGGACAGCCGTGCTCAGGCCTAGGGGCTACGTCTACCTTTCCCTCGAGGAAGCTGCAGGTACAAGCCAAAGACACCAGATCGAGAGGAACTATGTCTCAAGATCAACCACGGTTTTCCAGGACCCAAGAGACCCAATCCATCCACGTGGAGAACAGGGAGACTTTTTACAAGGGAACACAGTGTTGCCCTGGACACGGGAGACGCAGAAAGAATAGCACTTGACACCTAAGGGCTCCCCCCAGGGCAGAGCCAGGCCTGGAAGCAACCTCTTCTGCCTGAGTCCCTGCCGCAATGGCAGCCACAGGTTGCCCTCCCAGAGCCAGCGGTCAGGGCACAGCGGCAGGGAGCAGGATACGAGGAAACTACACGTGAGCAGGCAGAGCACACTTCCAGGACTCCCAGGGCCTCTGCATTCATGGAAGGAAATATACTAATTTTCATAGGACTCTGGGGGTGCCCAAAGCCTAGAAGGGTAGGGGACACTGGGTTCTAGCCCATAGAGTGGGATGAATGAGAAAAATACTTTGCCTCAAAGTCCATCTAATAAATAGAAACTACAGAGTAAGAGCTCGAACTCAACCTTTCTGACTTGACATTTGTACTTACCAGATAGTTTTTTCAAATACACAAGCCCCACCCCAACCCCACCTTTACCCCTTAGCTACACTTGGGAGTCCTGGATGCCTTCTACAGAAAAATCAGCTAAGGAAATCATCTCGAGCCTTTCTGATTCACTGTGGTATTTCGAGTGTGGAAGACACAGCAGTCGGAGACCGCAGAAAAGGGCAACAGAAGAGGGAAACCGTTGCCAGGGTCCACGCTCCGCACCTGCAGGAAGCGGCCCTAACGCTGCACTTCTGGCTTTCAACAGCACTGCGCGCTCTGCGAGCTATTCATCAGAGCCACAGCGTGCTGCCTCTTACTCAGTCTGACCGCACAGACACTTGCCTGAATCAGGGCCGCGCTGCCCAGGAAACCACCTTTCGGCCAAAATGCATTCTCCTGCGTGGGAGGCAAGCTCCTTTAGAAGGCCCCCCCTCCCGGAAGGCTCTGCCTCGGGGCGGGGATTTCAAGGTGTCCCCTGGCCAGCAGTGGGGAGGGACTCTGTCATCCAAGAACCGCCAGCTGGCTGGAAGAGTCCAATGCTACCCAACTGCTTTTGGTGACAAAGCTGCTTTTTGGTTTGTTCACAGACTTGAGGATCCAGTCAAACCAGCGCCGCACCGCACTGCAGCCTTCTTGGCTCTGTGCTGGGCGCTCTTTTCTCTGCTCAGTACTTTCACCAGGCAAAACATATGACTTCCTCCGACAGGTTTCCGTCAGCTATTTATGGAAGAAGGAGTTTTGCTACTAGGCTTATCAGGAGATCGCTTTATAACGTGTATAAGCGTCTCACCATGATACTGTACACCTTAAAATACTATAATATGGAATGTCAAGTGTAATTGAAAAAGTTTCAAAACTTTGAAGAAAAAAAAATTTTGTTTTCCACTATTGACTGTCTAGAACCAGACCAAATTTCCAAATTAAACATGGGATTTACCCTTCTGCTCCTGTGTCTTATCCACAGCAAGACGGCAAGTCTAAAAACCTAGATCCAACAGGCCTTAGATGTTACCGCCTTCAAAGCATGCGATCCACCGTATTGAGTTTATCTTGAATCCAACTTCAGATAGCCTATCCTCCAAAAATATCTCCGAATGGCCCACTTAGCCACCACCTCTTTCTGTTTCGCTTCATCTTTGTCATTCCTCTTCCCCTTCCTTCCCTGCACGCTGATTTGAAGAACAGAACTACGTGAGTTGATTGGAGATCCTAGGGGACCCACCTCACCCAGTCTTCCGTTTGTTTTCATGCCTGGAATCCCCACCACCAGCCACCTCTCCTGCTTGTACCTCCCCGTCCTGTGTTAGAACTGCTTTCAGAGTGAAGACCCCCCAGATGTCTTTGCACAGCTGCAAGGGAAAGGGGCAGACTGGAGACCGTGCCTGGCTGGACTCCCGGAGGTCAGACTCCGATTCAGAGCTTTGGGTCCAGGAAGCTAACTGGTTGGGATGCTCGGGATGAACACCTGGTGGGGGCAGAAGGAAGCAGAGTGGGCAGAGGGAAAAGCTGGGCTGTGTTACAGTCACAATAAAGGCCTCAACCAATATTGTGGAGAGCTCGGACCTAGGATGCTCTCGGTCACCTCCCACTTATGTGCTATGTGCTCCTCATTCTGCCCCTGACTCTCGCTGGAGAATAACAACAACAACAGCAACCTTTACTTCCTAACACTAGTCAAGCTCAGCATTTAATTTCATCTAATCCTTACAAAATCCTGTGGTGTAAATATTATCATCACCATCTTCCTTAAATAAGGCAGTGGGTTCCAAAATATTTCACTGGTCCTCTGCCATGTAACCAGTTAAGTGGCTGACAGGGAGATACCTGATTCCAAAACCACATTCTTTTCTGGGACAGTCCAGCAAAGTCTTCTGCCTACGGAACCCTGGGCTACCCACCACCGGCCCTTGGGTTCCTAGCCCATGTGCCCAATTTGAGATTCAAGGAACACCAAGCTCTTGGACTTTATCATCACACCACGCACGCCTCACCACCACTGGCCCGGAACAGAGTGCATGGGCATCTGGGTAACATGTCTCTGCCCTGGAGAACATTCCTTGGGACACAATGGATCTGCCATTCAATAGCGGAGAATTCTAGACCCACTGGAGAGCTCCTGCCTGGTGTTTGGTTACCTCTGTGGAGGCTGTAAGGATGAGGATTATGTTCCAACTCCCGGAAGAAATGTAACCGAGGTCCAACTGGCTGCAGACACTCCACATTCGAGAACACTTGGACTCGTGGATGTCCATGACCTTGCACGCTAACCCCATGTGAACCCAGAGCATGAGGTTCTTGTTTAGTAGGTGACCTTCTCAAAATAGTTACAGATATTAGCTCTCCCTGTGAAATCTCTCTGGGGAAGCTTCAGAGACAGACTTGCCTCTGAGCCTTCCAAATCCCTTGTTTGGGGTTTCAGAAAATAACCCACAACACAGCACTCCCTGCACCTATCATCACTGCACTTTTTAGAAATTTGAATCACTTGGAGCTTTGTACTACTATATTCATTTTCACTGATCTCATTTTTTCCCCTTTCTTCATTTTTTCCACTCGAGGGGCCATTTTTCCACATTTTGCCAAAGGCTCTGTTCCATGAGAGGTGATAATAACTAAGTTAAGTATTGAAAACTTCCGAGATGTTTCATGTGGATCATTACGGGCTGTTGTTTTCTTCTTCCTCTTAACAGTGAAGACAAAAGAGATGATGAAACAGGATATCGTTGAGATACTCTAACAGGTACACAGCTTAACTGAGATGAGCTCATTTCCTATTTTGGAAGAGATGGAATTTTTAAGAACTGAATTTCTCAAGTGAGATCATCATCCTGTGAGGGAAAAAAATCTCCGAGACAAAGAACACCAAGGGAGCAGGGCAGGGCACCCTTCAGCCAACTCTGTGGACGCAAAGGCAGACCGACCATCTGTGAAAGCAAGAGACGGGAGGTCCAGTCGGCCGCACCTGAGCTCTGTAGGCTTCTAAAGGGAGGGATTGGTCATATCACTAAGTCAATGAAAAACCACGTTCGTTCGTTCATTCATTCATTCACTCACTCTAGTTATTGAACATCTACTAAGTTCCTAACACATTATACTAGGCATCAGGATATCAAGATATTTAAGACTCATTTCTTACCACCAAGCAACCCACCTCCATTCAAGTGAAATGGCATCTAACATTTTCTGTCATGGTGCTTCTTTTTTAATACCAAAAACGTGGGTGATAGTAAGCCCACTCTTGCCATCCATTGGCTGGGAGAATGCCCATGCTGTGGACTTACAGACCCTTCACAGTGAGTTGGGGTGGTCCCAGGGGCAGAGAGCACTGGGATAATGAGACGAACAACAAGAGCAACGTGATGAAAGGTGAACCTTGCTCCACTCTGCATGAGACAGGACTTGCCTTTTCCGTTAAAGACTATTGACGTCTGGGCCCACTGAACTCACACTAACACCTACTAATCCATTGCCTGGTGCCCTAAATTCCGTATTAGCAATAACAACACTCTGTATCTCTATGGTGTTACAAAGCAGTATCAGAATCATCATCTCGTGTGCTCTTTACAGTGACCCCAGGAGGCAAGGGTCATTAACAGGACATGAAACAAGACTACACAAGGTCACTGAGCTACAGGGACAGTCAGGACGCCTCCATCTCCACCATGCCTCTTTCAGCTCGGATCCCAAGTCCAGCTAACTCCACAGCCCATGTGGCTAGCTGCTTACCTCTCCGCCTAGTGTGGTAAGAGTGTGTGATTTTGAAAACCCACATAACATCTGAATATCATTTTTCTCATTCCCCAAATGGGACCTTAACAGAAACTACCATTTGTTAAACACACTTTACCTGTCTCTCTTCATATCTCACAAAAGGGCTGTAAGACATGTATTATTAGTCCCATTTAACTGAAAATGAGGTTGACTCTCAAAAAGACGAATTGAAGGCCAAATCAGGATTTGAACCCATGACTCTCTCGCACTACAGCTCAAGTACTTCCCATGATTCTGTGTCATCTCTCAGCTACTGCACAGGCATGTGGTAGGGAACAAGGGAGACAATGAATATGACAGCCCTTCATATAGTATAAACAAATACACTTGGGTAATGTATTATATGGGTATTATTATTGATTATCACTATTGTTCCAAATATTCCACTAAGATATGAGACACAGAGGTTAGAGATCAAATAACTTGCCCAAGATTACAATGCAAAGAAATGAGAGTTGGGTTAGTATTCCAAGTCCTAAGTCCTAGTATCCTTTCCACTTCCTGCTGTGACTTCATCAATTTAATTTTTGGGTGCCTCAGCCTCACTGGCAGTCAAATGGGAGTGCTGACAACTAACTTGTTGGGAGGGTTAAGTGAAATCACACATGTCCCTATTAGGTGCTCAGTAAACCCAATGCTCCGATCACAGAGCTGTACCCCAGCTTCCACCTTTATAATGACTTTCCGCATTTCCACAACCCTGAAAACAAAGCAGCCGCCTTTCGAAAGGTCATCTCCATCCTCAGTGACTGCTCACGGAAACACTGACTTCAGTAAGGTCTGCAAAAAGTCATCTTTATTGTGCAAGCCACTCGGAGGTGAGGCTGTGGTCATCTTAGCAGATTTGGGGGAAATGGTGCTTCTTTCATGTCATCATCCTTTCAACAGGCGTCCCAACCACTCCGCTCACAACGAAGAACTCCAATGATCTAATGCACCGGAACTTCAGGGCTACTAACGCCATCTTCATAATCAATCCATGCTGTCAGGACGCTTCCAGGAATTGTACAGCCCGGCAACTGAGGTTCTCAAAGCAAAGAAAAAGCCTGCGTTCTCCAGGGCTGGGTCTTCCCACGGGAGCCTTAATTCAGCAGATGTTGAACTCCTGCCAGTTAGCGGGATACTTCCAACTCTGCATCTGATAAGAAGTGCCTGGAGAATAAAAATCTTTTATTCCTCCTCCTGCACCTTAAACAACAACAAAAAAAAACCTCACCACTCCCAGATACCACACAATTAGCGTGAACCTTTGCTACTTGCAAGGAGATGGCCCAGATAAGCTTGTGCGTGATTTTTGTAAAGCTTATGTTTGAGAAATGAAATTCCTCCAGCAACTGTGGTTCCACTGTACTTTCTTCAGGCAATTCCTTTGCAGGTAACTATTTTCCTATGCCAGGCTTACTTAGATTTTATAGTGATCACTGAGACAATACAATTGTTTGTGCTCACAGCAAACTGTCTTCTCGTTGAAGCATTTCATGCAGTTCATTCAGGACAAGGCAACTCAAGGAAGCAGGTGGGCAAATTCAACGATGCTCATCTCACAGGCAGTTTTGAGGAATGACACGCATTTCTGGTGCCCCGTCCCCTGGCAACGCCACACCACACACATTCCCATGCATGGGAGCAATTGGTTCCTTTTTCTCTCTGCTGTCACAGTACTCTCTGCCTCCTCCCTAGTCTGTGATGTCTCCCATGAGCAGGCCAAGAGCCATAGCTAATTGACCGCCTATATTCCTATCATCAAGCACAATGTCAGGAGCCCCCAAAATGTCAAATGAATAAATAGCTAGTTAACTAATTAATTAATATGATCTTTAAAATAAAGTCCTGTTGGCTTTTTCATGAACAGGGCCAGCGAAGTGAAAATCTAAAAGTAGATGACAATATAGGTAAGGCCGAGTGTCCGTATAGCTGGTGTTTCTCTCATCTGTCATAAGATAAAAGGATGGATCCACTGAGCAACTGTGCAGTTCTGGAAGAAGAACTGCCAGCAACGGAAACCACTCCAACTGCTCTGGAGTCAGCGCTCCACCTCCCCACCTCGGCTGTAAGACGGCCTTGCAGACAAAAC
Organism: Trachops cirrhosus; assembly: GCA_028533065.1. NCBI lineage: Eukaryota > Metazoa > Chordata > Mammalia > Chiroptera > Phyllostomidae > Trachops > Trachops cirrhosus. The sequence goes on along the minus strand of CM052546.1, from coordinate 85,759,061 downwards.
CCACTGGGACGCCAAAGATTGCGTCTCCAGTCTCTCCCGGAGCCGATCGATGTACGGCCCTTTAGTCAGTGGCTCACTGCCAATATTTCCCTCCACCAAGATCCCACAGAATGAGGCCTTCCTCTCGGAACTCACACATCCCTGTGTCTGACAAACCTCCTTCTTCCAACAAGTGGTGCTCATTCCCCACCAGTGTCATCATCATGATGATGACCAATGGTGTGAGTCTCACTGGGTTATGGCAAAAAGCAGCAAGACATGGAGACACACCCACCCTCCCAAGCCCCAGGCACTGCCAGTGTGGCTGTCTAGCTCATGTCTTCTGCCTCTTACTGACTCATCACCACCTTCCCGTGGTCTCTTCTCTGTGGCCCTACACAGAGGTTCAGGGTCAGGACCAAGGGGAGTGGACACGTGTCCATCCAAGCTTCTTACGATCACTCAGAAACTGACAACTTGGCCTCTAACCATGTTCCATAGTGAGATCTTATCATTTGGAAGAGGAAGAAGGAAAGGATTTTTAACTCAAATAAAGGGTAAATGAAAAACCATGGCAACCATGATTCTAGAAGCCCAATTTGGTAGAAGTGCACCAAAATTTTGTAGAAAGACACCAAATGAAAAATATTCATCTTCAAGGAGTCAAGATAAGGAAGGGCGCTTTGGATTATAAAAAACCATTTAATGGTGATTCCACTGTTTCTGAAACACTGGTGAAGCCATAGGAGAGAAACTTTTAAGTGCAGAACAGTGGGAACAGGATATAATTCTCTATTACACACTGGCTTTGTAGGTAGTGGGTCCTGTGTGTGTCATGATCTCTTCCTAACAGTCATCATGTTCACCTCCTGTTCACTTTGCGATCACAATGGATGATATGTGTTGCTGTGGCCTTAGGATGATGTTATTTATGTTTATTTAGCATTGTAAACTGGGGACTCTAGAAGGACACAGGGGGAAAAAAGAGCCCTGTTATCCGTACCCAAGATCAGAATCAATTGTAAGGCACGAAGCAGTAGTCTACGCAGATGAAAATATCGCCTTCATTCCTGATCAGTCTCGGACTGGAGAGCGGCTACACGGACAATAACGAGCTCTTTATTTCAGAGTCCCTTGAGGAGGCACTCGGCAGGCTGAGAAAACACAGCTTGCCCCCGTAAAACTTTCAGCATGAAGACGCAGGTCAGAAGGTGTTTATAGGCAGACAAATCTCCTCTGGAGCCTCCATCTCTCCTCCATCTCTCCCCCACGCTCCACACAGACAAGGCAAAAAGAGGTCGCCCTACTTCCTCATCCTCATCCTGAATTTCTTCACTTCCTCATCCTTAACCTCCTCTCCAGGAAGACACACCCTCCCAGGGAAGATGTGAATGAGACCAGGGTGTTCCAATAATAGAAATCCCTCAGTGCAAGAGAGGAACACCAATGCTGGGGACAAGCAGTTCCTAGCCATACGGGTGTTACGCTCATTCACCCCGAAAGAATCTGCTAAATGTTTACTTGGCTACAGTGTGCCTTAGCTGTTAAGGGGAACAGCAACAGAGGAGAAGAAGCTAACATCTGCTGAGCACCTACAACTCCAGGCAGGTGCTGAGGGCTCCTGCATACATCAGACGTCATTTTATGTAATCCACACAATTCTGAGCGATGAGCATCGGCATCCTCTTTTTTCTTTTTGCAGATGAAGAAACAAAGGCTTAGAAAGATTGTGCAGAGGGAGGCACAGAAGAGCTTACAGCCAGTTCACAATGCTAAATAAATACAAATAACATCATCTGAAGGCCACAGCAGCACCCATCACCATTGTGATCACAAAGTGAATGGGAGGTGAACACGATGACGGTTAGGATGAGAGCGTGACACACACAGGACCCATGACCTGCAAAGCCAGAAAAGCGAGATGGGCGTGGGCACTGGAGAGCAGGGAGAAGTTCCAAAGATAAGGGAGGAAGTCAGAAATCTTTGAGCTGCTGGCCTGGAGGACACGGCTCTGATAAGGGCAGGCCTTCCCATCAAGTGCCCTCCTGAACGGCGGCGGTATCAGCACTCAGCTCCAGAAAGGCTGGAGGAGGAAGCTCCGTCTAAGAGCGCTGGGTGGGGAGACGGGGAAATGAGCGTGGAAGAGCTTCCCTTCTTTGTCCGCACTGCCCTGTAAGCGACATCTATTTATATTTTACTACTGTCTTCCGTGGCACAGGGTGACGACCAGACCTGGGATCAGACACTGATGCTATGATCCCAATGTCAATGCTAAACACTGATTCCTTTGAGACTTGAAAGACCTCTTCCCGGCCCACTCAAAAAGGGAAGGGCTTGGTCAACCAAATATTTAGCTATTGTATCATATCATAATCATTGTTTTATTTTTAAAGAAGCACCCTTGTTTATCTTAGGGAAAAGTAAAGTGGTCCTTCATATTTTTACCATATAAATCTAATAACAATACTACTACCTACTGAAGGTGTTGGGGTGTTCCTAGTAGATCCCACTTTTCGAGTTTTCCAAATCACAAAGCTGCCTCACATGTGAACTTATTTGTATTCTAATTTTATAGGTGATAAAACTGAAGCTTGGGGAATTTAAGTAAAGGATGTGTTCAACTGTCTTAAAGATAGTGGGTTAAGGTTCAAGTCCAGGGTTCTTTGACTTTGAAACAATACTCCAAATATTTCATCATGCTATCCAAAGAAATAGGCCACAGAGACACTAGAAAATTCTGAAATGGCTCCCAATATCTTTGATCCAATGTCTCTCTCATTTTGTGGGTCCAGCTGAGCAACCCTCCAAATAACCAAGACTTCGAGTAGCTTTTTTATTTTTTCCCTTGCGGACTCACAAGAAAAACACTTTTTTATTTTGCCCTTTCCTTGTCTGAGAAGTGAATAAAAGCACCAGGACCGTAGTTGTGCCGGTACATGTTTAACACTCAGACCTTCGGGGGGAAACACCGCTTTGCACAACCCGACGATTTCTGTGGGTCCAGGCAATCCGACCACCACTGCTGTTTCTGTGTGCCGTATAATTACCACCTTCTAATGCACCATATAATTTATTGACTCATTGCATTTGTACTTATCGTCTCTTCCTTTCCTTGAGAAGGCAGTGATTTTTGCCTCTTTTGTTGGGTGCATATCCCAAGTGCTCAGGACAGAAGCCACGGTGCAGTCGGCCCTAAAATACTTGTTGCACAAATGAATGCTGGCAGAGCCCCTCTCACCTCACCTGCCGCCCTCCCCAACTAACGCGCTCCGCGAATGTCCCGAGGTCTCGGCCACTCAGAATCCTCTGTCGTGTCCCCATTGTCCTGGGGATGGTGGGCACTGGAACTAAGCTGCTGTCGTGGACACGTGGATAGGATTTTTCTAATCTTGCCTTTTCTTCCAGAGCCACACGCATACATGAGCAATACCGTCTGTCAGCAGCAGCATCAACAAGCCCATGGAGATGCCCTGAGCCAGGGAGGATGGGGAGAGGAGGGTGGGGTGAGGAATGCGGAGCACACGTGCAGGTCAGAGATTCCGACGGTAACAGGGGACGGTGCATCAGCGCAGCAGGAGCGGCCGAGGTAAGGGAGTGCACGTTCAGCAATCCGGCGCCTGCGCCTTCTGGGAGGCAGCGATCCCACCTGTGGGTGACCGGCCCCCCCGAGCCAGCAAAAATAAACACATGAGAAGTCCAGTCTTCACAGGAGTTTTCACCATGTGCTTTAGCTCCCTCTACAACCCTCCCCTCCAAAGGGGGTGGGGAAGAAACTTCTTTATTTTAAATCTTTAGGACTGCAGAGAATGCTGTTGTTGGAGTTAGGATTTTTAATTTTCTCTCCCATTTTATAAAACAGATGGTTTAAAATCTTTAAAAGATCCCGAAAGCCATAGTTGGACATGTGTACTCGCTCCTAGCCATCCATGCAGCTTCCCTGTGTGCTTCGTAGAGTTGGTCTAGGTGCACGTGAAGTGTCACTGGTACATGAAATCTAGGCTCCAGCACTGGACTGGGCTGGAACGGGTGAGCAAGACCATCCTCCGAGGGGTAGAGGGGCCAAAGATACAGGATCCACTTGTCTACCAGGGAAACTTCTGTTCCACTCCTCACCTTCATGTGCCCTTCAAAACTGTCCTCACAGTCGGTTTTTAAAGCACTCACCTTTATCTACGAGCAGTTGTAATTTTGCTCACATATACATGGACCAAAGATGCTACTTTTGAATTGCACTAGTCTTGACTTCTTTTCAGACTTGAAGGGTGTTCTAATAGCGTGATTACCTATGTAGAAAATCCAATGGGATCTACTAACAGGCTACTAGAGATAGTGAGCTTATCATGTTTGCAGGGTACTTGTACAAAAATAAAAAATATTTCTACATACCAGAAACAATTGGAAAGTAAAAATTTTAAATGCTTCTTACAATAAGAGCAAAACATACAAAATACTTAAGAATAAATATCACAAAATACATGGAAGACCTAAAATTCACAAAACATTGCAGAGAGAAATCAAATCAAATTTAAACAAACGGTGGGATATAGTATGTTCATGGGTCAAAAGACTTGATTTTTAAGGTGCCAATTCTCCCCAGATCAACCTATGGACTCAATACAATTCCAAACAAAATCCCAGCAGGATTTTTATAGAAGCCGGCAGTCTGATTCTAAACTGTATCGGGAAATGAAAAGAACCAAGAGTAGCCAAAGCGACCTGGAAAAAGGGGAAGAAAGTTGGAGAAACAACAGCCCTGACTCCAAGCCTCTTCACAAAGCGACAGCAATCTAGACAGTGTGGTGTTGCGTGGACAGGGGCAAACAGTTCAGCAGAACGTACATGTGCCTCATCTACTGGACAGCTGCTTTTTTATTTAGTTGTAATTGACATGACATGATACCAGTTTCAGGTATAAAACATAATGGTTCAACTTCTGTATGTGCTGTGAAATGATCACCACAATAAATCTATTAACATCCATCACCATAGTTGCAAAAAAACTTTTCTTCTGATGAAAACCTGTAAGATCTACTCTCCTAGCAACTTTTGAATACACGACGCAGCATCACTACCCTCAGCCACCGCACTCTGTGTTACATCCCCAGGACTTACTGAGAATTGGAAGTTTCCCCCAACTCCCAAACCCCACCTCTGGCAACCACTAATCATTGCAACCACAAGCTCAGGGGGTTTCTGCTGGTTTTTTGCTTGTTTTGCTCCGTTTTGTTTTTTAGCTTCCACATACAGTGAGATTCCACATGTAAGTCTTTTTCTGTCTATCTTATTTAGCATAATGCCTTCAAAGTCCATGCATGTTGTCATGAATGACAAGATTCTTTCTATGGCTGAATAATATTCATATTTGCATACATATGAATATCTATTATCCATGCATACTATTCATAGATATATCACATTTTTTTGTATCTACCCATTAATGGACACTTAGGTTGCTTCCATATCTTGGCTATTGTATATAATGCTACAATGGACATGGGGTACATATATCTTTTGACTTACTCTGTTTTCTTCAAAAAACACCCAAGAGTGGAATTGTTGGAACACGTGGTAGTTCTAATTTTAATTTTTTGAGGACTCTCCATACTGCTTTTCATAGTGGCTGCACCAATTTACATTCCCACCAACAATACAAAAAGGTTCCCTTTTCTCCACATCCTCGCCTACACGGGATTCTTGTCTTTTTGACGACAGCCATTCTGACAGGTGTGACATCTCGCTGTGGTTCTGTGGTTTGAAGTTGCGTTCCCCTGAGGATGACTGGCGTTGAGCACCTTTACAGGCACCTGCTGGCCACCTGCGTGTCTTCTTTGGAGGAACGTCTTTCAGATCCTCCGCCCGGTTTTCAATCAGGTACTGTGGGTTTTAATATTGAGTTCTAGGAATTCCTTATATATTTTGAACATCAACCCCTTATCAGACATATGATTTGCAAATATTTTCTCCTGTTCAGTGTGTTGCCTTTTCATTTTGCTGATGGTTTCCTTTGCTGTACAAAAGCTTTTTAATTTGATGTAGTCCCACTTACTTATTTTTGCTTTTTCTTCCTTTAAGTGGCAAGTCCAAAAAATCATCAACAAAACCATTGTTAAAGAGCTTACCACCCACGTTTTCTTCTGAGTTTTATGGTTTCAGATCTTATGTTCAGATCTTTGATCCATTTTGAATTCACTTTTGTTAGCATCTAAGGTAGGGTCTACTTTCATTCTTTTGCACATGTCTGTCCAGTTTTCTCTACACTATTAATTAAAGAGGCTGTCCTTTCTCCAATGGATATTTTGGCTTCTTTGTCATAAATAAATTAACTATAGATGTATGGGTCTATTTTGGGGCTCTCAATTCTGTTCCATTGATCTACGTGTCTGTTTTTATACCAATACCATACCATACTTTTTTATTACTATAGCTTTGTAATATAGTTTGAAATCAGGGAGTGTGAGGCAACAAATTTTTGACAAGAGTAGAAAAACAATTCAATTGGCAAACAATGCAAGTTTCAACAAATGGTGCTGGAATGATTGGATATTCACATGCACAAATTAACTTTTTACCATATACAAAATTAACTGAATCATAGGCTCAAATGACAAATGTAAAATTATAAAACATATAGAAAGAAGGCATAGAAAATCTTTGTGACCTAGGGTTAGGCAAAGATCCCTTAGATACAATAACTAAAGTATGATCTGAAAAAGAAAAAAATGTTAATTTGGACTTTATCAAAATTTAAAACTTCTACTTTTTGAAAAACTGGCTATAAAGTGAAAAAACAAGCCACATAATTGGATAAAATATTTTCAAATCATATGACTTGTATCCAAAAAATATAAGGAACTCTCTAAACTCAATAATAAGAAAGAAACACTTGAAATTTCTTTCAGTGAGCAAAAGATTTTAACAGACACTTTTCCAAAGAAGATGTACAGGTGGCAAATAAACACATGAATATGTTAAACATCATTGGTCATTAGATAATACAAATCAAAACCACAATAAGCTCCCACCACATGCATATTAAGTCGGCTCAAATGCAAAGAACTGCCTGTAGTAAGCGTTGGTGAGGATGCGGAGGAACTGGCAGGAATGCATGAAATGGTTCAACCACTTTGGAAAACACACTGACAGCGTCTTTAAAAGTGAAGCATCCAGTTTCTTAAAAAGTTAGCATTCTATGGTCCAGTCATTCCACTCCCAGGTATTGACCTAAGGGAAGTAAAACCATATGTCCACTCACACACTTGGACAGGAACGGTCCTCACAGCCAGAGTGCTCACAGCAGAACAGTGTAACGGCCAAAAGCTGGAAGCAACCCAAACACCTATCAACAAGTGAATGGATAAACACATTGTGGCATATTGATACAATAAAAACGAATGAAGTATTGATATACGCGTAACATGAATGGATCTCAAAATAATCATTTTGAGTGAAAAAAGTCAGACCAAAAAAAGAGAGAATGTATTGTATTTATATAAAATTCTAGAATATGCAAACTAATCCATAGTGACAGAAAGCAGATCAGTGGTTTCCTAATGATGGGGGGTTTCAGATGGGGTGGGAGAGGGAGATTCCAAAAAGACATGAGGGGTTTTGGGAAATAATGGATATGTTCATTATTTTTACTGTGGTGATGGTTTCATAGGTATACACAAGTCAAAACTTATCAAATTGTATACTTTAACTATGTGTCATTTACTGTACATAAGTTATACCTCAATAAAGCTTTCTTTTTCCATTTCAAATAAACTTAAAGAAGAGTATTCTGAAAAGGTGCCAGTATCCCTAAGACAGGTCACATCTTAAGCCTTATTAGCTAATACTTTATTGGGGAAAATGAGTGAGAAGTGATTATGAAGGACAAGCCTCATAATTTTTCCAAGAACTTGCCTGCCCCGATGACACACTTACTGGACAACCCAAAACTTGGCGTGTACAAACTCTCACACATTGTACAAGTGCGTACAATGGCACATAATGATGAATCTACTTGGGGACACTTCCTTTTTACCCAAAGGTGCCACTGAAGCCCATCTGAAACGAAAGACTGGGGACTACCTGGCCTGGAGTAATTTTCCTCACTAGTGCTATTCCTTATCTTTGTCTTTCTCTCCTCTTTCCACACAGATCCCCGAAGCAAAAAATCAACCTATTCCAAAAAGAAAAAAAAAAGGGACAATTTCCTGGAAGTCAGTTAGACTCCTTAACCTCTCGGATGATACTTCCTCAAGGCAAGTTAAGGGAGTGAAGCTGTCCTGCCACCCTTGGGGACAGTCGTGTGCCTGCCCTGTGGCTCACTGAATGACAAAGAGGACATCTGGTCCCCAGCCGAGGTGTTCTCAGGCTTGAGGTCCCGCGCCACAGTTCATGCCAACTACAGCGATACCACTGCTCAGAAATGAAAGCTGAAGAGACTCAGCAAATAAAAATGTGCCATGTCCTCATATTTGCAAAATAGCGCTTAAAGGTTCCCCGATCCATATGTGTGCTGATATATGACGCTCCTCACCACAGGGGTGCCCAGTGTTGGCAAGGGACAGACTCAACGGGGAGGCTCCCAGAGCCAAGTTGAGTGAGGGAAGGAAAGGGCACCGCCTCTCTCTGCACTCTTTTCATTAAAGAGGTGAGGGGTTTCTGGCAGTCGAGTTTCTGGAGAGGACTCATCAATCAGCCAGGGGAGACCATTTCAAACCCTGCTCCCTGGCACAGAGCATCCTAATTCACGACAAAATTGAAGGTGAGCTGTAATGCACACAGAGCCGGCCACTGGGGCGGGCAGCCTTCAGTGACCTTGACCTCCTAGCACTGAAAAGAGAGGAAACTGTGACCCTGAGCTGACATTTCCTCAGAGCATCGCCCAACTTTCCCAACACAGGGACCACAGCTCACTGATAATGGGGCTTTGAAGTGTCTGGCCCCAGGCCAGGAAACCTTGGAAGTGTCCTTTGGAGAATATCTGCTTTAGATTACTCCCAGTTTATAGGAAGCCACACATGCTAACTTTAGCATTTCTCCTGCCTTCAGAAGGAGGGGATTTCAGGCTGATTGATCTCGGGCTTGTTCTTTTGGCTCAAACCTAAATGGCAAGCCTACTGGGTTTGGGTGGTTTTGTTTGGACTTTTCTTTTCTCTTTCTGCGTTGCATTCCAACCCTGCATATATTTCTCTTCTTTAGCTCTTCACTCCAACTGTCATGCGTCATCATTCTCAGGTCCCCTGGGACTGTCTACGCCTCCTTGCAGGGCATTTGTTCAAAAGGTGCTCCTTCAACGGAGCCCTAAATCTACATCAAACAATGCACAGGAAAAGCCCCTACAATGAAGAAGTACCACCCCCAATGCCAGCAGGGCCAAGGCTAAGAAGCACTGCTTTAGAGCGGTGGGAATAAAAGGATGTCTTTGACCAGATTAGAGAAATTAGGAGAAGGAGCAGCTTTTTAAAGAATATGATAGGCTCTTTGTGTTTTATACACTTTGTATTCCAGGTCCACAGAATACATACAGGTTTAAATGTTCATGAAGCAGGAAGGCAAAAATTATGTAAACTAAAGCTGATCGATGTGGTTGGTGGAGGTGGCACTGTGTGTAGGGGGAGTAAATGGTAATGGAAAAAAATGCAATTATTTTTTTTTAAAAAAAGACCTTTAGTTTTGAAATTTCACCCAAACACAGAGCTTTACTTGAAAGTTGGCACCACCATGTACGATCAAGGTGTTTTCAGCAAATGTATCAGATTCTCTGATCTTTGGCTTTCTCTGCATGTTAAAATTATTCTCATATTGTTATAATGTGAAGTAAATGAAAAATCTAGGGAAGCTCCATTGCAATATTTAGCACAAATTAAGTGGTCAATAAACACTTCTCTTTACTGTTTCTGAAGTTAATATTACACATTTGTCTCACAGTATATATTTATTGAGTGTCTAATATGTGCCAGACAGACGAGGTTCCTACTGGGCAAGGAAAGGAAAGGCCTGTCAAAGGACCTCCATTAATTAGCTAATGACTGAGGAAGGTCAACACCCAAGTTAAAGACTCAGAACAGAAGGCTGCCTCCCAGAAGAACACTCCAATGTATCTGTCCCTCAGGGTCAGCTCTGAAGATACCGCCAGTCAGGACAGATGTCAAGGGGGTGGGGGGGAAGAGGATGGAAACCCACTTCAGGTCAGAAAGAGACCAAAGTGAGTCCCCTGGGGGTTAGAGCTTTACCTCCTGAACCTGAACTGGAACTGTCCTCAGTTAAAAAAGCCACGGCTGCCTAATCCTAGATCTGGAATGATCCAGAATGATCTGGAATGATCTGGAATGATCTGGAAGTGGAGGGTGCCCTGAATACACAGTGGCCATTGTATTTACAACTGGTGTTACCAAGAGAAAACGAGTAAGGTACCCCTTACTGAAAAATGAGTCACAAAATTTAGGGGAGAGAATGGCCATTAGGGTCGACTGCATATTTTTCAGCATCAGCTCTTGTTTTACAGCCTTGAGTCGATGGTCGATCCTTGGATATGTGGCGGCCACCAAACACGACACTGGGGATAAAAACGAGAGGCAAGACCCCTGCCAGTGGGAAGTTGAGGGCAGATTCAGGGAGAGATGACACAGAAATCAAAAGACAAATAAAAACCATGGAGGCTGTACGAAGTGTTGTGGGCTAAGTCTGCTCCTTCCCCCCCACCAGCTATCTCTGAGTCACCACCCACTTCCATCTGCAGGGGTCTCGGGGCCCCAGTGACGTAGGACTCTCTGTCCCACAAACTCACCTAGGGCTGACTGCTTTTGCTGTGTGGTGGCGTAAGGAAGACTAGGGGCAACTCTGTGCAGAGAGAGCTTCCAACAGTGATAATAAAAAACAACTTAAGAACACGCACAGAGAAACACGCCATGGTCAAGGCTGGGCCGAGCTGTGTGAGCTAACACACGGGCAGCGGAATAAAAGTTCGCCAACCTTTTTCATTCTCTGCCTAACTGGTTCTTCCCCCCAGATAACTTAGGAGCTCCTTTGGCATGCTGTTGAATTCACGGAACAACTGAAAACCACTTAGAGAAGTAACTAAGGAACAACAGTAGTAAACACAGCAGCTTCCAAGCATATCCGTCCTCTGACCCTATGTATGTATTTTGTCCCATAAACTAAAATACAAGCACGTCTTTTGCCCACTAGTTCTCTTAGGAAGATTCCTCTGGGAAGGTCTGGATTTACCTCCACGTTAAGCTCTGGATGCTGGGCCAATCTCGTCTGTAACTAAGAGAGCAACGCCCCAGGCACACATGCCCTCAAGGCTCCCACACCAGTGGGGTCTGGCTGAGCCTGCCCAGTGGTCAGCAACCTGGCCGGAGTCACCTACTGTGCATGTCAGCCCTGGCTAATTGTTTCACATGCTGAGTCATTCCGGGCAGCTGATCCGTCGTCATCTCGCCTACCTGCCGCCATGGGCAGGTCAGCTCTCCCACATCTGGTTCTCATTCCGGGCTGACATGCAGGGCACTGTGTGACTCTTACCAACCTATCACCCCCCTGCACTTCCTCATCATCACCAATTAAACAGTAATTATAGTTTCTTCTTCCTAAGGCCAGGGTCTAGCATTTCCTTAATTATAAAGATTATAATTTGGCTCAGGACTATGGGATTTGTGACAAAGATTTCTATAACGAGATAATGCACCAACCCCCACCTTAAAAGCCATTCCCAACACACAACTAACACAGCAACAGAAGATGTGTGGAACCATGTCACAAGTTGTACCTTCTAAAGAAAAATTGCTCCAGGACACAGCGTTGGCAAAGGTGGGTCCATACTGCTGGGAACCGTGGGAAGCCAGCGTGTTAGAGGGTGCTGGTGCCAAGAGGGAGGCGGGCCGGAGGGTGGTGAGGAGGCCATTAGCAAAGAGCAACGGAGCAATCTGGAAAATCGGCCTAGAGCCAGATTGTAAAAATCACAGCAAATAGTTTTTACTTTATTCTCAAGGCCATGGGGAGTCATCAGATGCTTTTTTCGAATGGTGGAGCGAAGGGAAGGAGGGAGCAAAGGGTGGGGGAAAGATCTTTAGTCCAAGGCCACAGTCACGGGAATACCAGATGCTATTAGTGACAGTCCCAGTGGGTGCACTGGGCAAGGGACAGGGAGGAAGAGACGGAGTGACGAGCTCAGTCACTGCTGGTTGCAAACAGGAGGGTGAGAGCTGCGGTTTGAACGAGGTCAGCCCGGTGACTGTCTGCAGACCACGAGTTACCCACCTGGTCTAAGAGCGGGAAGGTTCAAGTGCGTTTCAGGCAGCGGCTCTAACTCATGAACAGGACTCGAGTGTTGGGCTTTGTGTTACTGTTCAGCACTGGGTCATCGATTGCATCTGACTTCTCTATCACACGTTTTTTTCTATGTGTGTTACTTTAAAATGCCCTTTGGTGTTTGTCTGTGTCCCCTCGGAGGGTTAGGGGTAAGTCAGGCCAGTATTTCCCCGTCGTGGGCCAGAGGACTGAAGAAAGACAGAGCAGGTGCCGGAAGAAGGCAATCAGCAGGGAGGATCTTAGTGTCAAGACCTTTTGTGCATCTATTTCTGAGCCTGGAATCAAGCTCACCTTTGGGTGGCTTCACTGTGGGGTTTAAAATCACTTGAGCTGGGCAACTGAGAAACAGAAGCTAATAGATCTGCTTCTGTCTCTCGGTCCTGTCCTTTCTGGAATAGCTTCTTCAGTTAATTCCCCAGAACTTTCTGACGTGTGTGTGTGAGTGAAGGGCACAGACCCCAATGGAGAGGAGTCCGATGGCGTCTGCTTGTCTTCAATACAAGGGGAGAGGGATGGCCAGAGCTTCGTCGAAGACGGTCCTGAACGGTCCTCAGCCGGCGGGTCCAGCAAATAACCCAGATGACAGTGGCAGTATGACCTGCTGACTTCTCCAGCCTCATCTCACACCATGTGCCCACACGTTCTTTTTGTTCCAGGTGCACTGGACTGCTTTCGGGCCCGCCAGTCTGCTGTCCCTTCACATCCCTGCACCACCGCGTCTCTACCATTGTCCACGATGGCTGCCCCAAGTCCCCTCTCGGCCTGGTGAAGCCCTACTTGCCTGTCATCGGGAATGATGGAGAGAGCGTTCACGTGCACTTCAAAGGACTGTGGTGAGAATCAAGAGAGCTCGCCCGCGTCGTGTTCTCAGAACAGAGTCTGGTCTGCTGTGAGCACTCAGCACACCTGAGCTATTCTCATTACTCTTCTTTCCAGATTCAATTCAAGTCCCGCCACTTACAGGAAGCCTCCCAGCAGTGCTTTCCTCTCCCTGTGAGGTGCCCGTGCTAGGCATGCTCAGGACACACTGAACGTGTCTCTATGATGAAAATAACAGCAAGTAAGGACAGGCGTTTGTTGACTGCTATGTGCGGACACTGCCCTACGTTCTTGCGATAACACTAGGAGGGAGCTGTACAATGAGTCTCATTTTGGGAAAGAGCAAAGACAGGCTGACCTCTTTTTCCAAAGGCTTACAGCTAGGAGGCGGCTGAATCAACACCCAGAGGGCTCTGGTGAGAGAGCCAGTGTCTGATACTTCATCACACTGAATTTTATTTGCTCTTTTTGCTGTGCTGTTATTTCTCCCCACTACACGACAAGTTCTTCAAGGACAGAGATCTATTCTGTTGTTGTTGTTTTGATGACCTTCCCAGGCCCTGGTCCTGTGCCCAACAAAAGCCCTTGTTCAATCAATGTTTGATAAAGTATATATTTTAATTATTATATTATTTATATTATTATGTCCAGATTCCCATCACACAAAGAAGGAAGTGAAGACTACAGTGTGTTAGGCTGATCCAGGGGGTGGTCATTCCCATCTTCTGTCTGCATTGTAGGGTTAAGACCAGGCTCCGGACCCCACCGGGTCCTGCCTGCCCAAAGTTCAGCAGCAGCCACAGCCGCGTCGTTCTCAGAAACAAAGGCGCAGTGTGGTCCCCTGCTGTGCAAACGCAGCAGAGGGAACCGCTGGGTCCGGACCTGGCTCTTCCCTGTGAAAAATCTGTTTGACAAGGAAACACACCAGAGCCGACTCAGGCCGGGACGGCCTTCCCTCTCCTTCCTGCCAATCCGTGTCCATCACCCCCTGAACTCCGCACGCCCCTCCGCGGTGCCCCCCGACACACCACACGCACATGGGGACGCAGCACACGCTGTCTCCGCATTCCTGCAGTTCTCAGGCAGACGGTCGAGACCGTGTTAGCATGTTCTTCTTCATATGTTAACCCCCAGTTTAGCCTCTGTGTTTCATGGTTATAGCTTCATGCATGCTGGGAAATGGAGCCTGCTTAGGATGGGCTGGGGAGAGAACAGGCAGAGGGAGGGTCTAGACAATGAGTGAGCCAAGTGCAGAGAGCAAGTGTAGACAACGGTTTCAACGGGAGCTCGTCAGAGAAGCAAAGGCACAAGGAAGTACTTAGAGGGGATGCTGGGGGAGGGGCAGGCTATTAAAAGATGGGCATCACTGAGACTAGTTTGTGTGCTGACTGGGGACAAAGAAGGGGTAAATGAGGAGCCGTGTCCTTTGGAAGGAATGATTGGGGGATGTTACCTGTGGTGAGAGACCCACTGTGACTTGATGATCTGTATCCCCGTGTAGATATAGATGCAGGTATACAGGTAGGAGTGAGGGGATGCTCATCAGGCTCCTGCTCTACTCCCTGCGAGGCAGGAGGGTGAGAATGGGAAAGTCACCTTGCTAGGAATGTCCGGGAGGATGATCAGGCCGAGAGGAGGGTCCTTTCGAGATCTGTCATTATCACAGATGTGAGATTCCTTCCGATCACCCTCAGGGGCTCAGAGGTGGGGGCAGTGCCCTTAGGCAGTTTATGACCCTAACTGCTGGGTCCCACATTCGGGAAGCTCAAAAGCAGCAAAGAAGCTGGTCCCTGCTTTCATGGGGCTGATAAAGAGCTCGAGGAAAGCAAAGCTGACACAATTAGAAAGAAACCTGATGGTGTATAAAACAGGTGGCATCATTCAAGTGTCTTCACTCACAATGGTTTCATCAGTCCTCCCGTATGGAAATGGCGGTGTGGACCAGCGATTTCCAGCTAGGGTGCTGCAGAATTTCTGAAACACGCAACACCTGACGATTTAGTGAGGGGCACTGACCGCTTTTCCCTTGGATGGTCAACTAAAACAGCGACAACAGCCAACACAACCACAGCAGTCTGCTGTATATAAATCTGAAGGATAACCTTTTATTGGACAGATCAGCAAAAAAATGTATTCTGGAGTGTGCCACAGAATTTTCCTAATTCGTTTCTGTGTGACGTGGAATGAAAAGAGTGAAAGTTGCTGGTGTGGACAATTAACAACAACAGCAACAAAAAAAAACAGAATCCAAGAAAATTAGAAATGAATGAGCATAGCTCTGTTCTGATAAAATGTTATTTATGGACACTGAAATTTAATTTCATATAATTTTCACACATCATGAAATGTTAGTGTTCTTTTGATTTTTATTCAAAGGTCTAAAAATGTAAAAACCATTCTCGGCCTGCAGGGCATAAAACCAGAACCGAAGGCAGGCTGGGTTGGGCCCATGGGCCACATCTGCCAACCCTGGTCCCAGACCAGAGTTGGGGACTCAGGCCGGGAGGGAAATACACAGCCCAAAAGAACCCTCACTGAGCACCTGGTAAGTACACAGGCACGATGCCCGAAGAGTCCAAGTTACCCAGCGATCATGCGAATTTACCCAGTAAAATTTCAAAAGACAAGTCAACTAAGATTCCCGGGTGGCTTATAAAATGATCTCACCTTTGCATCAGTTAAGTATGTGCTATTAAACTCCCCACCCATGGAAGTTACCAGCTTCACAATCTCGAGCACATTTCAAAGGCAAAGGAAAAAACCAGGGTATCTGCTCAGCGCAGTGTTTTTAAACCTCCATGACTTTGTTATTTTGAAACCAACTTCCTTCAAACAGGCAAAGCACACATTCCTTACTCGGGGTTATGTACCAGGAAGGCCAAGTTTGAAATTCCCAAACAAAGCTTCTTTTGAGTAATCCGGAGACAAAAAAGCATTTGAAAAATTTCTGAACTGCTGAAAAAAAAAAGCATTTCTTTCACCTTTAGATAACTCTGAAATGGGTAAATGGACCTTCTTTTCCTTTCCAAAAGAAATCCACCTGGGGATGAAACTGAGTAAGAGAAGCCAGAGAAATATTCCATGGATTCCTCCCATTAATTGCTCCTGATGCCAGGGGCTTCAGAGAAAAAAAGAACTGGGAATTAGAAGACACGGGTCTCTAACTGCTGGTAGGCTGCCATCCCTTCTCATTATCACGCATTCCCTGTAAAAATGGGCCCCTGGTCAGACGCGGGAATATGACCGTGCAAAGGTCTCTGATGACACAATGCCCTCATTAGCTTTGATAATGGTGGGAAGTCCCAGCTCAGGCAGAGTGGGGAGGGCACCCACATGGCAAGGGGGACTGGGCAGGCAGGACCAATAAAATAAGGAAGCTTTATCTAGTGACAGTACACTAGACTATCAGAGCCCATGCTCTCAAAGCAGGAGGAAGGACTTATAAATCTGGAAAGAGAGAAAACCAGACTGTCGTGTGTGCTGCTGCATCAGAATTGAAGATGTCAAGTAAACTTTTAGTCTGCAGGACAGATGTAAGTATGTGTGTGCACATGTGTGTGTCAGTGTAGGTGGCCGTGCGCACACATATCCTGTGGCTCCGTCTGCTGAGAGGGCTGGGGAGCAGCAACAGCCCCAAAGCAAGCAGTGCAGCCAGCACTCCGAACTTCTAAGTGCCATTCTCTGCTATAAACCACCGGGGTTCCTGGAGGAGTGGCCGGTTCCATGGCTAGAGCCGGACCAAGGGGAAGATAAGATGAACCTAGAGCCAGAGGTGAGCGAATACTCAGAGAAAGCCAGGGACCTGACAAACGGACCCAGAAAGCAGATTGAAGCGGGGCCCACTGGCCAAATCTGGGACAATGTGGGCATCCAAATAAATAACGAGAGCCATGAATGATAACCCATTGGACAAAAGGAAGCTGTGAGTCCATTCAGATATAAATAAATGAAGAAATAAATTAAAAGTCTAATGAAGAACGGGATGTTTGCATAGGGTTAAAGTAACTTGCTACAACATATTTATGACTTGCAAGGAACGTTTGGAGAGAATTGCTAAGAACAATTGAAAAAAAATGTTTACAGTGGAGAAGTCTGGCAGACACCACCTTAATCAAGTTATCAAAATGACCATCATCAGGAAAAACTAAGTTGACATTGTGCACCACCCGATAGGATGCAATAATGAAAGACTTATGGGCGGAGGGACCAGGAACAGAGAAGTTATGCTAGGCAAAAAAAAGCAATCTGGCCGCTACACAGTGGCCTTCTCTGTGAGGGTGGCAGACGGCTATCAGACAACGACCTAGCTAGTGCTGATCTCGTGCTTCTTGATCCACTAGTTGAAGATGCCATTTTAGGGAGAGCTGAAATTGTGATTAAATTAAGCCTCGGTCTGGTGACTTGGGGCTTAACGTAAGTGACTCCATTTGGGGCCTATTGTCTTGTTTTTAATACCTTTTAGCAAGGCTCTCGCCCAACACACCAAACCAGACTTTTACTAAAAATACCACGTAGTGTAATGGACTTAAAATGTCAACAGCATGAAAACTGGCCATTATTTTAATGAATCATGAAATTTTCTGCCAAAATTTTGAACTGGATAATTTTTGACAAATCCAAAATCAACTTAGAAGGGAGCTAGGACACACCCCTTGCCCATGCCCCCTGCATCAGGCTGAGTCAGATGCCCCCCTGGTCCTCAGGGGCCGCACCCCCCACCCTACCATGCTCCCTTGCATTTGACTCCTTTGATCACAGGGAACAGAGATCCAATCTAGTTGCCTCAGGATATGAAGGTTTATTGTAAGAATGTGCACAGTAAGAAAGAAAAGGGGGGTGTCAGCCAAGAAGCTAGCCTTTGGTACAACTCGGGAAAAGATGAACAACCCGGCCCCGTGGGGAACACTGAAATAGAGAGGTGAACTGAAGGACTGTTCTCAATCCAAAGCAATCCCAGCGATCTCAGCACAAAGGTTTATGGGTTTTCTATTCCATGTCCCTGCCCTTAATCCCACTCAGTGACTCTGCTCTTCCTGCTTCCCTGAGTGTTTACCTCCCACTTCCCACTGTGGGTGACATATTACCATATTTTGCCATAAATAATGCACACTTTTTTTGCCCAAATTTTAAGGGGAAAAATAAGGATGCACATTATACATGGGTAGTACTACTTCCATAACTATATAAAAGTTTTTCATTCTTTTATTTATGCTTATGCATTAAAGGTGTAACTCTAGAAAGCAATAACAATATACATATGCAAAATAATACCCTAAACTACAATAATCACTTTTGTCTCTAAATATAAATTTAAAAATTGGATTAAAAAATTAAAGCAAGATTTTTCCTGAAATTTTAGGCCAAAAACATGGGTGCACATTACACACAGCAAAATACAGTAATCTCTTCGCTCTTAGTAGCTCTGCCTATTCACTGATTCAGCTTCATAACCTCCCCTTGCTCTTGACATCCCATCACTACAGCTGTACATCAGAGTCCACCTTCAGTTCCCTGCCATTGCCAAAATTTGTCCTGCTTCCTGGTTACACATTCCTGAGAAGGACGCCCTGCCTGGGCAGCTCTTTTCATCAGAGCATCTTAGCTGTTCAAGATGGGACAGCAGCCTTCAGGTTGGTGCCTTCCTCTTGTTAATCTAAAGCTAAAAAGCCAGAGGGAGAGGCAATGAGCATTTATTTGAGATCATGGAATTGCAATTCGGAGGCAGAGTTTTAGGCAAAAGCCTAAACTCTTTCCTGATTACAGGATGAAGCAAGGCGTTTTTATGAGAAAAGGAAGGGAAATGATACACAAGTAGAAGACATTTCTATCGGTGTTAAATCTTTAGTTATACATGGCTAGTTACTGATTCTGTCTTCAGAAAGAATGTCCTTAATCACCAGGCTTTGTGGTCAGGGGTCTGCTTTCACGCTAGCTTTATAAACAGTCGTTTGTAATACAGTTGCTTTTGGCCCCATGCAAAGGTTATTTTGCCCAGTTCAAACACTCCAAAGGTTTGGAGAGGAAGACATTCAAGCAGTTCCTCTCAAATGGAAGCCCTGGCTGTATTTTAAAATGGCTCTGCTTACATCCACTTTTCACACTATCTTTATACTCGGCCGTGCCTGGGAGAATGAAGGCACATGGTTCAGAGCGTGGCCAGCTGGGCCCACCCCAGCAGCAGGAGCTCAGACTGGACCACTGTGCCTGGGAAGGGGCTGTGAGCAGGCGCGGAGCTCGGTCCCCTGGTCAATACTTAGCACGTAGCAGGCATGGGCCATGGTTACATGTTCAAGACTTAGCAACACTGATATATCTATTAGTTTAATATTTAGACAACCATACTGAGTTATTATAACTGGCTTCCTTTGTAATCTCATGTGCTTTATATTATGCCTCTAAAATCATTATTCTGAGAAGGCTCCCATAGGCTTTTCCAGACTGCCAAAGGAGTCCAAGGCACAGAAAAGTATAAGACCCTCTGCCCTAAACCCATGCTATCTTGAGGGTATGGATCCTGTTTCACTCTCTGTTGTGTCCCAGGGTTCCAGCACAATGCCTGGTCTGCAGCAGGCATTTATACATTTATAGAAATTATAAATAACTATATCCCTAGTACCCAAAGCTGTGCCTGACCCATGGAAGGTACATCATGAAAGTTATTAAATGAATAATAACTCCTCTGAAGCCCCAACTTGCTGGTGCATCACCTCCCTCCTCAGGCCTCATCCAGTTGACTCTCTACTCCAGCACACCGAAGCAACAAAACGTGTATCAGAATGGCTGGTACAGTATCAACAATTGATTTTTACAACAGTGCAAAATCCTCAGTCACTCATAAATCGCTTCAAGATAAACACCAGGTCTTGCAGCAAAGCGCTGCCAGGTTAAGGAACAATTTCAGAGTCTAATGAGAGCTTCCTGCTATCCAGAGGACCCTTCTAGGGGTTGCTCTGCAGGGCTGGGGATGGGTGTCATTTAGCCCTCCTTGGCCCAGGCCCCGCACAGCACATATTTTCAAGCCAGCGAGTGAGAGCCAGTGAGGCCACCTAAGGACTTGGACAGGCTTCTTTGTGTGCAGAGTGAACTGGCTCCTGTGGAGAATGAACCTGTGACCTTGCATTCCTCAGCCCCACAGCCTTACCAGCAGAGCTAACCACCTTGACCACCTGAATGGACTCAGAGCCTCCCAGGGAAAGAGCAGAGTGCAGAAGACACGCACAGGAAGCCATGGGCATACAGAATTAAGCAGAGAAAATTGTTGAATAACATCCTTGCCACTTTACTTCCTGCTTATAATAGTGGCAAAGGACTTCAAAGTGACCACCTCCTTCCTTACCCCACCCGAGCCCTGACCCCTGAGTGGATGACAGCAAAGAGCCAGGAAGGTCATGTCCTCAAGTGTCTTGCAAGATCACTGGCAATGATACCAAGAACTAACCCAGATCTTTTTGCTACAATATATTTTGAGTTTTCTTTTGCCAATTTTATATGAGCTTTGCTTTTGATCCGCCCAGAAGAATATCGGAGGACCAGGGTTCACATTCTTCTCTCCCTCCCTAGGAAAGCCCTTTCCCACTGGAGGCTGGTACCGTCCAGGACTCTGATGTGACCTGGCCGATGGGGACCTCCAGATGGCTTTGGATGCAAAGAAACAGTACAAGGCATTTTGTCTCTTACTTAATTCAGACGGATGGATGTTTAAAAACTATTTAAAACACCTTCCTTTTAACTGCCTTCAGAATTAGTCCTTAAAAGTTGCACGATATGTGAGTTGGAAAGATTCGTAAGTGAGGGGAATGAGCAAGTTGATCAACAGCCCAACTGTTACTAGGGGGTGATTTATCAGGCCAGCCCACTGTCACTGCTGTCATGCCGGAGAAACATGCAGCAGGATGCTGAGATGTCAGCATACAAAGTTCAGATATATTTCGTACTACTGGGAGCACACTGAACTTTGAAGTTGATGGGAGTAGATGAGAGTTCTGGGAACCATGCCACCCCTGAGGTGTCATCACATGGGGGCAATGTGATAGGACAACCACACTTCCCAGGTGGTCCAGGACGGCCCTATGCTGATGCGGGTTATTCCAGCATAATCATCCACAGTGTCCCCTTTCACTCTCAGGTGGGTCCCCGTTTGCATGACCATGGGTCAGAAGACATCTGGAATCTCATGAACAAGCTAGAAACAGACTCATAGATACAGAGAACAGACTGACAGTTGTCAGGGGGATGCTTGGAGGGCTGGGTGAAAGAGTTGAAGGGATTAAGTTTTAAAAAAAACCTCATAAACACAGGCATGAGTGTGGTGCTTACCAGAGGGATGAGCAGCAGGGGCAGGTAGAGGGGACGGGGGGCGGGGAGTACAAAGTGACAACAGGAGACTAGACTATGGGTGGTGAACACACAACACAATAAACAGACGGTGTCTCATAGAACTGTATATTTGAAACCTGTTTAATTAACCAATGTAACCCCAATAAATTCATAAAAATGTTTTTAAAAAGATACCGATTCTCCCGAAAATGGTCTATAGAACCAACAAAATCTCAATTAAAATCCCAGCAGGCTTTCTTATAGACAAAATGACTCTAAAATTCACATAGCAATACAAAAGACTTAGAGGAGCCAAAATGACTTTCAAAAAAGAAAGAATCAAATTAGAGGTTTAACCTTACCTTAGTTCAAGACATTATAAACCTATAGAAATTAGCACAGTATGCTACTGATGCAAATATAAACTAAAAGAATCAATGAAACAGAATAGAAAATCCAGAAGACACTGGAATGAATATATATATATATATATATATATTTGAACAACGGATTTTTATAAAACTGCAATAGCAATCTAGTGGAGAAAAAAAGTGGTCTTTTCAACAGATGGCTCTGGAACAGTTGGCTATTCACATGCAAAAAATAGACAAATTGAACTTTGATACACACCTCACTCTACACCATACATAAAAATTTACTCAAAATGGATCACAGACTTAGCAGTAAACCTAGAAACAATAAAACTTCCAGGAGAAAACACAGCAGAAAACCTGACTTTGGATTAGGCATAAAGGAACAAAATGATAAAATTAGGTTATATCAAAATTAAAAGTATTTACTCTGTGGAAGATACTGTTAAAGAATGAAAAGATAAACCACACTAAGAGAGACTATTTACAATTATCTATCTGATAAGGGACTTGTTATTTAGGGCATATACAGAAGTCTCAAACAGAAGAAAACAATTTTTTTAATGGACGAAAGATTTTACAGACATCTTATCTGAGAAGATATACGATGGTAAGTGTGCACACGAAAATGTCCGTCATCAGTCATCAGCAAGAAACTAATGAAAGCCATGGTGAGATACTACTGCGCACCGATTAGAATGTCAAAAATTAAAAACACTCACCACAGCAAGTGCGGACGAGGACTGAAGAACTAGGGCTCTCTTACACTGGGGGTAGAAATGTAAAATTTACTTTAGAATGTAGAACGTAAAAATGTTTTAGAAAATAATTTAGCTACTTCTTAAAATGTTAAACATACATCTACCGTATGCCCCACACATTCTACATCTGGGTAGTTAGTTACCCAGGAGCAAAGAAAGGATACAACCATGCAAAGAATTATTCGTGAGTATTTATGGTGGCTTTATTTGTAAAAGCCAAGAAATTGGAAACCACCTAAACGCCCATTAACTAGTGAATGGGTAAACAAGCTGTGGTATATCCACACAATGGAATGCCACTCGGCAATCACAAGGAAGTAAACTGGCGAACTATTGATACGACAGAATGAACCTCAAAATAATGAGGCAGAATGAAAGAAGTCAAACCAAAAAGAGTACCGAGTGCATGATCTCACTTGTATAAAACTCTAGAAAACTCAAACTATCCATAGTGACAGAAAGATCAGTGGTTGCTTGGGCAGTGGGTTGGAGGGCAGGGGTCAAGGGCGTATGGGAAAAACCAGTATTACAAGTGCAGAAACTTTGGGGAGGAGGAATAGGTACAGTATCTTGATTGTGGTGTTAGTTTCATGGGTATATAAATATATATAACAAAACATAAAAAACCATATGCATTAAATATGTACACTTTATTGTAAGCTGCTAAGAAAATTTATGAGCAACTCATCCCAGATCTCATACTAACACAGAGTGGAGTTGGGATTTGAACCCAGGCTTCTAGCTCCAGAGCCTGAGTTCTTAACAGTCTAATCCACTTAGTGGCACGTAAGAAAGTGTGGCTCTTATTACTGTGATTGTTGTCATTATCCAACACCAAACCTCTCTTTCGTAGACACTAATACTGGACCCAGGGAAGCAAAAGCATTTGCCTACGTTCCCCTCTGAGTGAGCAGCACACCTGGGACCATCCCTGCACGTCCTGACTCCCAAGCCAGAGCCCAAGCCCCTGCCAATCTGCCATGAGGCCCCTGGTCTGAGTCCACACAGGACCCCCTAAATCTTGGCACCACCACCTCCTGGCTGGGTGACTTAGTGACATCTTAGTTTTGTCATTGCTATATTGGGGAGGTAATTTAAAAAGTGCCCTGGTTTGGATGATAAATTATGAGGTCATTTTAGCATTATTTGATCTTGACATAGAAGATCGCCAAGAAGAGCGATGGACATTAAAAGGAAAGATCGAGAATGACCAGTGCTACCCCTCCCGTACTTTGCCCAGCCTGGACCCTGAGACCTGTATTTCCATTATGAGCCACCACAGATGCTTGTCAACCTGTCCAAACCCCCTTCTGGAATCCCACCAAGAAGTGCGTACACATAGAATGTCCCAGTTAGCCCACGTTTTGTGTCAACCGCCCAGGAATTTTGACCTTTGGGAATTTGCCTCCCCAGGACTCCCAGTAGCTAACACTTGCCTAATGGGATCCAGGCTTTACGTCTCTAACCACGTGGTATAGGAGAAAGTCTTTCTAGCACCTCAAGCAGTCTTTCCCCTCACTTGCATTCCTTTCACTTCCTTCATTCCAGCAGTTCTGCCAATGGAGGCAGCGGAGGAGGTCTCCATATGCAGCCCGCTCACTCACTCCCTCTTCTCTCTCACATACACAGAGTGGGAACGACTTCGGTAACTTTCTCTTCTGGTTTGTGGCTCCCCTTTAAGAAGATCCTAAGACAGGAATTCAAGTGTAGCTGATCTCAGAGGAAATCCCAAGAAACAGAGGAGTGGAGGAGTGAGCAGGGGAAGGGAAGACAGCCAGTGATGTTTGCTTACAAGCAAGTCACCGCTGCGGACTACTGGCGCTTAATTCTGCTGCTCCGGGAGCCCATGGAGAAAATGCTCCTCAGGATTCTACCTCCCACGTAGCGAGGGGTCTGAGGTATTTACACACCAACCCCAAGCCACCAGTTGACCCACTGCTGCCCCTGACAAGCTTAGTCTAGTGAAAGAGATAAAAATTCAAACAGTGTAAACTCCTTGATGGCTTCTCTAGGTCTTATTCAACTTTGAATCCCGCCTCAAGACAGGGCAGCTCCCCAGCCCTGAGAACTTAGAATAAAGGTAAAGCAGGAGGCTGCAGCAAGGCCTCCCAAGACAGACTCCAGACAAAGAAATGCAGATGAGGGCGTTTGGAAGCTGGCCATCCGCACTGAAGTGGAAAGAGTGAGGGTGGACGCCCGTAGCTGCTTTCCCAGGGCACTCCAGCACCATGTAGCGAGGGCTGACTAATATATTGAGTGCGGCACGCTCACCAAGGACTCGTGGGCTCACCCAGATTCCCGGTCATGTAACCAAAAGGCTGTGGACATGAGCGACCGGCGTCACTTCCGGGCACAAGCATTTATGAGTCAGCATGCAACTTTCCACCCTCTCTTCCCTATAGCAGCTACATGGTCCAGATGGGCTAGTTACAGAATGCAGCCGAACCAGATCCTGGAGTTGCCGCTGGGAAAGGAGCTTTGCTGGGAAGCTGCCAGCAAAAAGGGAAAAAGATGGATAAGCCACTGATATTTCCAGACCTATTTGTTACTGTAGCATAACTTAACGTAACCTGCCTCGTGTAGTTAGGACCCTTTGTCCTGATTTCCATCTCAGGTATTCATTCAACAAATAATTACAAGTAATTCAACATATTATTACTATGTCCCAGATCATAGTTTTGGTGCCAGGGATGCAGCAGTGAAGGAAAGAACCAAAGGTATCTGCCTTTATGGGTCATAACAAGTACTAATGGGAAGTCACTCTTGACAGAAAGAAAAAGTGTTTGTTTCTCCTCACAAATAGGATAAAAGCACCCTAGAGGGAAAAAACATTCTGGTCTTTCAAGAGGAGGAAGTCAGTCTGTTGGCGTGTGTAAGGCAAGGTGGTAAAGACAGGGAAAGGAAAATAGCAAGGCAACGTTGCACGACATTTCAACACGTGTTGAATGTCCATCACGGGCCAGGCTCCACGCTAGTTAGCAGAGATGAGAAGATGCATGAGAATAATGCTCAGCTTCACAAGCTGAGTCCTGTGAGAACAGAGAAATGTAAGCCCAGGTTCAAGTCCCTGGGGGCCACTCTGTGTCCTATCGAACTTTGTGACACCATGTAGACACCCAATAAGTGTGTACAGAATCTACTAGTCATGGCACAATACAGTTTCACTTGATCTGAAACAGAAAACTACATTAAAAAAGGAACAAATCAGCCCATATCCCTACACATCCTCGCCCTCATCCACTCAGCTGCTGAATATATTTTGAGTATAGGCAAATGTATCGGGTTTTGCAGGCCGAAGGAGGTCAGCGGGCCTCCAGCTTCCCTCTTCACCCTGCCATGAGCAGTGTGCTGAGAGATCGGACTCTGGGGCAGGAGCATCAAAGACCCAACAGCTGTTCAGAGCTCGACTTGAACTTGCAAGCTGGCTAGGATCATCTATAAGGTGGAATGTTAGCCCAAGAGACTAACGTGATACATTCAGCCTTCAACCTTCCATCTGAAGCATGACCACTCTGTACAGATCATGGCAGGTCCCTACGGTCCATTTCTTTTTTTTAAAATTTTAATTGTTGTTCAAGTACACCTACAGTCCATTTCAAGGAGCCTATCGAGAACCATCAAGGTCTCTAGCATGGCCCCATTTTAAAGAGAAGGAAAGGGATTACATGCATCCAGAAATGAAGCCAAATCGGTGCCTTTGTTCAATCCGGGGCTCTCTTGGTGCCACATCGTCACCACCGGTGCTGTTCTGTCATTCAGATGCCTCTGTCCTGCTGGGACTCGTTTGGTTTCTGTGATTAGTGGGCAGATCCCTCAGAGAGTCCTGGGCAGTTTCCCCTTTGAGGGAACTGACAAACTCAAGTATCACATCCTTCATGAATGACCAGAGTCAAAATAAATTAAAGCTATTAGCAATGCATAAACATTTACCATTTAACAACATGACTTAGAGCAGTTTCTACCCTTGCAAACAGGGCACCCTCAGCCTTTTCCAGGCAATATTGAGGCTCCTGAAGTCTCTGGAAGTCAGTCATCCAGGGGCCTGGGAGAGGGCAGGGCACTAACCCCCCTGACTGGATCCTGTCCTGTATCCATCTGACCTTCAGTGTGTCCCCTGAACCCACCCTGCACTCACTGGCCCCCGTTTCTTAGTGACTGGTCACATACCGGTGCATTAACACTATTTAAAACACAGAATGTCTGAAATGATCACTACAAGTGACCAGCCCTTTTATCCTTGGAGAGATCCCCTTACGTAGCTACCAGCTCTATCTAGCCAGGAAAGAGCTCCGCAAAGTCTAATGCAATGGATGCACCACGAAGTTCAGCCACCTCTGTTTGGCAGATCGCCCACTCTGTATCTTACCCCGACAGTTGGAAATGATATAAACGGACCCTCCGATAAGCACAGAAACCAGTTGCTTCTCACCAGCAAGCATCTATTTTTGGAACTGCCGGCCAACCAAGCAGATGCTCAGTCCGAGCTCCCAGTCTTTGAAACACCGTCCTTAAGTTTTCATCTTCCCCCAAGTGCTTGGTTCTCTTTTGGGTCCACCCACCCCCGCCCATCACTTCAACCCTAAGGGAGAAAACGGGATTGTTTTTCTTTCCTTCATTCCCTCCCCACCCGAAATCCTCAACCCTGTAGAACAGCAAACCACATCTCACCTACGAGGAACGCTGAAGAAATGTTTTCCTTTTGATACGAAGAAGCCCTACGACCAATTGAGTAAACGCTGGGCGCGCCACAGAGCTGGGGTGTGACTGCAGAGCCCTGCGGACCGCAGAGCCAGGGCTTCTTCAGAGTTGTGTCAAAGGGAACCTCAAGCTCCGGCCTCAACTCCAGGAAGGGGGTGAACACAGGGCGCACGTGTCAGAGTGGCAGCTGCAACCGTACCCGGGGCTGGACGAAACAGCAACGTCTTCACACAGCGCCGCCCTGGGAGTGCCTCTCCTCCCCGCGACAGGACCCAGGCTCAGATCAAATACCGCGCTGGGGGAGGTTCTACGCCAGCAACAACAGGCCAACTTCTGAACAGTGTCACGCACAGGACATCTCGACACTCCAGTGCTTTGCGAAACGCCGAACCAAAGGCAGAGGGCCAGGCGTGCCCAGGGGCAGCCACGTACAGATGCTTCCCGCCCGAATTCTTAGGGATACAACAGTCTGGACTGGAACTCGCAAACAGGAAGGTGGGACCAGGGACATCGGGTGATCGTTGTCAGAGCACCTGTGTTTCAGTATGGGCCACTTGCGGTTGTCTGAGATGAAGTCGCGTCACTCAGAAACGCATCACCGAGCTCATGCTGTCCACGTGGAGGGTGTGCGGAGGGAACGTCACGTGCTGCTCCCGTTCTGTGTTTGATCTGCCAACAGAAGAGTCATTTCCTCTCTCTGTCCCCTGCCCCATCCATTCATAAAGAGACAACTTCAGTTCCTCAATGCAGCAAGACGTCATAAGGTCCCCATGTGAAAAGTCCCCCATTGTCCCCACAGAGATTCAGTCAGTTATTAATACAACCACCCCAACCAGCATTTCCACGGTTCCCAGGGCTCGGAGCACGGGGTTACTTTTGTCCGTGGTATCCAAGGGCAAGTTAATTTTATTGAGCACATTTTTAGAAAGCTAGAATGTCAGAAGTTGACACCATCTCTTTCCAGTCCTCTATTCTTGGTAACATCGTTAAATATCTGCTGGCCCCCGAAGCGAGCTGCACCTTTTTTTAATCTAACAGCCATTCTGTGGCTCACATTTGTTTTCCCCTGCTGCCAAGGAGACAATCTGGCTCTCGTTTCCTTTGAAGAAGAGCCCGTTCGGATGAGTCAGGTCGACACTGGGAATAATTAGGTCAAAGAAATGAGCCCTTCCAGCTGCCCACCCACCGCCCCAGGCTGCAGATAAAGACGCAATGCCTGAGTGGAAAGCAAAGTTTATCTGCTGTGAGCTGCCCCTCCCCCTTGCCCAAGGGATGTTATCAAAAGGTTCGCAAGGTAATTGTGATGTTCTCCCTCCAGGGTTTGGAAGAGTGAGAACTGATCCATAAAACCGTGTGTAGGTCCCATCACCTGCCGGTCCACCCTCCAGGAGAAGGCTGCTGTCCCAGGAAGAGGTACAAACCAGCTCGCAGGCTCAGGCAGGCTCCTGCCTCCTGTCACATTTACCCTTGTGGTGGCCCACCACCTTCTCCTGGGCTGTTGTGCGCACAGGCAGGAGAAAAGGGAAGTTGGCTGAGTTGGGAGTCATGTGCCAGCTCTCGTTAGTCTTCTCCTCAAGCTGGTCCCTGCAGCTCTCGTCCAGCGGGACTCCCAGGCCGTTTCCCCGGTGTGTTCCAGGGCTCCGACGCACAGCAGGAGATGGATCTGGGGCCAAATTAGAACCGCCAACCTGCCACCCAGGTTACCGAGCTCCCCTGCCCAGGTCCGCGTGGCCAGAAGCGGGGAATGGGGAGAAAACCGCTAAAGAATAAGGTATCCTTTCCTCCAAGAGCCTCGTTGCTCGGAGAAAATGCGTCTTTAGTTTTCTCTCTGAATCTCTCTCTCTTTTAACTTTACTAAATCATTTGGTGGCAGCTCTCAAAAGTCACACAACCAAATCCTACCCACCAGGAATTTTGTGCCTAAGAGTGGCATGGGTCAGGGACCTCATCCGAAGGGCCAGTGACACATCCCCCCCTCAGCCTGACCACAACAGGTCCCCTCTCCAAGCAACAGGGTGTCTGTCTCAAAGATCCAGCGTCTTCACCCTGGAAATCCAAGCCACCATCTCATACAGGGGGATTATACAGAATTGGTTTAGTGAATTTACTTCCCCAAGGGGTCCCATTACTCTGGGTTATTCCAGCTCCGCAGACAATGAGAAATGTCCTACCTTCAAAAAATTAAAAATTAGAGGGATTTGACTTACACTGAGGTCATAGGTAGAGACAAAATGCCACTCCCCAGCCCCTCCTTCCAAGCTGCCCATTGTAATCGCCACCAGATAGTATGTGGTGTCCAAGTACAACCTCGGGCCGGAGGGAACAAAACCTCAAAAATGAACATGCTTTCCACTGTTCTGGGACAACAGCCTGTCAAACAAAGCCGATCACAAATTATCCTTTTTTAAATTTTTTTTGAATTTATTTTTAGAGATGGGGGAGAAGAGAGAAAGAGGGGGAGTGAGACATTTATATGTGAAAGAAACATCCATCAGCTGCTTCTCATATGTGCCGGGACCAAACCTGAAACCCAGGCTTGTGCCCTGACTGGGAATCAAACGGGCGACCTTTCAGTTTGAGGGGCTGTGCCCAACCATCTGAGCCACACCGGTCACAGCACAAATTATCTTTCATTCAGTCCCTCAGTAACTGATTACTGAGTGACTGCCAGGTGCAAGGCATTATTCTGTCCCCGCTCCCCGTCCAGAGGGAAGCCCAGCCCCGCTGTCTCTGGGCTGCACGGCCACGGGGAAGAAAAGAGGCCTCTTCGCAGATGCAGAGGTGATTCAGCATTGAGGGAAGTGAGGAAGGCTTGCCTCGGGAGACTCCACTCAAAGTCATGACACTGGCTCGCCATCCAGCCCCTGAACACGTCCCACCATCTCAATTTCCCCCAACGTGGTGTCTCCCAGGGCTGGGCTGGGGAGCCCGACCCCACATGGCCTGTGGATTTACCCAGGAAAGAGGACACCGGAGCCCTAAATGAAGAGCAATTACATTGTTTTTTGAAGTCTCTTCGCAGCCTTTCAGCAGTTTCACTCACTTGTCTTGCCCCAACCAAACCTCCTCTCCTGGGAAGTGTCTGCCGGGCTCATTACTGAGAACTGCTGGCATCGTCACGCCGCAGACTTG
Organism: Trachops cirrhosus; assembly: GCA_028533065.1. Classification (NCBI taxonomy): domain Eukaryota; kingdom Metazoa; phylum Chordata; class Mammalia; order Chiroptera; family Phyllostomidae; genus Trachops; species Trachops cirrhosus. The sequence goes on along the minus strand of CM052546.1, from coordinate 85,728,682 downwards.
TGACTCCAGCACCTCCGCTTCCATGAGCAAACCGCAGCTGTTCCAAAGTCCAGCCGTCCTGCGCTTCTCCCGAGAGGCCGGCTGCAGGCCGTGCCGCCAGCTTCGGAAGGGTGGGCAGATGTGGGGAAAGAAGGAAGACCGCTCGCCGGGGCCAGGGAGTGGCCTCAGGCCCTCTGCCGTCTGTCCACGGGGGTACATGGCTAGATTTGGCCCAGCGTCCAGGCCAGAGGTGCGGCTGGTCCGCACATGCACCGAGTTCAGTATGTGCTTTGTGTCAAGGGCGGGAGTGGGTGTGCTCACACGTGCACCTCAAAAGCCTGGGGCTGCGCTCGGTGAGGACCGGAAGCTGAGGTCCAGAAGGACCCATTAATTAATTCCTAGGAGCCCGGTCCCAGCTGGCTGGCCTGGAGATGAATTCAGCCTCCTGGCCCCTGCTGTGATAATCAGGGTGGGGACCACAAAGGGTTTTAATGGCTGATGCTACAAATGGAACAAAACTGTAAAACACAATTTCCTCCTCTTCGCCCCCCTCACCCTGCATCTTCAGACTGTGATTGAAAGGTCATTAAGATCTTGGGTGTATCAACAGCACAGAGGAGATGGAAAATTCTCGGGTGTAAAGTACTCTCCAGCAAGAAAAGCAATGGGGGAGGCCACTGTAAACCCAGTGCAGCTGTTCTCCCCCTCTCTGTCTCTCTCTCTCTCTCTCTCTCTCTCTCAGTTCCCCCAGCTAAAGGTAAAAGAGATGATGGTTTGGGGGTACATGTTTTTACTGAAATTGGAAAGCGTTTTGTCAAAATTAGTCCCTTGGAATAAACGCCCTTTTTTCAACTGCACTGTAACAAGACCTGCCCCCCCACCAACCTCATCACTTTCCATGTGGCACCAGGTCGGGGTGCGGGCGGGTACTGCTGATAAACTTTGCAATTCCCCTATTTGCAGACTCCGAAGCCCCTCTGCTTGACAGCTGATGAATCAGCTTTCTTTTGTGGGATAAGAATAGGTGACCTCTTCCCCCTGGGTCGCCGTCCAGGGCCCCGGGGAGGAGAGGGGCGCCCAGGAGCACCGTGGGAAAGAGTGCCTAGAGTCCAAACGCCTGAGAAATGCCCGCAGCAGCTTTGAAAAGCACCCAGCGTGAGGGCTCGCCGCCTGAACAAACGTCTGAGCTGCCCGGACCGGGATGCCGCTGGGGTCCCTGACCCAGCCACAGACACCGAGCTGAGCTGCTTTGTCGATCGATGCATGCCCCTTGTCTCGTTTCTGAAGACAGTTTCTAAGGAATTATCTGGTGAGGCCAGTTTCCTAGGAGAACCCATCCCGCGTCCCGCAGCAGGTATTCCCACCCGTGCAAACCACTGCGTAAACTTAAAGGACAAATTAGTCCACATTGTCAGCCCCTCCCAGGCCCACCTCCAGCTCACCACTTAAATCATGCTATTTTCCCGGCGGGTTTGAAGCCAAGCTTTCAGTTCCGAGCCCTCCGACCAAGAGCCGGAGTACATAACTCACGAGAACAATCCCCTAACAACCGTGTTTTCGGTTTCTCACATCTGGTATCTGCCCCCTCGTGAATGGGGTGCCCACCCGCAGGAAGGCTTGGGATTAGGGTTGGCTAAATCTTGAAAAGAAAGAAATGAGGGAAAAGCGGAGAAATCAGAACTGTCCCAGCAGGCCAGTGTCGGTCAAGGGTTTGGAAACATTTGAAATAGCTCCTTCCGCTCTGTCCCGATTTTGTCCACCACCCCCACCCCCTCCACCTTGACACACCTGCTCCCCTAGGAGCTAACCACCTGCTGGCAACTTTAAGAAAGGAACTTACTGGGACTCAGTCAGCAGCCACGCAACTGATTTAGCATCGAGACCGCACAGCACAGGGGGAGAGGCGCAGGCAGGCTGCAGTGCCTATGTGGCCGCTGCCGCTTAGGTCCGTGTGGAGGGGGCAAGCCACTCTCCTTCCCCTTGGGAAACCTGGAATGAGTAGATTCATCTCATATGACTCAAGTACGAACAACGGTTTTAAAAATGAATTTAAGGTACTTAACGCACTTGGGACAGTGCCATGAAAAACAGCCTCTAGTTCCTTCCCCCCTGCGTGTGCGTGCTGGACCCGGTCATTAACTGGGTCTGGCATTCTGACGTGTTCTGGTTTCCTGATCTGTGACAACCGGCAGAGCATGCCCACAGCCAGCCCAGTTACCCATCCCTGTTGTAATATGTCAGCAACAAACACCAGAACAATCATACATCAAATTATAAGGGCAAGTGTGTACGCAGAAGGGGGAAGGGAAAGCTGGGAAGAGATGAGGAAGAAGTAGACTCACACCGTGAGCTGCCCATTCCCTCAGAGAAAGGAGTTTCCCTGGACCTCAACAGGTCATTTTTACAGGTGGTATAACATTATGGAAGCATGTTTTATTGATCGTAGCATTTCCAGGTCAGTTAGCCCTTGCATCATACCTGAATACCATTTTAAATGCGTTTTACTTTTCATTTACTCTTCAGAGTACTTTTTTAAAGGCTATTTGAGGATTCCCTGAGGTAAGCAAATCATCACAACTCAAGAATAAGAGGTTACAAGTGATGACGGGGAAGCAACTTCAGAGAACTTTCTGGGTCATGTGTATGGACTGTAACGAGCTATATGCCCTATAACAACCCTACAGAAGAGATGGGTTAGAAGAAACTTACCAACCTAAATCTAGTGGCCGCTCCCTAGTGGGCCAAGGTCAACTCTGAGGAAGGTGAGGGGGTGGTACTTACTGAAAACGATGCTCCAGCCCATAACTCCTAAGCAGAATCTCTGAAGGTGGCCCTGAAATTAGTCTTTTTCACCCAAAAATTGCATTTATAATTAATTCTCAATGTGAAGCCATATTTGTAATGTGAAAGTGAAAAAAAGAAAGCATATATATAGATATATCTATATATTCTATCTATAATATATATTCCATCTATATTATATACATTATATTATTATATGATTATATGATTGTATTATTATATATTATAGATAGAATATGCATTCTATCTATATTATATATTCTATATATAATATATATCTATATATATATTCATCCTTGGAAGGAGGCAAAGGAGGTTATATGAATGGAGCAAAAGAGGGAAAACAGAACTGAATGGGTTGATGTGTCATAACGTGTCATTTAGAAAGCACCCATGTAACTCATCCCCAAGCCAAATGCATGTGGGAGAATCTCTCCAGCAATACAACCCCACGCTTATAAAGTGATTCGCAATTTAGTCACATTTAAAATGGAAGAGGAGAAACAGAATTTTCATTTGCTTTAATACATGACTCAAACACTCAATGTTACATTTTTCTTAAGAATCCAAACAAAGCTTCTGGAGAAAGAAAAGCCTGCTGGGAAAGCAATTGTTGGGTTGGGTAGGAATGCGTCTTTCTAGAAAACCAATTAAGTTGCATTCAGCCACCTGATAACAAATTCTTCAGAAAGATTCTCAGGGCATGCTAGTAGAGAACTGTTTAACTTAAAATTGCTAATAGAAAATTTTCTTAAATTCGCAGGAAGAAGACTCAGCACCCTCTTCCAGTTCAGTGGGAGACGTGGGAAGTGGGATGACATCATATCTGCCAGCGGGTAAACTCCTCCAATCATCCTACCCTACCCAAAGCTCCCGAGAACCTAACTTTAAGACTTTATCACAAGTTAAAATATTTTGAAATAAAAGGAGTAAAAACATGATAGAGAGAAATCCAAAGTTATACCTCCCATGAAATGGGTCATCTCTCCTTAGTCATAAGACCATGGAACCTTATACTAATCAGTCTTCTCTCATTTCTCATGTTCCTATGTCTTCATATTCACCCTGAACTACCTGCCACTTACTTCCGACCAGACTGAGGAGTCCAGGCACCTAAAACAATGAGAGACAAGTTAAGATATACTAAGTACTACAGAATTCTGAGAAACTAGAGATAATACCTACCTGGGGGTGATCAAAAAAGATTTCATAAAAATGCTATTTTAAGAGTCCCTGAAAAGAAGTGTGGCATTCAATAATCAGGTGACCAAGAAAAGACATTGCAAAATTATTAAGGACACAAGAGCAAGAAAAACGAAGGTCAAAAGTAAAGATCAAACTTAAGGACGGACGTAGCTCTCCTGCCACTTTCCGTCCACAGGGTATCCATCCTCGTGTCTTATCTACTAGACTTCTCCAGTATCTCTCTAATCTTTGCATTATATTCACTCTCTTTATTGTGATTCTAATTCGTACCCTCAACACCTCTCTCCTCCCAACTTACTGCTTAGTGTAACAGATTAAAACATGATTGGGTCCCAGTGCCTACCAAGTAAAACCCTAAATCCTTCCTCTAATATTTCCTGCCATGACCCATCATTCTAGTTTTTGGTTTTAAATTTCCCCTTAATGCGGACACACAGGGGTCAAGGAGTACATGAAGATGTCAAGTCCCAGGAGTCCTGGGAACCAATTCAACAGCCATGGTGACCTTGGAGAGCCCAGTCTCAACAGAGCAGTGGGAGTGAACCAGGATGGCTGTGGCAAAATTGAGGCGCAGAGGGGTGCTGAGGAGGGGGCAGTAGCACGTGCAGGCAATTCTCTGGGGACGTCAGACCGTATAGTAACATCAAAGGCAGAATGGTGCGCTGGGGGAGTCAGGAGTGACAAGGAATGGCTTCTTGGTGGTAGTGCTGGAAATGGTGATGGTGTTACTGGAGGCGGGTGGGGGATCAGGACAGAGAAGACTGAGTCCCCAGGTCCCTTATCCAAAATCACAGCAAAAAAAAAAAAAGAGAGATAGAGACAGAGAGAGGCGCCCACCCACAACCAGGAAAAAGGGAGGAACCAGTCAAAGACCTCTACCAAGCCAACACTCTGCACAGAAATCTTGAAAACTTTTGTTAAGGAGCGCAGCTTTGGGTAGAAATTTTATTCCAGCATATTTTGGGAAAGGAAGAAGCAACATTAATTGAACATAAATGTATTTGTGCATTTGTTGATTTCCGTAGCTCGTCCCAGAGAGCATCTAAGGCAGCCACAGAGCAGTATGTGCTGGACGAAAGCCACCACGTCCTGGAATATGAGCTAAACTCCTTGGGCCACTGGTCCCATAAGACCCAAGCAAAGAGATCGTGAACAAGGAGCTCAAAGCACCAAGCTCTTAAACAGAAGGACGTAAACTACGGCGGGCCACGAGGAGAAGGGGCAGGTCCTCCAGGTGTACCTGAGGGCTGAACCGGTTCCTACCACATCAAAAGCAATGGCCCAGCCCCTAATTCCAATTGCTGAAACATTTTAACAGCTGGGAATTAAAATGAGCTGTCAGCCAGCTCAAAAAGATTTTTTTTAATTCAAAATAAATCAGGCTAACAACCTGCAGATGTTTGGAAAGAAAATGTTTGGGTGACTCACTTTCAAAACCCAATTCCCTCACGTTGCCATTTCAGAGTTTCTGAATGGCTGCTACCTGCCCTTTGCTTCTCATCACAAGACAAACTGCTAGGCTGGCATTCTCAGACTTAACACAGCTCCACCGTGGGGACAAGCAATCACGGATTCCGTCTGGTAAGCTAAATGAACATTGGGAAGCAGGAGCAGAAAGCTGGTCAGATTACGGAATGTGCTGTGGATTCCCGGTTCTCCAGGGACCCTGCATCCCTAGGAGTAGACAGAGATCATTGACAGTGTTCAACAGTCCCTGTACCCTGGCCTGCAGTGACGGTCTCGCCACATTCCTTAGAAGAAGCTGAGGTAGCTTCGGTTCTGGCTGGGATGTAACTGAGAAGAAAAGGAGGCTACAGGAAGAGTGAATAGTGTCACAGACTCAAGACAAACGGCCAAAGGCGAAGCAGCAGCTCAGAGCCCAGACCCAGGCCGACCACGGGAGGTGCACACATTGGCAAGGTCAGCTTCTCCACCTGAGCACCATCGGGCTCAGTTACGGCCTGGCTCCTTGTGGCAGGTGGAGATGAAACAGGCCACAATAATACCTGCAATGCTGAACCTGCTTCTCGGATCTGGGGAGCTGCTGGCCATCGATGTGACAAGGTGGAGGTGTTGGATTGCCGCCGGGGGGGGCGGGGGGCGCTGGGACTTGCCATCCATTAGCACCCAGCAGGTGAGTCTGCTCTCCTGAAAACACTTCCCTTCCTCCTGGTCATCCCTGTCTCGGTTCAGGCTGCTATAACAAAGTCCCACAGATGTGTGGCTTATAAACAACAGATATGTGTTTGTCACAGTTCTGGAGGCTGGGAAGTCCAAGGTGAGGGAGCCAGCACAGCTGACTTCTGGTGGAAGCCCTTTTCTAGGCTGCACACTTTCCGTTGTAGCCTCACACGATGGACGGGCTGAGGGAGCTCTGTGGAGTCTCTCGTTCGAGGGCACTAATCCCATCCTCGGGGGCTGCACCCTCATTGCCTAATCACCTCCCAAGGGCCCTGTTTCCTAATACCATCGCCTTGGGGGTTAGGTTGTCAACATATGAACTTGGAGGACACAGACCTTCAATCAACAGCCCTCTCTTAGCCTCAGGTTGCCTATGCTGAGAGCTTCTGTTTCTACCTCTTGTGTAACCCACAGGCCTTGCATGTCACCCCAGGGAGGGTCGCACACACAGGAAGTCCAACAGTGACCTGACCACAGTCTGTCTCCACCTCTCATCGTTGAAAGCAGGAGCTGCATCTTGTCACCATTGTCACCCCAGCACCCAATTTAGGACCTAGCTAGCAATCACTAGGCAATCAGTACCGATGTGCTGAATTATTCAATCACCTTCCTTAAGGAGAAAATGACTATTTTGAAGACAGTAAACTCAAAAAAGTCTCAAAAATGATATTTGGACATGAACATGTCTCCAAAATCCTGACGACTTTTCTTCAATCAAAATGAACTCCAAGACCAGAAGCTGAAACAATAATAGAATGTTTTTGACCAGAGGGCATTTGACCACAGAATGAGAAGGAAGATTTCTCAGACATAATTCTACATTTACTTCTATCCTTGGAGCTTACGCATATCTCACTGATACAGCAGAATAGAAGTAGCCTCCCCAAATCCCTCTGAGCCAGAATTCAACACCAACAAAAGATCAAAAGGCCATCGATATTTGGCTACAAGAGAAGAACAGGCAGGAATGACGCGTTCCCATCAATCCTACTTGCTTTTCTCATCACATCTGCCTGATTGGGAGTGCGGTAGAGTCCCTACTCTGTCATCGTACCTAAGGCTGAGACTGTCCCACCGAAGAGTGAGCATCCCTGACGAATAAAATCCACTGAGTGCCTCACTGTATTCCTTCCGACAAGGTTCTGTAGCCAAAAGGAGATAGGCTGAGCTTCATTCTCTTCTATGTCACAAAAAATAGACTTTCCCTAGCCATGATTAGGTCAAGTCTAAACTGTCAAAATCAAGTCCCTTTGTACTTGACTCCACTACTCACTAATTATGCCACCCTGGGCGAGTTATGTCATTTCACGGTCAGCAAATATCGTTTAAACTTCCGCTGTGTGCCAGACATCCTGCCAGATGCTGGAGGTGTAAGCGATAAATGGATAGACATGGCCTCCTCTCTCGGAGCGCAGTCTGGTTCTCCCCACCTTATCACCCCTTACTGGTAAACTTGGGCTCCTATTACAAAGGGTCCTAATTAGGAATAAACGAGATAACATATGTCAGGTGTCAAACACAGTACCTGAAAAATAATATAGGCTCATTAAATGGAAGATACTAGAATTGTGATTTACCACATGAGATAACGCCCAAGTCCTATAAACTGTAAAACATGATGTAACCTTGTTACCTTTCCTCTTAGAGAGATTTCAGGACAAATCACGAAAACACAGCCAGCATTATTATTTCATCAATTAAAAATGCTATATTTTGTACACGTCTAAACTTCACATGTGGCTGTTCTGACAGCCTGGGCACATTTCAGGTGATAGAAAATGTTTTTAAGGAGCCCGATCCCCCCCCTCCAAGAGGAGCTCTCTGCTGCAGCTACACCAACGGCTGGCAGCTCCCTGATGCACCAGCACGCCCACCCGGTGCCCCCAGGGGACCGGTGCGGACACCACGTGACAGTCTGTGTCCTCCCCCGGAAGTCAGGCCTTTGAAGACAGGCGTGTGGTTGTAGCTTAGTTTCCTGCTCCTGGTGGCTTCTCGCTCAGTACCCGGGATGCGGTAAGGATTTGGTCCACAAATGTTCATTATTTTTAAAGTAATGATCAAGTGAGTGAACCAGAGGCAAAAAATAGAATCTGCGACTTACGCCCTCATCGTCTTCTTAGATGAAAAATAAACCGTGTTGGAAGCACAGCTCCGATGTTTTCTGTTCGTCCGGAAGGCAGCCAGCCTCTGACACGCTCGGGATTAATAGGATGTGCGGAGCCACGCGTGAAACCCCGTGAGCGACGTAAAAACGACCCAAAACTGCACACAGGGTAGACTTTTTTTCTTTTTTTACAGCTGAGGGGCATTCCACTGTGGAAATGTCCCATGGTTGTTTCCTCCACGCAACTAACAAGGAAAATGGGGGCAGACTCCGAGAGCAGGATGGCAGCTAGTGGGCGGGGGCAGGGGGTGGGCCGAGTTAGGAGGTGGAGGGATTGAGCGAAAAGGAAAAGGGACTCATGGACATGAACAACAGTGTGGTGATTGCTGGGTGGGGGGGGAGGGGGCATTAGGGGACTAACAGGTAATGTGAAAAAAACACAATAAAGATTAAATTTTTAAAAAACTGCACACAGTACAACAATGTTCAAACCTTGGAGACTACAAAAATTCGGGACAGGTTATTCAAACCTATTGTTTTATCAGTTGGGAGGCTGACATTCATAGAATTCGACTTGTCAGAGATTAAGAGACCACGGCGACTAACCTATACTGGGCACGTAGCCCGTGTCAAATACTTTCTGCACATGTCCCAGCTCCTTTAATTCTCCAAACCGCACCACGAAATCCATACCGTTACCACCCCCACTTCACAGGGGAGGAAATTTAGGATTAGGGAGATTAAGTGACAGGTGACTTGCCCAAGACAAAGCCACGTCACGCGGACTGTCTGAACCTTCGACAGCAGTCTGAGAGCAGACTTCTGAGCAGGAACACTGCTCACCAGGCCCCATCACCCCCAAGGAGAGCTTCCTTGGCCATGACCTTGCCCGCTGGCTTCTGCAGCTCATCCAGGGCAGGCAGATTCAGGGTGTGCAACAGCTTGTAACTTCTCCTCTCTCTTGTTGTTTATCAAATGCGACGCTGGTTACCTTCAGAAAAGGAGAAGGAGGTGCTCTCCCCGCCCCCACGCTGTCTGCCCACCCCCCACTCTGTCTCACGGGCACAGAAATAAAGGTAGAAAGAACACTCGTGTGGCTACAGGCTGAGATCATAGTGCATCTCCCAGGCCGCTCACTCACTCACTCCCCAGGAGCAGGACATCCCAGGGTCCACTGTAAATAATCGCCTTGCTGTCCCCTCCCTCCCCACCCCACCCCCAAGCACTCGAAGTCCACTTCTGCCACCTAGTGTGAGATGAAGAGGTTTGGGTTGACAGAAGAAGCACAATATAAACTCCAACGTGCAAAACATTTTCAAGTAAGTGCCATTCACTTTCTCCAGACTCTTACAAACCACGAAACCAATGGGCACTCATAGGCCAAATGCAGTAAATGGAGGCCATGATTACGAGCCAGCTGGAGACGTTGTGACAACGTGTCGCACAAGAACGGACCGTGAGCACAAGTTCCAAGATGTGCCACCCTTATCCAAAGGTCAAAAGCCCATGTACAAACTACAATAAGTTTCAGATCAGCAGGAACCGATCCAATGAGTGTTCACGTATAGCTACTACGAAACGGTTTCTCTTAAGAAATCACAGTTCCAAAAAAAAAAAAAAAGAGAGAGAGAGAGAGAGAAAACAAAACATAAAAAAGTCGAAAGGAAAACGAAGAAACCACAGTTCAGGAGCAGCACATTCTCCCTGACACTGAGATACGAGAGCACCTGCCTACTTGTTTGTTTTCTTGTTCTTGCCCTGGTAAGAAGGGCACTATGGGTTAGGGTAATGTGTTCAAACACTTCCCTACAATAAATAAGTTTTACCGATATCGCCTAGAAGTTGTAGGTAGTAGGCTCTCAGTGTAGGCTGGAGACCTGACACTGTTAGTAAAAACCTCTGTGCAAAAGGCCAAACCATCCCCAAATACAGCGCACAGCCCTCTGTCGGTGTGGCCGGACTCAAAGGCAGAGTGAGGGGCGGAAAGCCTGCTTCTTCCTCCAGAAAATCCTCAGTAAAAATGATTTCTCACAACTGGTCATGGAAAAAGACTGGACAGAGGAGAGTTCCCATTTGTAACTTGTGGGAAAACCTTGGAAAAAATACATTCTACGATCCTGATGCATAAAACACCCATTTTCATCAACAATCAACCAGGAAAACGTAAGGCTAACGTCCTCTAATAAAAACGAAAGAGACACACAAGCCTCATGCCAATGTGGATGGGCCAAAAAATAACAACAACAACAAAAAAAAACTGGGTTATTTAGCAGGGTTAGTAGAGTAACTCTTACACCAGAGTTCAACCCAGAGAGCCGAGGTCCGCAGCCCTGCCTCCAGCCCCGCACCTGCGCCCTCCACTACCTCCACGCACATAAGCAGAAGGCACTGCAGCCTTCCTTTCTGACGTCGCCCAGGGCAGGGAATGGAGACCCTCGGGGAGACCTGCTAGAACCAGAGGGGCCGTCAGATCGGGTTCCGGGCTGGCAAACGACCGGTGCGCAGGGCGGCAGAAAGGGAGCCTCCCGGCCCAGCAGAGGGAATCCAGTTACATCACGGGAGGGTGAGACCACATCAAAGCCCAGATGTTGGCAGCCTGGATCGTACTGAGGGCTGAAACGAAATACTACCTACTTCACCGGGCCTGCAGCTACGAATCAAACAGCCTAATTCCTCCGCGGAGCCTCGGTGAATGACCGAGGTGCCCGGCTCTCCCTGACCCACTGGGCACAGAGAGAGTGTGGTCTGTCTCTGTATGCGTTTCATTTTTTGGAAAGCTATATGACATGATGGAAAGGCATAAATTAAAAAGGTATTTTTATGGGATGGGGGAGGCATTTTTTTTTTAAGTTCTGCCACCTGCGAAGCCCTTTTAGAGCCACGAGCGATCAAGGCTGAAATGCTAGAAGGGAAAGAGCCAAGAAGCGGGAGGTCGCGCTGGGAGAACAGGAATGTGGCTGTGGGCCCAGGCTTCTGAACTGGGCATCTCAGGCAAACATTTTTGAAAAACATGCTCTGAGGGCAGAGGCTTGTCTCTGTGGCTGAGATTGTGCCGGGAGGCTCCGAAACTCCCGTTCAGCATCTTACCTTAGAAGGGTCTGGAAATACCAAGAAAAGACGAGTTTCAGAGCACACTGAAGTCCTAATACATACCTGCCCAATATGCCTCCCGCTTCGTCTCTCGTCCTCACGCTTTCCGGCATCTCCGACTGGGAAGGATTTTCCTCTTTTCTGACACCTGTTAAAAGCCCAATTTCACGCTCAACACCTGCGAGAAGTTTCCTGCGAATCCCACAGGTTTGTAAAGCCCCTGCCTACGGGCCCATGATCACAAGCCACGGGCCAGCTACCTGTGGGCCCTAGTCACGCACCTGCAGTCCTGCACGCAGGCTCCAGGCCCCTCGCCGACCACCCACAGGCTGAACGTTTTCCGTCACCTAGTGACGTCAGCGCCATCGCGGCGTTGTATCCACTGCGCAGCGCTGTCGTCAGAACGTCGGGCTGACTTCCGGCCAAGATGGAGGCGTAGGTAGACGCACTGTGCTTCCTCCTACAACCAAGCTAGGGACAACAATTTAGAAACAGAAAAACAACCAGAACTGACAGAAAATTGAACTGTATGGAAGTCGGTCAACCAAGGAGTAAAAATAGACACGTTCATCCAGACCGGCAGGAGGGGCAGAGTCGGGCAGCTGGGCAGAGAGGGACCTCGTAAGGCGTCCTGGGCACGCAAGACCGCAGCGGGCGGACCCTGGGCACGCAACTGGTGGCTGGCAGACCCCGGCCGAGGGGTGGCAATTGGCAGACCCAGTGAGGCGGCGATTGTGAAGCAAGACACTGCACACAACCCAGGGTCCCAGCACCGGGAAATAGAGCCTTCGGGCACTGACTGAAAACAAGTGTGGGGGTTGAGGCGCAGGGAGAGACTCCCAGCCTCACAGGAGAGGTCGTTGGAAAGACCCATGGGGTGCATAAGCCCACCCACACAGGAATCAGCACCAGAAAGGCCCAGTTTGCTCGGGGGAAGCGGCGGAGGGACAGTGAACGGAGTAAGCGCCATTGTTCCCTCTTGGACCCCGCCCCCACATACAGCATCACAACCCAGGGACTGCAGTGCCCAGCCCTGGTGAACTCCTAAGGCTCCGCCCTTCATGTAACAGGGGCAAGCAGACCAAAAAAAAAAAAAAAAAAAAGATGGCTGAAACAGAAGAACAAATGAAAGCTCTGAAACCAATACTTTTAAGCGACCGAGAGATAGCCAACCTATCAGATGCACAGTTCAAGGCACTAGTGATCAGGATACTCACAGAATTGGTTGATTTTGGTCACAAACTAGATGAAAAAATGAAGGCTACAATAAGTGAAATGAAGAAAAATGCACAGGGAACCAATAGTGATGGAATGAAAGATGGGTCTCACATCAATGGAGTGGACCA
>CM052546.1:85691826-85715474 GCA_028533065.1 Trachops cirrhosus | reverse complement strand
AGAAATACTACAGATTAAAACATATCTCTGTAAAGTCCTGGGAAGTTATCTGAAAGTTTTCCAGATCAAGTCAGATTCCCATTCTTGTCCTAGTTCATTTAGCTCCATGACTTCTAAAATCTGCAAAACTGATCCAACTGGACAGGCCTAAATATAGCTCACGTTGATTATTCCTACCAAGTGCTGTGTGTGAGTCTCCTGAAGGTACCGAAGGTACCAGGAACGAGCTTGCTTTCCTGAGTTTAGACCTTGGCAGACCCTTTCTGCGCTATCTTTTATGTAGTGGGGAAAAAAGTTTTACTTACTTGCCACCTATAGTATCTCCCCTTTAAACGACAATGAATGGTTAATCCAGGAAGTGCAACCTGGCTTGCACGTATTTCAACCCATTCCATAGGAAATGTTTTAGGGAAAAAATGTATTCAGGGGTGGAACTGAGAAAAAGTACACAGGCCCAAAAATTCAAACCCATCAGCCAATAGGCAATTGGTCTCCGGTACACAAATGTCTCCCCAGGCATCCCCGTAGAAATTGCCATCCCTTCTCCAGCCCCTGGGAGCTTTTAAACTGAAAATCAGAACTTCCCTTTTACCAAAGGTCAGCCCTGGAAAGTCACCCTCTACCCCACAAATCAAACTCCCTTTTGGGATTTCCCGAGCTGCAGTTGATTTCCTGAATTTACCAAGTGCTTATTCTCATTACTGTTTTATGTCCTCTGATGGAGGAAATTCTCTCTTTCCAAAGGCGGAACCATTCCCAACGAGGTCCCCCTGCTTCTCTCCAAGAAACCCGCCAGATTTACTGCTGCACAGTTCCATCCACTCTGATTTCTGCCAGCTGCAGGGAGGACCATCACCAACACCATCCCCTCCCTCAATCACGGTTTTCTTATTTCCACACGTGTCACGGAAACCAACCGAGAAAGACCTGCTGATGTCCTCAGAGCAAGAGGCTTGCAGGCTAAAGCTTTAAATGACTGTTATGTATTCCTTCTTCCATTTAGTAGAAGACACCTCCACAATTATCCCCAACTGCTCACCCACCCACGTCGAACAAATGACGAGCTGGGGGAGTCAGGCATTATGGGAAGAATGCTGAGTAACCACAGCCATGCTGCTGAAGTGAGCCACATGGTGTCGTGATTACAATTATTATTGTCAGATCTGTGTAGAGAACACCCCGCTTAGGAAACGAAAGAGAACCTCAGAGAGCTCCCCTGCCTTACCCAAGGCCATGTCACTGGAAAATAGCAAAGCTACCCTGTGTAGTCCTGGGCTGCCTGACCCCACACCCCCGGTGCTCTCCAGGGCACCTGCCGGACCGAAGAGGAAGGGAACGCTTTCCTGCGAAGGTCTGATGTGGGACCACGCTGGCATTACAAGGTAGGGTCCTCAATAATTAGCGCTATTAAAATTATATCAACCCCGAATGTGTTTTAAAAACCATCTCAGCCATTACACCTTATGATACTCCATTATTACTTGCTAAATAAAGTCTTCCTAAACTGACATGTAACGCTTTCACAGCTTCTCCACAAAGCAGCAAGAGGCATCATTTTTCAAACTACCTTTTCCCTTGTGTGTTTTATGAGAACATCATTGGGACCTTACATAAACACAGTGCAATTATCAAAAGCAAGAAAATTCACTCCGACACAATACTATCGTCGAGTCCACAGTCTAAACCCGCATTTCATCGGCTGTCCCCATAATGTCCTAGAACAGCTGTTCCTTCCCAGGGCAACACCCAACCCTCTATCTGCTACTGAAAACGCCGAAAACGTTATCCCTCTGTAGTCCCTTTCTTTTTTTTTTTAATTTTTTTTTATTTTAATTGTTGTTCGAGTATAATTTTCTGTCTTTTACTCCCATCCCAGTCTTTAGTCCCTTTCCATCTGAAACAGTCCCTTAGCCTTTTGTGCGTGTCTGTTTCTCGACGGCGCTGTTTACGAGGAAGGTAAGCCAGTTCTTTTTGGAGAGAGCCCCTCGCTTTGGGTTGATCTGATGTGTCTCCATTATTGGACTCAGGTTAGACGTTTTGGGGGCAGGAAAACCACAGACGTGACATGGTGCCCTTAGTGAATTATTTCCAGAAGCCCATGAACGATTGGTTTTTCCATTTTTTGGTGATGTTAATGTTGATCCTTTAGGGATGTCTGCCAAGTTTCTTCACCATAAATAAAGTTACTGTTTTCCCTTTGTATGTCCTTTGCAAGTAAATACTTTGAGACTATGCAAACAGACCTTTCCTCATCAAACTTTAATCGCCAGTTAGTTAAAACATTCATTGCTGATTTTCCAACTTCATTATTCCTTCTACGTTAGTTGGCAATAAATAACCTAAGAAAGAGCTCTCTCATCTCTCCAACTTATTCATTCATTTATATTAATACAAATCATAAATATGCACTGACTTTATTGGTTTATCATCAAAAATTGAGGCTCAAATTGGCCCAGATTTGGCTAAAAGGAACCTCTTCAAGCTAGCTGCTGTGCTCTTTTTGAAACAATAATAATAAGCTTCTAATTTTGGAATAACTTTAGAGGGACAGAAAAGTTGCAAAGATAGTACAGCCAGCTCACATTCACTCCGCACCATTTTAGATCACCGTGCTACATTTGTCAAAACTAAGAAACCAGCCGTTATATATTACTATTGACTAAACTCTGGACTTCATTAGGGTTTACCAATTATTTCAGTAGTGTCCTTCCTGGATCCAGTTCAGGATGCCACACTGCATTTAGCTGGCATGTCATCTTAGTCCCTTCTCCTCTGACAGTTTCTTCAATCCTTCCTTCTTTTTCATGACCTCAGTGATTTTGAGAAATGCTGGTCAGGTGATTTTTAGAATGTGCCCAAAGACGAGGTTATGAGATGTATCGATCAGATTAGATGTGGGTTATGGGGTTTAGGGAAGAATACCTCAGAGATGAAACCCTTTGTCACCCCATCATGACAAGGCAACAGGATCATGACTAATCACGAGGGACATTAACCTTGATTGTTGTGGTTAAGGTAGTGATTTCCAGGTTTCTTCACTGTAAACTTACTACTGCCCCCTGTCTATGTTCTATTCATTGGAAATGAGTCCCTAAGTCCAGTCCGCACCTTGCTGGGGATGAGGACGGGGTAAGTGTGGGAAGATTAAGCACCATGTCCCAGAGGGTGAAATATCTAGATATAATTTGGAATGCTTCCATAAGGAAGATCTGTCTCTTCTCCTCCACTTATTTATTTTGTTACCCAGCTTTTTACATCATGTGTATTTATTTCATACTTTGGGTTATGATTCCACTTTATATATATACTTCTTTCATTGTCCCAGCTTTGACCCCCAGAAGCTCTTTCTGTCTGGGGACAGAGTCGCTTCGCCAGGCCTCCACACCTTTGTTTCCTGGGCACTTCCTCATCCCCCACCCCCCACAGCCAGCGTCCTCAGGCTCATCCTGTATTCTCCGCTCTCTATCCCTAGACTAAGCTTATTACGCATTATTTCCCCAAGGATCCCCATGCCCACTGTTGGAGAAAAGGATTTATAAAGGATTTGGGGTGCACGGGGTGCTCCTGGTCCTCGAGTGTCACTGCTTCTGGGCCAAGGGGATGACTTTCAAAAGCCAGATGAGATGGCAGGATGGCGGTGGGAGGCGCGACTTGGCCGGTCACCAGGGTTTCCCTGTGCTGACCCAGCGATCCCAAAGTGGTGCTTCCCGCTCTGGCTCCTCTTGGAAAACAGAACAAGCCCTACACACTAGTTCGTTGGAAAGGAGAAGCGGAAGCAGGTGACCCAAAGGGGGTGAGAATTTGAGAGAAACAGGATGGGGCAGATGGCTAAGCAATGGATGCCCGTCTGTCCCCATTTGCTGAGGACAGGCCTGGCACATGCCTGTGGTCCCAGTGTGAGTATTAATAGCATCCCTTTCAGGCTCAAAAGCACCTTGATGTGGACACTAGATGACCTGGTACCCTAGAAACGACCCTGAGGATAAAGTTTGTGATGACTACACCACTGATGAGAAATTGAAGGCTTTGCTGTGTTAAGCAATGTCATCATTCCTTTGCATCTCATAGAAATGTCCATAAAGACTTAAATCAATCGCTTTTCAAGGTTCCTTGGATTTCAAACCTGCTTCTGTTAAACTGTCTCTCTGGCATCCAACTGGGCTATGGCCTCTGAAAAGCCCTTTGTTCCCACCATTGGTGAAACCCAACAATTTCGCTGGGTATGCACACCCCGAGCAACCCCCGCCAAAGGCCCCTTTGGTGCTTACAAGCAGATACCCCAAATGCAAAGAGAAAAAAACACCTTAAACAACACTTTCTCACTTACCCAACCCTCTTTCAGCCTGCTTCACGCCGTGGATTCATGTCTACTTTATGTCATACCTTCCTCTGCTGTCTGTCCTTCCTCCACTGTCTGTCCTTCCTCCCTACACTGTCTGTCCTTCCTCCCTACATTGTCCTTCCTCCACTGTCTGTCCTTCCTCCCTACACTGTCTGTCCTTCCTCCACTGTCTGTCCTTCCTCCCTACACTATCTGTCCTTCCTCCACTGTCTGTCCTTCCTCCCTACACTGTCTGTCCTTCACACATTGTCTGTCCTTCATCAACTGTCTGTCCTTCCTCCCTACACTGTCTGTCCTTCCTCCACTGTCTGTCCTTGCCATCCTTCGAGGCCACACAGGTGGAGTGACTGTTAGCTTAACTCAGTTTTCAACTATTCAGATGTTGAAATTTTGAACTGATGTTTATACAGCAAAAAAAAAAAATCCCCCATTAGATAAAAACGCAGAGAAAATCGTACAATGTCATGTGAAAACTCCAATTGTCCACCCAATGATTCAGAATTCCAGGATTTCCTAGCAACCGCAGCATGCAGCGGTGCTAAACTTGGAACCTAGAGGAACATTCACTTTTAAGTAGGTTTTACAAAGCAATACTTGCGCCAGGAATTGTGGTCCTAGAAAATTTAATCAACTGCACAAGAACCATTACAGTCTGTGTGAGTTTAAGAGTTAAATGGTTTGAAATACTTGGACCAGAAGGGTCTCCTGGTTTCTTTCAAATGAAGTTGCTCCAGCAAGAGTTACCAGCAGGCAAGCCCAGGTGACATTTTTACATTTCCAGGAAGCCCTCGTGCCAAGATTCAGCCCGCAGAGAATGATCAAATCTTCATTAAAACTCCCCAAAGGAGGACCTGAGACCAGGAAAGAAGACGCTCTCACTTCGGTGGCGTGTTTCACACCAGGCCTCAAACTGCAGGAGCCGCTCAGGAACCAGGTCTTCGTCCTGACAGAGGTGTGTCCGTAAAACCCAAAGCTGCCAGGGCGACGTCCCCCTTTCCTGTAGTAAGGACAGAGGGGTCTGCCCAGAGGTCAGAAGGCAGGTGTGAAACAGCCAAGCTGGAGCGGCCCCTCCAGAGGCCTGAGAAGGAGATCCCGAGGCAAACCTGGGGCCTTGATTTCAAAACGACACCCACCTGCTCTCCCACCTGCTTCCTGCACCTCGGGGTCGGGCCCCGCCCCAGATGGATCTTGCCAAGAGTCTGGAGCAGACACACCTGAGATTCTTCACGCTTCACACTTCTGCTTTCACAACCCAGAGCCGGGATTCCCAAGAGACTTCCATCAGCTTTCTGTCTGCCACTGTCTCCATTGTTGGGGCTGGACCAAAATGAGGACTCGGTGATGAGGCGAACACTGGACTGTCAATCAGGCTTCTTTTCGGGTAACTGGAGGCACAACTCCCAGCCTCGTGGGGATGCCCTTTTCTCACCTGTAAAAGGAGAGTCTGGAGTCAGAAAGTATAGTGTAAGGGAAACAGGAGTCACAATTTCTGGCTTTAGAACTTGAAGCACATAACCTAACCTCCCTGCCACACCAGCTCCTTGCCTGTACAGTGGACGTGAGGACGCCTAGCCTACAGGGCTATTCTGGGGGTCAAACAAGACCGTGCGAGAGGTCTTTACAACCAGAGAGTGGCACGTAACCAGGCAGCTCTGCTCCAGCTGCTGCGGCTGGCCCAGCACCATCCGGGTTCCCTTGGCACCCTACAGTCATCGCTGACCTCAAGGACTCCGCAAGTGAAAGAACAGTTACTGTTCAAAATACTTCCATGATTCCTCCGTGAACTTCTATGTATTCCTCGAAATGGGGATCTCAGACTCAATGAACCAAACGCCAGCAGCAGCAGCCACCTCTGCTTTGCTGGAAAAGGAAGGGAAGGGAAAGGGAAAATGAAAAGGAAAGAAAAAGAAAAAAGAACTTATGGCTGAGGTGTGCCCGGTGTGCAGCTAAACCATTTAAGTCCCAAACTGTCCACCAGGGGTCAGGATGTTTAAAAGCAATTTTTCCTGTTTTAAGTCTCCACGTTCATTGCAGCATTATTTCCAATAGCCAAGGTATGGAAACAACCCAAAGGCCCATCAATGGGTAAGTGAATTAAAAAAAAAACTGTGGCACATATATGCAATGGAATACAACTTGGCCATAAAAAAAAATGAAATCTTACCATTTGCGACATGGATGGACCTAGAAGGTACTATGCTCAGTGAAATAAGTCAGACAAAGACAAATACCTCATGATTTCACTTACATGTGGACCCTAATGAACAAAGTAAAAACAACCAAAGTAGAAACGGACTCCAAGATACAGAGAACAGACCGGACTGATGGTTGCCAGTGGAGAGGAGGTTGGGGGCGGGGCTGGGCGAGGGGTATGTGGGAATTGAGAGTCACAAGCTGTTGTTTGCAGAATAGTCAGAGGGATGTGGATTACAGCATAGGACACATCATCGATAATATTGCAATAGCTCTGTGATGCCCGATGCATACTTGAAATACCGCGGGGACCACTTTATAAAGTACGTGGTTGTCTAACCCCTATGCCATAAACCTGACACTAATCCAAAATAATACTGAATGTAAATTGCCATTGAATTTTTTTTAATTAAAAAAAATGCCACGTAGAAAGTACACACTCAGCACAGCGAGTTTTGGAAACAGAACCTGGATTTTGGAGTATTCTGCATGCACAGTCCTTAACAGCACTGAAACACGTCAAATATTTTCCATTCTTGTAGAACTCCAAGTCCCAAGAAAGCGATCCTGCTTTGAGACTCTTGGGGGTGATCGATGTGCGCACGTAGTGATGGTTTCTCAGGCATGGGCATTTGTAGAACTCTATCGCATTGGGCACTTGGAAGATGTGCTGGTTGTTCTGTGCCCATTACATCTCAGTGGAGATGTTTTTGAAAGAGGATGGATGGTGTCCACGTAGCCAGACGTCTTACAGCAAGGATTCAGCGCAGCCGCGGACGGTGGCAACCGGAACAGGGATGGGGGATGGGGGATGGGGTCGGGCCCGGGGGAGCCAAAATGAAAGGCATTCTGCTTTCTCCTGTCACGCACTTCTGCGTTGATTGAGTCTGTCCTCACGCTGATGTATTTCTAATTTTGTAAGTTAATACATTTCATTTCCAACTTTGTAATTTAACATTGAGAAGGTTTTTTTCAACGTGTGTGGTTACTGTAACATACTACTTTCCGATTGTATCGACATCTCAGAGGGAAGGAGACCCAGAGAAAGTCATTTTGCTAACAGGAAGGAAAGGGGGAAATTGCACCACAAGGCCCTACACCGGGAAGGCCAGGCCCACAGGCAGAATCCAGAGGAAGCCTTTGGACATTCCAGAACCGCCTGGAGAATTGCTCCCAAGCAGCTTTAGGATGAACCAAGACGGGGGACACTCTATTAGAGGCCTTGCTTCTAATAGATTCGAACCCCGACCATTGATCCCATCCCTTGTGGCTCTCGGAGGGACGCTGCTACACAGCTTGGATGGGGAACCACAGCCTTCGATGGCATAAAGAACAGTTTAAGTTCCAGAAGTCGAGAAGGCTGACTGACGCTCAGGGGATTTTTTTTTGGAATACAAATCGCCCAGTAGATGGCGCTGCGACCTGAGAACTGAAAAACCCTTTTCCTACACCTTTCCTATAAAATGAGTTTGGAGGCTGTGGTGGAGGCTGAGTTGTAGACAGCCTCCGCCATCAGGGAAGCATTTAGTCCTTTAAATAAAATATACATTGGGTTTAGCATGAATCTTCAGCAATGTATGCTTTTCCTGTATTGGCAATTTTTGTACAAAAATACCCATTCATTTTCTCTCCATTTTTAAATGCTAGATATGAATTCTAATCTATGTGAAAGCATCTCAAATGCAGGAGAGCTGAGTGCTCTTTCTGTAAGTACAATAACGGAGACATCCCAAAACAGATGGATACTGAGGAGTGAGTTGGGTGGAGGGGGCGGTCAGACAAACCCATCTTCCTTCCAGGACAGTGGTGACGGTGGAGGAAATTGAGGTAAACAGCTCAAGGTAATGAATGACCTGTGAGAATGGATCCCAGCTCCCACCTTTCATGTTACCTAACCCCTGTATCCTCGGCCATTTGTCTAGAATTTTCCCCAATAAACAGACAGTGCATGCTCGACACAGACGTAAATGTCTCCAAATAGCAATACCTACACCAGCTCCTTTCAGGGGAAAAGGGATGTATTTGCTTGCTTGAAATTTTCACAATTCAACCAAGAAATGAACCTGGACATGCTACTATATTTAAAGCTACCAAGGCCACCACTATTTTTATTCTAGCATGCAGCAAAAATCAGTGAGAACAACCCTTGGACAACACGTGTTTGTCCTGTTCAGGTCCATTTATATGCATATTTTTTCAATAAGTACTGTAATTTTTTTCTCTTCCTTATTATTTTATTAATATTTTCTCTCTAGTTTAGTTTATTATAAGACTACAGTATATAATACATGTAACACAAAAAACATGTGCTAATCAACTATTTATGTCATTGGTAATAATGCTTCCCATCACCAGTGGGCTATTCGTAGTTAAGTTTGGGGGGAGACAAAAGGTAAAGACAGATTTTCCCCCAGCTTCATGGGGAGGGGTGCCCCTCACGCCTACATTGTTCAAGGGTCTACAATAGGCTTCTCCTTGTTGCTAGGCAACCTCCAATGCCATCCGCCTTAAAGAGAGGGGGGCCTTCTATATTCTACGTTGTTGCCGGGAATTCCTTTCCACTTGCCCGCAGGGGCACGAGGAGGCCTGCAGGTAATCCCCAGCTCCCTCTGGTGGCCTGAGCCTCCAGGGAGGCAAACTGCAGAAAGGAGGGGGGTCTCAAGAAGCCAAGGCCAAGTGTGCAGACTCCTTCCTGTCGCCTACAAGTATGAGCGAAAGCTGGGCCACTTGAAAAGATCCCCCGCAAAGAGGCTCCCGGCTACTACGTGGGTCTTCATGTAGGAGGCTGTCCGTTTATAGGTGGTCCTGTGAAACTACTCAAGAGTCAGCAAACAGAAGGCAAAACAAGACTCACGTCCCGCTTATCTGTCCCTTCCACCTGCGTGTCCCAGGTTTGCGCTCCTTCCCTGGAGAATTGTTTTCAGGGAACAGCTTCAGCTGAGTAAACTGACAGCCAGATTCGCCCTCTTGGATAATCCCCATTCAGCCGCTTTTATGGGGCCGTTATCGTTCCGGAGTCTCACACGTGAGGCCGACGAGTCTGTCTGTTATTACCCCCAGTATTTGCTTTGGCAAACCTTGGTAGCAAGGGTTTCATTTAGTCACATATAATCAAAATGCAAGTTGTACACATATGTGTATCAAGCGAAGCTGAATTTGCTCTTCACAGTGAAAGATCGTATCTATAGTAATACTCGAAAGGCAGCAGCTAGGACACAGGTATCTTTGTGATGCCCACCCGTTCCCCCACTGTGGGCAGTGCTTAGTCGCCTCCCACGGAGAGACCTGTAGGACAGGGGAGGGGAGGGGGAGACTCTCAGCCACTTAAACGTGAAGGTCAGTGAATTTTATCAGACCGCACTTGCTCAAGACAAAGTTCCCTTTAGGACCCCCACCCCAGGCCAACTTAATCCACTCCACATGTTAACACCTTAAGTGAGTCACTGTATTTTAGAATTCAACTGGCCATCTAGCTTCATGGGATTTAAGTTAATCCAACCAACAATGTTTTAAAATTCTGGTTATTGCCCTACTCATCTTTTTCTCTTAGCATTTAAAAGTTGTTTATATATTAATCTCTCTGTTCCACATTTTTAAAAAGATTTTATTGATTTATTTTTAGAGAGGGGAAGGGAGAAAGAGAGGATGAGAAGCATCAATGTGTGGTTGCTTTCTAGAGCGCCCCCTGCTGGGACCTGGCCCATAACCCAGGCATGTGCCCTGGCTGGGAATCGAACCAGTGACCCTTTGGTTCACAGGCTGGCACTCAGTCCTCTGAGCCACACCAGCCAGGGCCCTGCTGCTCCATCTTAATGGTTAATAACCCAAAACCTAATAGGTTCAAAGCATGTCACCTAGGTACCATCCTCTGAGTTACTGTAAATGGTCTGCAACTGAGCGCATTTTGATTCCTCAGGAAGGAACCCTGACTATCAAAGGGTCCAGGATACCCTACAACAAACAGAGACATCCCCTCATGCAAACACAATGTTCCAAAAATACGCTCCATTTTTCCCATGGTCTTGGCATTTTAAATGGTGGCCAGTTTCCAAGGAGAGATCCCAAGAATCTGTTTAGTTGACCACACGCCAAAGAAAAGAAAGTATATGTGCAATAAAATAAAAGGTGTTGCTATTATGATGCTATCACTTAAATCTATCAAGGAAGACATTTAATTTGTAAATATCTCCTATGCGTGCTAAGTGTCAGTGTTGAACAATGGAAAGTTTAATTACAGAAAAGCAAGGCAAGTGATGGATTTTGTAGAAATACTTTTGGTAACCTTCTGGGTCCTAGAAGGAGAATACAAGATTAATAAAGCTTCTTTATTACGCATGTTACCTCGAGGAGTTTAGACTTTGCTTTTTGCAGGCAGAAGTGCTGCCTCATAGAAATGCTTAATTGATACAATTTAATGACACACTCTGTGTGAGTTATTCTTATTTATGAAATTGTGTAGCTGCTAGTATTCTTTAAAACAGGTCATTCTCTTAATTTTAAAACACTAATTTTAAAGTCTCGTTAAGTGAAGTACAAGGAGTTTTACTGAGTTCCTATCCAATTACCATATAATATAATCACGTTTAGAAAGTCAAAATTAAGGAAACCCATATGTAGACCATATGGATGAGAAAAGAACCCGGTAAAACATACAAAAATTTCCCATGAAAAGGATATCAAGAAAAGTAACAGCTATTATAGTGTAGAAACTAGTATGGCCTAACACTTTTTATAAAGATAACAGGAAGTTAATTCCTAACAGAGTGTTAAATTATCTCTTTTCTATGACTTCTATGGAAATAAAAAGTAAAAAAACAGGTGCAGCTGTCGGCTTGTCTGTTAATCAAGCACGAGAACTGGGAGACTGGCTTGTTACTGATGCCTAGGTTCTTCCGCGATGAGTTTGAAGCAGCTCTTAAGTGGCTTTGTTGGACCCTGGCGCTGGAGATTTTAATTCTCAATAAACATCCGATAAAGACATTTCAACCACACGAAAATGGAATGAAGTGCCCGTGAGGTGGAGACCTACATGCATTTAAACTCTCAGCTTTTCTCAAGATTGTCTTCTGTGTCTGTACCTGGCTTCTCGCCCCGCAGTGAAAAGCTTTCTGGGTCCCTTATTCTCTGAAACCCAGGAAACTTTGATGGATGGAAGAAAAACAAACCTTCCCAAAACACATTACAGGTTCAACTCAGGAAAGCACCCCCTATGAATCCTAAGGACTCGTGACCATGGCTAAACTTTTCTTCCTTGTCCTAACCTCCAAGCCCTCACAGCACAGCAGGGCACCCACATCCGAGGTTCCACTGCGAGTGGTTTCACCGACTGGTGGTCAGCCACAGCCAGAAATTATCCCATGGAAAATTCCAGAAAGAACTCAGAAGTTTTCAATCGTGTGCCATGCCAGGTCACGTGATGAAATCTCACGCCATCCCGCGTCATTCTGTCCGGGACCTGGATCATCCCTTTGCCCGGCATCGCCATGCTGGAAATGCTCCCAGCCTGCCTGTCACCTAATAACCACCTCAGCCGTCTGATCGACCGTACAGTATCACAGGGCCGGTGTTCACGTAACTCTCTTTTTACGTCATAATCTCTCATCGACCTCACTTCACCTTCTCACGCAGGCACTGCTTCCTCTCACTTCATCACAGGAAAGAGAAGAGGGGTGCGTGCAGGACGATAAGATATTGGGAGGGACAAAGACCACACTCACCTAACTTTTATTACAGCATAATGTCATAATCAATCTATTTCACTAATAGTTATTGTTGTTCGTCTCTTACTGCGCCCAATTCCTAAGTGACCCTTTATCATAGGTATGTGTACCTAGGAAAAAACAATATAGACAGGGTTTGGTACGATCACTGGTTTCAGGCACCCCCTGGGGTGCTGGAATGCATCCCCTACAAATACGGGGCGAGTACTCTGCTGCATTTTGGAGTCCCAGAGGCTAACCTTCGCAGGCTGAAAGGTGGTCACATTCAAGCAAGGGAGGGCTGAGCATGCCGGGGCGCCCACGGGGAGCCCACACGGTGCTGTCTGGGAAGTTAATGTTAAACCCCATGCCCTTAGGAGATGCCTGCTCTGATCTGGTTACAGGTATTCTATCCCACCAAAAAAAAAAAAAAAAAAGCCAACAGTCAGAAATGTTATGAATAATCACTGGAAACGTTGCCACACAAAGTGAAAGATTATTCCCGGTCGGAGATAACACGGCCATATGGTAGGTGCTTGAGTTTTATTAGGGCGGTGTGGATGACTTTATGGCCCCTTGAACCCGAGGACCTCCTCCTCCCTCCTTACGTGAACCCATTAAACCTCTCCGCCATCACTGGGTTGGTGGCAAGTTCTCAATGCTGTTTTCCAGCACTGTGTTCCTCTGACAGACACGGTGAAACTGCTTATTCACCGGCGGTCACTGAGTGCAAAGGCGAGGTGACTGGGTGGCGACCCGGTGGTATGATATTCGGAACACAAGGAATGGCAGGCACCAAAAAGAGACGGCTCCCTGTGAAGTGGGTCAGGGCTAGGGTGAGACAGGGAAGGTACTCACCGGCGGGGGGGGACCTAAGAGGGGGTCACAAAACTTACGAATCATGACAACTAATACGTTGGTGCAATCTGTTTAAAAACAAACGTTAACGCCAAAAAATCTACGATGAGCCAATGGCCAAAGTGTTAAAGAAAGACAGAATTGGACTCTGCCCTTGTACAGTTGGGCCTCGCTCCCCTCCCCCTAACCCTGGCCCCTCTGTGCTGACTCAGTGGTCCCAGGAATTCCACACCTCGGGAACCCCTCTTTCTACAACACTGCCTGGAAGCAGAGTATTACATCTCAGCAAATGATATCCTATGTTAATTGGTCTACTAAATGCCTTCCAAAAGAACGTACCTGGGGAGGCTGGAAAGGAAATGACTGTGCTGGGTCTTAGGGGACAGCCATGGGACAGCAGGATGATAGAGCCAGCTCTGGTTTCTTCTCAAAGGAGACTTAGACAAAACGTGTTGTATATTCTAGTTCCTGGACACAAGGGGGCGCTTCCAAGTCATGGAGGCAGGCTGAGCATTACTTTCTGCTTTGAACTTCCAAGACGCACTGGGACCTACTGCCCCAAGAAGACAAGAGCAGAATTTTTCTCAACAGATAACACTCAGCAATCATAGTTCCTGCGGCTGCCGTGAATTATCTAACTCCAGAGGGTCTGTAAAAACTCACCCAATTCACGAGGACCTATGGGAACTTTCTTTGGGTTGCAGGGCAGAAAATATGCAAAGATAGAATGAAAATATATAATAATAATAACAACAACAATCATAATAGGGTATCAGTCTCCCCCACCATAACTATCAATTGCTAACAATATAATTTCAAAGATCAGTTACAGCTACAAAAAACAAGATCATTTTATATGAATCTGAACTTCCTTAAAAAGTTAAAGATGCTTATTTTTAGTTAGACATTCAATAGGTAACTCTCTTAAGGAATGGTGGACAGGGTCTCAGGCCACTAGTGCCAAAACAGGTGCAACAAATAAGAATCCAGCCAAAACATCCTGGTAGCTTCAGTGGGATTCCCCCTCTGCCCCTAGATAAATAGTCTCTCTCCCCCAAACAAAAAGTGGTTATTTATTTTATGTTTTTAACTAAATCCAGTACAAGTTCACATGTCAAAACATCATAAAATCCCTTCATTGCATTCGTGTGGATTTTTCTCCTTTCCAAAGTGTCTAGAGGGAAAAAAACACGGTGTTCATTTCTCAACCTTTTCTGTTTCCATATTTCTGGGCCCTACAAAACATATGCATATATACAAAGAACAGATCAAATAAAGATCTTCTAAAACTAAAGGCTAAATTTAAGTTTTGATGTTTAAGGGCGGGGAAGAGCCATTTTCCTGAAAGAGAGAAAAATGGTTAATTCAACACTGAAAAACACATAGACAGTCCCTAAAAAGTAAGTGAACCAGATGGAAGGAGAGAGTTCAGCCTGATCAATTCTAATCTTACAAAACTACGCTTTTGGACACAATGCGCCTTGTGTACGGCTGCATAAGACTCCACATGAGAAAGCTGCAGAATAACAGTAAACATGGCTACAAATTCAGGGGGAAGGAGAAATAAATAATCAGTCTTCTGCAGTAAGAGAAATTCACTTACGTAACTGTGCTTGATCTCACGGAACTAGAGGCAAATGTGTGTATAACATATGGTCCACTTTCCTCACAATGTCGGTTCTGTATGAAATGCAGAGGATGTCTCTGGTCCACAAAGATGAAGATAAGGTATTTAACAAAATATTAATAAATGTAACTTAAGAGGTACACTTCTAAAATTATAAGTTATCAAGTCTCCAGAAAAGTAATTTTTTAGAAAATTATGTAAGAGGGGGGTAGGGGGAAATACTTTCAAAATTTAAGAATGCCTTGGATCATTTTTAATGTTGATGATTAAATCACCTCTTCTGCTTTCTTTTTCCTAGAAACTTATGTGGGTTCATATGGCTACATACTAAATTTGTCCACATGAAAAAAATTACTAAACTGACTGCTAGTCAGTTATTTATACAACTGATTTTCTTTCTTTGTTGTTACACTATGCATTAATAAATATGAAAGAATGCCTGGGCAAATTTAAGCTCTCCTTAGATGTGCATAAAACAGCCCATTTCTTTGAGAGTCCACCTTGGAAACCCTGATTTTTCTGGGATAACCCCCCTGACAAACCTGTAAAATTGTTAGCATGACCAGAGCTCACGCATGAGCACTACTTTCAAACTAAGCTTCAGGGTCCAGAAGTCCCTCTGTGGGTAACTGAATGAAAGAGCAGGCTCTTCAAAATTGTCTTCTAAATCAGTCTTTTCCAGAAAATTTTCTCTGCATTTTGAGGATTTACAAGGTTCTAGTGCCATATGTAAAACAAAAATCTTCTGTTTACTAAAGGCTAGAGTTTGAAAAGTTAGCATTTGGCATTAAAAATCTTTGTTGTTCTCACCAAAAAAACTATTCAGCCTAATAAGTGAATCTGTCAAGATAGCGGGATACAAAGTCAGTATTCAGAAAGCAAAGGCATTTTTGTACACCAACAATGAAATATCAGAAACAGAAAGTAGGGGGAAATCCCATTCACTACGCAACAAGAAAAAGAAAGTACCTAGGAATAAACTTAACCAAGGAGGTAAAAGACCTGTACTTGGAAAACTACAGAACACTGAAGAAAGAAATTAAGGAAGATACAAATAAATGGAAGCATATACTGTGTTCATGGATTGGAAGAATTAACATCATTAAAATGTCCATACTACCCAAAGCAACCTAGAGATTCAACACAATCCCTATAAATATACCAATGGTATATTTCACAGATCTAGAACAAATATTTCAAAAATTTATATGGAACCAAAAACAACCCCAAATAGCCTCAACAATCTTGAAAAAGGAGAACAAAGTAGCAGGGATCACAATACCTGGTATCAAACTATACTACAAGGCCACTGTAATCAAAACAGCCTGGTATTGGCAGAAAAACAGACACATAGATCAATGGAACAGAATAGAGCCCAGAAATAAACCCATGTCTCTATGATTAATTAATATTTGGCAAATGTGGCAGAGGCATAAAATGGATAAAAATCACCTCTTCAATAAATAGTGTTGGGAGATCTGGACAGGTGCACACAAAAAAAATGGAGCTAGACCACCAACTTACACCATACACCAGAATAAACTCAAGGTGCATAAAAGGCTTAAATATAAGTCATGACACCGTAAATGTCCTAGAGGGAAACATAGGCAGTGAAATTATGGATATCCTACGCAGCAATATTTTTGCCAATATATCTCCTAGGCAAGGGAAATAAAAGAAAAATAAACAAATGGGATTACATTAAATTAAAAAGCTTCTGCATGGCTAAATGAAACATTGCCAAAATGAAAAAGGATCCAATGGTATGGGAAAACATATTTGCCAATGATACCTCAGACAAGGGATTGATCTCCAAAATATACAAAGAACTCACATGACTCCACACCAAGAAGACAAATAATCTGATTAAAAAATGGGGCAAAGGAGTTGAACAGGCACTTCTCTAAGGAGGACATAGAGAGGGCCCAGAGACATAGGAAAGGATGCTCAGCATCACTAGCCATCAGAGAGATGCAAATTAAAATCACAATGAGATATCCCCTCACACCTATCAGAATGGACATTAACAAATTAAGCAAAAGCAAGTTGTAGAGAAAAGGGAACCCTAGTGCACTGTTGATGGGAACGCGGACTGGTGTCACCACTATGGGAAACAGTATGGAGTTTCCTCAAAAATCTAAAAATGGAACTGCCTTTTGACCTGGCAGTTCCACTGCTGGGATTATACCCTAAGAATCCTGAACCACCAATTCAAAAGAACCTCTGCACCCCAATGTTCATAGCAGCATTATTAACAAAAGCCAAGTGCTAGAAACAGCCTAAGTGCCCATCAGTAAATGCGTGGATCAAAAAACTGTGTTACATGAACACAGTGGAATACTACAGAGCAGAAAGAAAGAAGGAACTTTTACGTTTCGTGACAGCATGTATGGACTAGGGAGTAATATGCTAAGTGATCTCCCCTACGGGGAACCTAATGAACAAAACAAACTAGCAAAATAGAACCAGAGGCATGGAAACAAGGAACAGACTGACAGTGACGGGGGAGGAGGCAGGGGACAAGGGTGGAAAGAAGGGGAAGGGACTAGCCAAGGAACATGTGTGCGGGACACATGGACAACAGGGTGGGGACTGACTGTGGGAGATGAGGTGGGGTGGACAGTGGAGAGCGACAAGGGAAAAACTGGGACAACTGTAACAGAACAACAGTAAAACATTCAACAAAAAAACTCTACATTTTGAAAGCATTAACTACTTGTGAGTAAATAATACACTAACATATCATGTTACACATATACATTAATAACTTACACATAAAGCTATAATCATATCAGAAAATTTAATGTAGTTATAACATTATCAAATAACTTTTCAGATTCTCTTCTCAAAGAAAACCGAAGGGGAAGTATTCAGGCACTGTAAGTACTGAGTTACACTATAACCTGTAAGCTGATGAGTCATTCACGGACGTAAACATCGAGCTGGTCAATCATAATAATTAGTCATTTCACTTCGACTAAGACATTTTCAGAACAAAACCAGTACAACCCCATTATTCAACTCAAAGACATGAAATGAGAAAACGCAGAATGTGCTATAGAAATGTTAAAGGTCTTCATCCAATTTTGCGGGGTGTATAAATTCAAAACTTCAGGAATAAAACTTAAATGGAGAAGTACCCTGAGGAGGAAATGAAGAAGTGTTAATGCCTTCTTTCCACCAAGGATATTACAACTGACCATTCCTGAATTCAGAGAGAATTGATTTTAAGGATTAAATATTTTTAACTTTTACTGTCATGAACTATTTCAGATGACATGAGATGTCTGATAGGAAATGACAGAGTCCTAAGAAGATAAACAAGATGTTTAGGAAGAAGAAACTGTATTTCATATTTATTTTCTAATCCGTTTTATTCACAGGGGAAAACTATTGAACCCACAAATCTACAGCCTCTTCATGCTAGCTTGATGTAAAGTTATCATAATGCAGGATATAAAAATTGATAATAAGAAAATAAAAACATGTGGACAAGTTAAATTCTTTGTAAACTGCCATGTTCCTATTATTACCCAACGTGTTATTGATTCTGCAAAAGAATTAAATTATTGAATAAGTTCATTGAAGGCTTGGCAATCCCATGAATGTTTCATTTTGAAGACATTTCAAGTTTGAAACATTAATGAGTGCCATATAATTAGCTCCACATTTAAAATTACCCTCTTTACACAAAAAAAAGAAAAAGAAAAAATTGCCTTCTTAAAATACTTAGCTCCCAGGCAACCCCGGATAAGCTAAAGGTCTTAAGAAACGTGAGGAGATTATTGTCAGCAGGAAAGTCAGCAGTAAAAAGCTCATTTGCTGAATCTCCTGCTCCCACAGCCAGTACTTCCACCAGGGATTTATTTTCCCTTAGCTGCCGATCGGAATGCTTGGTTAATGATCTTGGCCGCCTTGCAAATCAAAAGTAAATATCTAAATAGCAGTGCATTTATATCAATTCTCCTCTTGTGTAACTAGTAACCATATATAATAAACTTATTTTCTCTAATATAATGAAACGTCTGTCTTATTGATGACGGTTGTTATTTAGGGGTAATTTTTTAATGGCATCTGCATCTTTACTCTGTTTTCTGAGTGAATTAAACTATGACACAAAATAAAACATTAAACACATCTAGGAACTCGTTAAGGCTGGTTGGAAATTGTCTATGTTCTGAAACATTAGATCTCAATGCCCGGGATTTTGGTCTATCACCTGGAATCTTTTGTAGTCTTTTTGGAATAAAACCAACAAAATATTTTCTTTGTACCTAATAACTCTTTATAGCCTTTGCTCTAGCTGATCTTTGACAGAAAAAAACTCAAATAATGTAGCCTAATCTAGAATGCAGCAAAGCGTCCATGCCCGTGAACTTTGTGCCCGTGTATGCTTTTTTCGGGGGCAGGAGGCTGGTTTTCCCTGTGTCTGGTACCCGTTTTTCATTTTATCCATTACGTGTACCTTTCTGTGTGCATTGATAGTACATGCCAGCCGCTAAAATGCATCCATAATAACAGTTTCTTTGTACTTAAATTGTAGAAACTAAAAATATTTCACCGGCATTATCTCCTGAATCCATTCTCCCCTCTTGAAAATAAAGATAATAAGGAAGACTCTTTTTACAATGACAACAGTGTTCTGATTTCTTTCTTTTTTTTCCTTTTCTTTTCTTTCTGATTTTTTTTCAAAGCGTAACTGGGAGAGCTGGGTTTTCAGTCGATATCTGAGGACACACAGCATTTGAGATACTCACCATCATCTTCTGAGAGGCAGTGTAGCTCAAAGTCAAGTTTGGGGGCTCTGGAGCCAGACTGCCTGGATTCAGATCTCAGCTGGTTAAATTTAGGTAAATTACTTTATTTCCCTACAGCTCATCTGTCAAAGGGGAATGAAAGATAATAATAATAATATCTGCCGGATGGAAGCATTGCAGGGGGAAATGAATTTAAACTGTTAACAGCTTAAGGCAGGCAGCAGCTGGCACGTAAGAAGTATTGTGCCTCGTATATATGCTTATTCTTCTTTGAAATGATTATGTAGTTTTCATAAATTTGCCTTTGATCTCATCAGAGTGGTAGTTTAATTCTCCCCATGTTTGGGGTACTATGTATCATAGGTCTATCTTAGTTATCATTCATCTTTAAATCTGATTACAGCAAAAGGCAACAACTTAGAACTCCAACTTTTATCTCTCCTCCTTCTTTTGCAACTAACTCACCTGTTTAAGTCTTATTGTGAAACACTGGCCAACTTTTTCTCACTTGTGCTTTGGCTTATTATGTGTCTAGCAACGGCATTGGGAATGAGATGGCTATTCATTTGTGAAAAAAAATAAAAATAAAGACACTTGATCCTAACACCTTCTTTCTGACCTTAAGATGGTTTTCCTCCTAAACCAAGGGATGCTCGTATTTCTACCTGACACTCCAGGAAAACGGAGATGAAGCCGCTTGCTCAAAGTCGCCACAGTGAGGCTGTTGAGGGGCTGTGACTTGCAGCCAGACCTGCCTGAATGACACCAGCCTTCTGCCAGGAATAGGGACAATGGGGAGCAGTACAAGAAAGAGCCCTGCTTGGCAGATTCTGCTAAGAAAATGAAAGTAACGCAAGGAAAGTAGCCTTAAGTCCACATTACGTGAGGTTGGTGCTGTTATTAACAAAGGTAAGGGGGGCAAAAAAAAGAGATGATTTGGCATAATGGATAGTGAGTTTTGTTGCTTACATGTTGAGTTTGAGGGGCTGATAGGAGCCCCAGGTGGGAATGCTCAGCTGGCAAATAAGGTAAGAACGGAGCTCTAAGCCTAGCAAAGTAGTGAAGTGTGGAGGGAGGACATGGAGCCAGCATGCATGGGGTGGAAACCATGACGTGACCCAGTGAAGCGTGGACTAACAGAAGGACAGGAGGCAGAGGACAGAGGAGGAGCAGAAAAATAGACGTCAGTGCAGGAGATGGAGGACAAGTGGCCAGAAAGATTCCATCAGGGTCAGAGAGTGGGGCGTCCTGGAAGCTGAGCAACAAGTTTAACCCATCAACAAGGCAGGTCGCTGAATTTCTCTGTAACTTTTCTCCCACCTACACAAGGTGAATAACAACTTCTGACCCCGTCATAGAGGTCACGCTTTGCCTTCTTGCACACATCATGATACCTTACGTCAATATCTTACACTTTCTCCAAGAGGGCTTTGTAAACTGTAAAGCTCTATTCAGATTTACCATGACCATCAAATGGTGCTCCCACAAGCTGTCTTAAAAGAATTCTGTAATGGCCCCATCTCCTAAATATATAACTCCCTAAATGGGAGGATTCTCATCACATTAATGTCATATTTTAAGAGAAAGGAAAAACCCTCATCGATTCATTAATGCCAGTTTAGAATGTATAATCATTTGACGTGAGCTGAGCTAATGACCACCTCGGCATGAACTTTGGGGAGGTTCATTTAACACATAGTTAAAAATAATAGCTAACTTTAAAAATTGAAATTACTCTACTTGTCCGAGTTTTGTGCCAGTCCTGCCCTGTAATAAACACTCGAGTGAAGCAGCCCCCTCGATGAAGCCTCCACTGACGGCCCCAAACGACTGCCTCTGCCTCCAACACGATACTGATGTTTGTACCGCTCATTCGACAAGTCATTCCCCTTCTAGAACCCACAGACCCAACAGAGTCAGACCTATGGCCAACTAGGCAAGTCAACAATGAGATAAAGGAGTTTTAACGAATGAAGGAAGTAAGAAACCAAACCCCCATTGTGGTCATGGGGGATCCAAGGCTCAGTCTCATTAAGAGACTTGCCCAGTGTCCCCCAGGGACAAAGTACCAGGGGTGGGATTTGAACCCTGCATGGAGGGGCCACCTGAGCTCTGCCTACTATTCCTTTTGCCTCTGATTTCCCACTCAGATAATAAAGTACCTGATCACAGACAACTTTTAAATTCTACGCATGGTGCCATCTACAGAATAGGGACTCAATAAACATATTTATCGAGAAAACAGTGGAAAGTATGAAATTGATAACTTAATTCTACAGTAGATTGGCAGAATGGAGGAAAGGGGATCATTTGGCCGAAGATTCCACTAAGTTATCACCACCGTAACTCTTTCTTTTCCTTCCTCAATATTATATAAGTTCATTTGAACTTTGCATTTTATTCAGGGAATAATTGAACTGAAGCCTGGTTACTAGATTAAATAAATGAGGAGTTATGACTAATGCAATTTCTAAAGCTTTTGCAATTAGTGTGTGTTAGCCCTTCTCACTACATCGATTTGCTATTATTAATAAATCACTCTTATCTACCCATACGAGCACACCCAGCAGAAATTCGTCTTTGCTTCGGACCTGACTCAATCATTTCTTTTAAAAGGCCCTTTCAAACTGAGTTCAACACATAATAATCTGTGTACAGTGAAACTTTACTTTAGTCTGACTATCTATAAATTACCCATGTTCTCAGTTCACAAGTTGTTCAGTTTCTGTTTTTTTAAATCACAGATCCTTTGGGACCCAATGAAAGCTATGGAGTCTCCCTGCAGAAAGTTTACATGTGCACACATGTGCAAAGCATGGCCCAGGACTTCAGAGGCCCTCTGAAACTCATCTGTAGACCCCTTAAGGGGCCCATGAGCCCCCAGGTAGGAGTGTCTGCTCTGCTTTCTCCTTATGTGTCCGGAACACCACACACACACACACACCCCCCCAAACTAAAGCTCCACCCAAGGTTTGTTCTGCCTCTCACCCAGTATCGGTGAGCACATGTGGTAGGTGCTTCAAAGCCTTGTCAAGGGTGGGAAAACATAACGAAATAGTTAGCATTTTGAATTACTCCCTGTTTTTCTTCCTAAAAATTTCCCTGGCTCTCTCCCGAATTAATGTGATTTCATTTTGTCTTTGCAACACAAAACAAAAACAAAAATAAATCTAAGTACTATTCTTCCGTAACCATCAAAGCTTAGGTTGGGCAGCAGAATCCCAGTCTCGGATTCCTGTACCATTTTGGAGTTAAAGGGATGGGTCGGTGGGAATGGGAATAAAGGATAGAAACTGTACTGAATAAACTAAAATTAAAAAATGAAAAAAAAAACAAATACCATTTTGGAGTTAAGATTTCAGGAGGTAAGGAAA
The DNA here is from genome assembly GCA_028533065.1 of Trachops cirrhosus. Classification (NCBI taxonomy): domain Eukaryota; kingdom Metazoa; phylum Chordata; class Mammalia; order Chiroptera; family Phyllostomidae; genus Trachops; species Trachops cirrhosus. The sequence continues at coordinate 85,692,624 of CM052546.1, read as the reverse complement.
GACACCTGAGACTTGGAAGGGGGAAATGCCGTGGTGTTTGATTAGAAGACACAGGGAATAATGATATCTTCTATTACAGCGCAGTTTCCGAAACACATTTGCATGTATATCACCTTACATGATGACCCCACCTTAACCCTGTAAGGCAGACAGCGTGGGTATTGAATCATCTCCCACCCCCACTTTATTGATACGAAACGCAGGTCCAGACAGATTCAGGAATTCCCCAAGGTCGAGCACCTGTCTTAAATGGAAGAGCATGGACTTGAAAGGAGAGCGTTGGACCGGTCCTGCTTTTCCCTACATGACAGAAGAAGCCAAGGAGAACGAAGTATTTTTTTAAGGCACATGTTGAAAATGATAGCCTTTGCGTCAAAGTGCATGAAATCTCGTTTTCAGCTGTTACATGAGGACACCTGGCTGTTTTCAAAACGCTTAGCAAATCAAACTTTTCCCTGAAAATGCAATTGCCCTTGCATTAGTCACAGAGGTTTAATCATTTGTGGAGAATAAAGTGGCCCTATCTTTACCAAATGCACCATAATCACTTGAGTAAACAGTCTGGAGCCATCTGTATTATTCCTCGTGGGATAATGGGTTCAAAGTTGTAAAACCTGGAAATATTTTACCACGAGAATGCTGCCATAGGCATTTCCCATTTTGAACCCAAGCTGGCCCTTCTACATCTTGAAGATTAAGAGCCTCATTTCACGAGGAAGCATGTAGCAAACAAACAAATTCTGAAGCTACCGGCATACAAACCCCCAGGACTGGGACAGACTCCTGGAGATTATCCCC
>CM052546.1:85534261-85691326 GCA_028533065.1 Trachops cirrhosus | reverse complement strand
TCTTCATTGCCCACTCCCGTCTCTTCTGATGGAAATAGGACCCTTTTCTATCCGCCCAGCTCCCAACACGGGCTGTACTCTCTTCCTAGCCCTGGTTACCCTGTGCTTTGTTCTCCTTGCGGGGAGCCTGGCATCAGTGAGATCCACCACGCTGACCCCATGTGGGTCACTGACGGAGCTGGAGAGGGGGCCTTGTCTGAAGGCACTTGGCGATGGTAAATGTCAAACTGTTGATAGGAGAGGCCCGGAAACTGGAAGGCATTACTGTGTGCTGTTTGCAGACACTACGCACTGATAGGTGTGACTTTGTCTAACCTCATTCACTGATCCTGATGTTTTGCGAATAAAAAACCCTGAGGTCCACAGAGAGGGGATTAATATGAGTTCAAACTTAGGTATCATGAGCATTTTATATTTTCTCCATCCTTCGAATAGAGGTTAGATGAGGCACCCAGAAAGACACAAGGGATCAATAACCAATGTGGCATTTAAGGTTCGTCTAACCACAAAGACCAAGTGCTTCCCAAGCTTCATTCACTCGGAGAACTTATGCTATGCCTTCGTGACTTTTGCCAAAATCTTGTACCATGTACTCTCTTATTTCCTCAGAGGCAGTGTATCTCTGTGCTTAGAGCACAGTCCTGAAGTCAAGCCAAGTTCAAGTCCCAGTGCTTCCTCTTACAGCTTTGCAACTCTGCACAACTGCCTTAACTGACTCAACGTGTGCCTCTTTCCTCATGTCTAAAGTAGGGGTGGTGCCCTGGCTGGGGTGGCTCAGTGGATTGAGCACTGGCCTGTGAACTGAAAGGTCACCGGTTCAATTCCCAGTCAGGGCACATGCCTGGGTTGTGGGCCAGGTCCCTGCTTAGGGACGTGTGAGAGAAACATCGGTTGTTTCTCTCTCACATCGATGCTTCTCTCCCTCTCTTCCCCTCTCTCTGAAGATAAAGAAATAACGTCTTTTGAAGTTGGTGTGCGTTATTAAATAAATTAATGCATGCTAACCCACGATAGGAAGTGCTCAAAGTTAACTAGTATAATTTCAGAATTTTCTTTAAATCAGGCTGTTGCTCCTTAAGGAGATCTGTTTAAAAGGTGAGATTTTCATAGCACAACTGAACGTATGAATCTGATGTGACAGCTATATTTCAATAAACATTAAAACAAATACATAACACTTAATTTTAGTAACTATGTATGGTGCTACTTGGGTACTAGATTATCAGGGGGAACACTTTGTAAAGTATATGATTGTCTAACCACTAAGCTATACACCTGAAATTAATACAAAATGATATTGAATGTCGACTGTAATAAAAAACAAATTTTAAGACAAAATAAATTAAAAAATACCATTTAAATAAAATTGTCGGTGCATGTGCCACCTAAAACCACTTCCCCCACCTACGTCCTACTTTGGAAATGTGCCCCCAACCAGGTTGTCTGCTGCCCATAAAGAGAATATAGGAGGTCGAGCACTTAAAGCTCAAAGGTAATCACGCACGAAGTAGTTTTAAGCTTACTAGATGCGTGGAAAATAAGATAAAGGTAAGAAAACCAAAGGATAGAAATGGAATGGAATGGAGCAGGTGCCAAAACCATTTAGCAAAAAAAAAAAGGAAAAACCCATTTTTAAAGCAAATTTTGCAGGACTGCTACTTCCACAGGTCCAGCCTGACCAGAGGAAAATTCTGTGATGTCCTACACTAAAAGGTCTCAGGCCATAGAGCAGGAGAAAGGAACAATTCATGCACTCGGTTAACAGCGAGGGGCTCAAACTAACCAGACTCCTCCCATTCCCGAATGTTCCTGGAAACTGTGAGCACAGAAACGTAGCTGCCCACCAGATGCCACAGCACTCTGCGCGCGCACAAGCTCTGCAGACTCCTGCCCACAGCCCTTCGAGAGGCAGTAAATATTTCTTCCTTACAAGCAAGACACCTGTCCTAGAAATGTCCCCTCTTTACTTTTTTCCATCCCTATAGCTATAGCCAGTGTGAATTCTTTCTAAAGAACTTAACATCCTTCCTCCCCAAACTCAACATATGGCGGAGCCCCGCGGACTCCAGGACCACAGACAAGTTCATGTTCATCCAGCCCTGCAGCTGGCGGTCTAGACCAGTGGTCCCCAACCTTTTCGGCAGCACGGTCTGGTTTCGTGGAAAATGGGTGGTGGGGTTGGAGGGGAAGGAGGTAGAGCTCAGGTGAGCTTCACTCAAGGCCCTGTTCTTAATAGGCTGCGGTCCAGTACCGGTCTGCAGCCCTGGGGGATGGGAACCCCTGGTCTAGACTATATGTCCCAGGACCTGGTCCTTTCACTGGCTACCACAGGGCTCAACCAGGGAGTTTTAGGATGAGATGAGGATTTCTCCTGAAAGTGTTCAGCCCCAAATATTACTAAAGCTATGAGAACTCTAGACATAGCATTTTCCCTCACTTTCACAAAATAGCTTTGCTCTCTTAGAATATCAGACACTGAGACACACTTTCAGGTAGATGGAAGAGCCTGGAGTATGGAAATCCATTGAAAAGACTATGATTCTTGCAAATATGATTTGGTAACACATGAGAATGCAAGATGAAGCAGAAATGTTGTACAGTCCCCACCGGTACTATCGACCGTTAATATAGATTCCACAACAGGCTAGGGTTTGTCAGTGGCTAAATAAGGAAACTAGGACGCTATGAATCAGCTAGGAATGCTCTGAGCTTCAAGTAACAGAAAACTCTCAAGATCTTTAGAGGAACACAGGTTTATTCTTCTCGTATGAAAAAGAAACCTATGACATCAGCACCTGCTGAGTTTGGTTCAGGAGCTCAGTGATGTCAAGACCTGATTCCCTATATGGCTTTTTTTTTGGGGGGAGGGGTTGGGGCAGGGAGGGAACTTTCCTGTTTGGGGTCACAGTATGGTTGTCCCTGCTCTGTGCATCCAAACTGTGTTCAAGTGAGAAAGAAGGAAGGAAGGGAAGTAACAGTTTATATCTTTTTAGTCAAAAATAAATAAATAAAGCCATCCCAGAACCTTTCCCTCCCGACCTCACTTAATCGCTTGCCCTCTAGGAAATGGTCAAGATCTCCCCAATTTCGAGAACAAGCTGTTCACTCGTGTTGCGTTTTGTTTACTTGTTTCCATGAACAGATGACCTGCACACTGCAAGGCACTCTGTTCCCCCTGAGCCAAAAGTGACGGTTTGAAGTCATTGCACCGCCGCCTTCCCAGGGCTCCGGGGCTCCTCCCCTCTGTCTTGCCCAAGCTCCCTGGAGACTCAGGGGTTCGAAGCGCCTTTGGGATTTGAAACCGAAACGTAAGGAAGCCTTGGGTAGCCTGGGGACCTGTGCTCCGTCGACTAAACAGTTCCCAAACCTGCTCCCAAGATCCAGCCTTCTGTCACCTCTGCCCTTCCGGTCATTCATTCCATAGCCCCTGCCCTCACTGTATCCTGGCTCCTCCCTCACACACCAGTCAGCGCACAAGCCATCTCGAGGCCAAGGTTAAATTCCCCTCACTGACGTTGATCTTTCCTAAGAAGTCCTTGCAAACGGCTCTAATTCTGCTCTGTCTACTGTTTCTTTTCTCCCCTCCGTCACTCCCTCTTTTCCCTGTCACCCCCGCAGGAGCTGACATGCCTCGTACACACTCTAGAATCCGAATTCGCCCAGACCTTGAAAAGGTATGTGGAAATGAACGTTCTGATGTTAGAACTTAATAAAATAAGAACTTGTAGTTGAGGACAGAGGACTACACATCTGACACGATGAGAGATGCTCAAAAACAAGAACGCCACAGCAGGGTGGGGAAGAAAGACCAGGACTCTACTGCAAGACAGGACTTGTGGCCTGGATGATATCATCGTGAGGTGTGCCCCTTTTCCCACGAATGGCATGTTCAAAGACACCCAGAAGTCCAGAGATTTTGCTTTCCCAGCAGTTCCCAATGCCAGCCCTCTTTTATGGCAAGGCAGTTAGGAATGCTCATGGGCAGCTGTTAGATAAGAGGGTCCATTAATAGGCAGCCTACATCTCAATATCAAGAACCAGGGCTCCACAGCAGCCATTGGCTGTCATCCACTCAGCGTCACCCTCTGTCGTCCAGCAAATATTTCCGGTCTCAGAAGCCACTTTGCCCTGTCCCCCAGGTGCTTTTTCTCCATGTTGCAACGTCTCAAGGCCAACCAACGGGCTGGAGAGAATTCAGTTGCTAATACTGTGAAGACAGGAAGTGTTAGCAGAGACCCATGTAGTCAGAGCAGGTCCTACAGACTTGGGCTTGGAGGAGACTGGCTTGGGTGTGCCGGCTGGGATGTGCCTTCACAGGAAGCGCTGTCCTCATCAGAGTGGATCAGCAAGTTTGAATTGCGCATATATTGTGTGTCCATCCCTGTGCTGGATGCTGCTGTGGGTTCCAGAGCAGGGGACAGCCCGAGGAGGGGAAAAGGGCGGAAAGGGGCGGAAGTAGAAAAAAACCTGGGTGCTCAGCCCGCCCCCACTGCGCCTGAGCTGAGTGAATCACTTAAACGTTCTAAGCTTTGTTTTCCTCATTGTGAAATGAGGGAACTGACCTCACAGGAGTTTTATGAGAGTTAAATGGGGTCACATACACGTATCAAGTGCCCGGCATGAAGAGGAGCTGAGTCAACGTCATTATTAAGACGCAATCTGTGTTCTCAGGGAACAAACTATTTATCTGATGAGATGAACCATAGAATCAAATATAAGATGCTGTAGTGATAGCAATAAATACCACTGGAATTCAGAACTGAGAAAAACATTTATAAAACAAATATCCTTTTTAAATAACTTTTTAGGATCTTATAAACGCATCACATACTTATTATAGAAAGCTGGGTGCAAAAAGTGTAAAGAATAAACATTCTCATGACGTCAATTCCAAATCCATGCACCCACGGGGCCCGTAAAGTGTTAGAGTGATGTCGATGGAACTCCAAGTCCACACGATTTTCTAAAGGAAGTGAAACTCCTCCGAGAGTCGATATTTCAGTGCATATAGCTATACAGTGGAATATTATATAGCTATATAATAAAAATAGGTCTTTATGTCCGAACTTGGAAAGATAGCCAGAATATATTGGTTTAAAAAGCAAGTTGAAAACTGCTGGTTTCCCGATGAGAGGGGAGTTGGGGCACTGGGTGAAAAACTTTGATGGGATTAAGAAGTACAGACTGACAGTCACAAAACAGTCACAGGGATGGTATAAAATACAGCATAGGGAGTATAGCCAATAATATTGCAATAACTAGGTATGGGGCACATAGGGGTCATCGGCTTCTGGGGGGAATCACTTCATAAGTTATATAAATATCTAACCACCATGCTGTACACCTGTAACTAATATAATACTGAATATCAACTCTAATTGATCATTTTTTTAATTTTAAAAAATTAGAAAGCAAGTTGAAGTCCAAGATATATAGTGTGAAAATGTTATTTTCTTAGGCATGCTTTCCTCTGAGATTCGGAATTATCTCCAACACTTTACACATGTCTGTACCATTTTGTTATAATACCACTTAGTAAAAAAATGTTCGTAAGGATGGGTGGTACTTCCCGAACAACCCGCAAGACGGTGTAGGTGGAGCACAAGGTGAAGTGGGCCGTCCGCAAGCTCACCTACCGGAGGGGTGAGAGGGGCCTTGACCAGCTGCTGAACTCGTCCTAGAGCAGGTGAGGCGCCTGTTCAGTGCCCGAGGTTCGCGGTGCCGGCTGCACCTGGCCAGAGAGCTGGCGGCACTCACGGCTGATGCGCCTGCGCAAAGACCGGGCACAACGGAGGCCCCTCCCAGGAAGGAGGCCCCGCCCAGGGAGCAGCCCCAGGTACTGAAGACGCACCTGCCGGACTTGACCCTCCTGCTCGAGATAGTGGGCAGCCCCGCGGGCATCTACAACAGCCAGACAATCCACCAGGTGCAAGTAAATCTGAGAGGATCAGCCACTACCTGGGAGAGTTCTCCATCACCTAAAGGATGGGGAAGCCGGCATCCGGACCACCCACTCCTCCTTCATCCCCCTTAAGGAGCCAATGAAGGCATAGACTCTTCTAAAATAAAACGTTCTAAGAAAAACAAAAAGAACACATAAAGAGAAGTGAGGAAGAAGGAAAAACAAGAGACATCACAGTCGCCAGAGTAACAAAGGACACTATCTTACCAAATGGGGCTCAGACATCTGTTTCAAAAGCGCTGGCCAGAGACGAGTGTGGGCGTGGCTGCCTGAGGGGGAGCTCTGTAAGGAGGAGATAGGCGTGGTGCTCCCCGGACACACTGTGGACTCTTCCTTGAAATCACAGATATCTCGCTGAGGCCGTTCTTGCATTGAAGTGTTCAGCACAACTCGTAATAATGGAGCCCATCTGAATGTTGGTGTTAAAGAAAACACCCACTCGATAGAAAGTGAAGTGAGAGGGGCACTACCCTTCATTGTGTTCATTCATTCATTCATTCATCCACTCAACATGTATTGTTTACTGACAGGCAGAGACCTGAGGGGTTGGATAGACCTGGCCACTCACAAGCCACCTGACCTCCCATCTATGACACACACATGCTAGCCAGACTCTCTCCGGGCCACATTATTCAACACCATCGTAGCGGTGACAGTGGTGGTGACGGATGCAGTGACACGAGAGTGTTCCCTACAAGTGATACAAAGGAATAAATAACCTTAGGCATCTGGCAGGTCTTCTAACCACGATATTTAAAGGTTTTTTTTTTTTTTTTACTACTCCCATAATGGAAGGAAATAAAAATGAATCAAATAAGAGAGTGCATTTGATGTATGCAGTCATGGAGGCAGATGTATACAGAGGGGCTCAACAGAACAGCTGTCCATTTCTTTAGGCTATCCACTGTATTTTTTTATTTTTATTATTTGTCTTTAATTAATAACTTTTATTGTATTTTTTCATTACCCTTTAGTCCCCTTACACTCCCCTCCCCCCCGCAATCACCACGCTATTATTGTCCATGTGCACAAGTCTTTCTTCCCTTTGAAAACTGCTGTCATTTTAAATCATTGACACTCTGCCAGGAACACGCATGATCTCGTTGAATTTTCACAGCACCCCCAGAAACAGATATTGCACCTCCCGCAGAAAATGTGAAGGGCATGAACACTCCAGTAACCTGCCCAGAGTCACTATCCTCCTAAGTGGCCTTCCCACCGGGGTTTCAGTGCTTATGACCTGCTTCATTAAAATGCCCCAACATACTAAGTACCGAAATCTAGGAAAGAGACAAGCAGGCCCCCTGACATCAGAAAACTGACACACCTCGGGCTTGGTGCTGTTAGGGCTGGCCTGGCGCTCAGAGCTAGGCTGGGGTATTCATCCTCCTGTTGGACACAATTTCTCAAAACACCGGAACCAGACACAAAGGCAGTCTGTACTCTTGTGTAAGCACAGACAAGACCAAGAACACTCAGCAAACCACAAAAACACAGCCATCTCCTCGTCCTGGATAATATGAGCAACTACTGCTGCTTCTTTTTTTTTTTATTTAAGATTGCATTTACTTTTAGGAAGAGGGGAAGGGAGGGCAGAAAAGAGGGACAGAAACATCATGTGTGGTTGCCTCTCACACACCCCCTACTGGGGACCTGGCCTGCAACCCAGGCAGGCGCCCTGACTGGGAATCAAACCGGCGAGCCTTGGGTTCGTAGGCCTGTGCTCAGTCCACTGAGCTACACCCTCCAGGGTCAAGTACTGCTTCTTAACCAGTTCAAGTTTGAGCCTTGCTTCATTCCTCCCACTTTATAGATCAGACTTGCTAAGATATGTCTCATCTATATGGAGAATGGGGGCGGGGGAATGAGAGGAGTGAAAGGGTTCGCAAGGTCCAAACTTCAGTTATAAAGTAAATAAGTCACACGGATGTCAGGTACAGCATGGTGACTAAGGCTAATAATGCTGGGTTGCCTGTTTGAACGCTGCTAAGAGAGTAGATCTTAAAAGTTCTCATCACGGAAAAAAAAAATTTGTAACCATAAAAAGCAACAAATGTCAACTAGATTTATTGTGGTGATCCTTTCGCAATACATACAAGTATTAAATCACCATATCATTCCCCTGAAACTAATATAACATTATATGTCAGTTATCTCTCAATAAAAACAAAGCTGCCCAGCCCTGGCTGCTGTGGCTCAGTGGATTGAGTGTCGTCGGCCTGCGAACCAAAGGGTTGTCAGTTCAATTCCCAGCCTCGGGTTCATGCCTAGGTTTCCGGGCCAGGTCCCCAGTAGGGGGAGTGTGAGAGGCAACCACACATTGATGTTTCTCTCCCTGTCTTTCTCCCTCCCTTCCTCTCTCTATAAATAAATAAACAAACAAAGATGCCCAGTCATAGAATTATCTCCAGTAACTTGCCAACCAATCCAGGCGAAAGCCCCATTTTGCTCAAATCTTTCTCCAGTCTTCCCCAAAATCACCTAACACAAGCCCAAATGCTATAACAATTCCTCAATCCCCATGGGGTACAGTCTGTCCTTTGCATTAAGCATTGAACCCCACTTGTTCAGCCATAGGTATGTCCCTGGTGGTCTTTAGCTGTGGGACAGTGACAGGAATGGAGGTTCACCCGGATTCGGGTGAAGCCCTCACTGCCTCCGACCAGAAGCCTGGACCCAGTAACCCTCCGGCAATGATATTCCTGTGGAAGGCGCCACCTTGGCTGCAGAGTAAGGTCCTGCTGAACTGAGCCCTGGTATCTGGTTGAAGCATTTCGGCCTTGACTCTGTTTTGTTTTCCTAGGAATAAGGTGCCTTGAGATTTGTTGGGAGGGGCTGGGGCATGTGATCAGGTCTAGACAGCTCTTTTACAACATTGTGGAACATGGCTTCCACCCTCAAGGAGTTTAAAATCTAACTGGGCCCCAGTTGGTGTGTCTCAGTTGGTTGGGCAACATCCCTCAAACCAAAGAGTCGCTGGTTCAATTCCTGGTCGGGTCGCATGCCTGGGTTGCAGGTTCGGTCCCTGGTCAGGGCATATATAGAAGGCAGCCAATCAATGTTTCTCTCACACATCGATGTTTCTCTCCCTCTCTTTCCCTCTCCCTTCTCCTGTCTCTATAATCAAAAATAAAAATTTTTAGAAATTAAATCCAATTGGGTACTGGCTCTCAGAATGGTCTACCCTATACATTTTGGCATGTCCACTGTGAGTCATAAATTAAAATAGGAATATATCCAGTTGGAATCTTACTTATTGAAACTGGCACTTTAAGGAACATTTGGCATTCCTCAAGCACGCACAGAACTCGGCCCTGTGCTGGGTTTATCTCCTTTACCCCCACAACAGTCGCAGGAGGCAGGAATTCTGCTTTGCTCCATTGTTACAGAGGCAAAAACGAGGCCCAGTCAACTTTTCTTTATTCGTGGACAGTGCTGTTCCCGAGGTCAAGCAGCCAGCCTGGGGCAGAGCAGGGATTTGACAGTGGGAAGACTGCACAACGAGAACCCTCAAACTTTAAGCTATGCTTTGCAGTTTAGGCAAATGTTTACAATAAACTCGCTCCATAAAGGACTTTTCTACAACCTAGGTTTGGTCCCATCATGGGCCAAATCGTGTCTCCCCAGTTAGGAAGTGTGCTACAGCACAAGTTTTGGTTTTTTTTTTTAATTGATATTTTAGAGATAGAGAAGGTGGGGAGAGGGTGACAAAAACATCTATTTGTTGGTCCATTTATTGATGCACTCATTGGTTGATTTTGTATGTGCCCTAACCAGGAATCAAACCCACAACCCTGGCACATCTCGACAATGCAGTAGTCGAGTAGTCGAGTTCAGGGCAGTAGTGGGTTTTAACACCAGAAAACAAAAGCAAAATGCCAGCATCAGGCATCACTCCTTCCAAAAAATGTCATAATAGCTTTTCCTGCATGCCCTTGAACATCAGATTACAGCCACAGACTCACAACACGCCAGCATAAATGACTGTCTTGGGTTCCTGGCTTGGACAACGTCAGATAAACAGGTTCCTATCTGAGGCAGATAGGGGCCCTGTTTATGTTTATTGTCAGCACCGCAAGCCTTTATCAGCCCAGGCCACTCCAAGAACTTTCTCCTCCCCCGTCCTGCCTTCCCTGACAAAAGGCAAGCCAAATGTCACCAGCCTTGTGGTCATAAATCCCGTGCAAATTCAAATCTTGCATCTGTGCACTTAAAAAATATTCTGGCTCAGTACTGGAGCTCAGTAGTATGGCAAGGACACATTTGTGACCATGCAGTGAAAATATGACAGTCCACCACCCTCTGTGCCCAGAAAAAGAATGAGGTGCAAGATCTCAAGTCAGATTGCCCCTGCCTTCCTCCTCCGCTCACCGTACCGGTCCAAGGCCAGTTGCAACAACCAGCGTGTTGTGAAGCCATCCAGGACCCTTCATTCTTTCCTCTTCACTTCCCCCCATGTTGGCTGCACCACTAGATCAAGTAATGTAGCTTCAGAGGGTGTTTAATTGACAAAAGGGACTTACAGAGATGAGAGGAGGCAGGACAAGAACAAGCAGAATGGGAATGCCAGAGTGGAAGTGGAAGATCATAAAAGAGAATGGAGCGACGAAGACAAAATGCCTTCAGTGACTTCGTTACCATTGAACTTGCACAGACATCTCAGCCGTGTGTTTGCCTTTGGAATTTTTTATTTACAGCGCCATTGAACATCTTTCACTGTTAAAGGTGCGCATGTGTGCGCACCTTACCGGGGGACTTCGTGTACGATCAGCACTGAGTTACTTAAACCTTACAGCTTCCAGGGGTGTGCAACCTTTCGGCGTCTCTGCACCACACTGGAAGGATGTCTTGGGCCACACATTAAATACATCGTGACACGTAATCACAAAAAAATCTCACAATGTTTTCAATAAATTTATGACTTTGTGCCCCACATGGTCTTGGGCCACACATTCAATCCATTGCGACACATAATCACAAAAAAATATCTCATAATGTTTTAAGTGAATTTATGATTTTGTGTTGGGCCGCACTCACAGTCATCCTGGGCTGCAGGCAGCCCGCAGGCCACAGATTGGACACCCCCGATAGGTTTTTAATAATTTCCCCAAATGTGACGATTACACTTTGGCAAACATTGCCTGTGAGGATAGAAGGAAGACTTGAAGCAACAGAACTCCGCAGTACTGTAACATAACTTCAGACCGCCAGCAGGGGTCACTCTCTTTCGAAAATCAGTGTCCTTGCTTGTTTATTCCCGTTAGAATGCAAAGCAGGTTCCGAGTCTCTGCCTGGCTTTGTCCAAGCAGAGACAGTTGATCCATCTGGCAACATTCAAGAATGTTCCATGTAAACAAAAAGGTCCAGAATAAAACATTGGGAAAGGGAAGCTTCAGAAAATGACACATCTGCATTAGGGAAACTCCCAGCTCATAAAAACATTTCGATTACAGGGAGTATTACGAGGCAAATTCCATTTGAGCAGCTAATTTCCTGAATCAATAACTTCATTCACACCACATGCCTGGGGCCAGTCTCACGCAAATACAGGCGGAAATACAGATAGGTGACAACGTATCAGGTACATGACGGCTGTAGAACAGGCAATCCGTCAGTGATCGTCACTCAGTCTGAATTCGAAACACCCATCAGGCTGTGCTTCCTCGTTTTTTTTCCAAACCAGTCTTTTTTCGCCGCCCTCAGTTGCAAAAGTGTGGAGGTGCATTTAAAAGCAGGATCATTTCAAAGCAGAAGATGCATTCTGTCCTCTTGGGGAAAAAACGGATATGATTTGGCAGTGGGTAAGTTAGCCACAAACGAGAAAGACTCTCCACCAACATCTGAACTTGCCACCAGCAGTAAAATGAGCTGCTTGCCAGGAGCCAAAACCAGGAAACATCATTAAGTTTGAATTGGTGGCAAATTAGGTACTTTAACCCCAAGAATCAGTTCGTGTGATGTTATCTGGCCCAACTTTGCAGTGGGTTCAGCACATTGAGAATACGCATGAGTTGAAGATATAGCACAGAATAGTGAGAACAAATGCTTTTTTCTTCATTTAATTCAGTGTTGTAATGACTCATCTATATAATCGAATTGGTAAGGGCTTTTTTTTACAAATTATAGTTTTTCTTTAGGTATCTAAAGTTCTTATGTAGAGGTGATGTGATTATAAGTTTTATAAGTTATAATGCTTATAACTAGCTTGATCTCATCTTTTAAAATGTTTTTTAAAAGAGCAAAAGAACTCATAGATGGAGAACAGATGTCAGCTAGTTGCGAGGAGGGGAAGTTAGGGGGTGGAGAGATGGAGCAAAAAGGAAAAAGGACCCACGGACGTGGACAACAGTGAGGTGATTACAAGGGGACCAAATGGTAATGGAGAAATATAATAAAGGTCATATAAAAATAAGAATAAAAATTTTAAAAATAAAAATAAAAGAGCAAATTCTGCAGAAGCGATTATAATAAAAGGATTGTTGGGCCCCGGCAGAACTTCTGTCAACAATATCCTTCGATCACCCTTAGGTTACCCCAGTCGTTCAGAATCAGGGGCATTTGGTCCCCCAGGGGACGCGATGCCACGTCGGGAGACATTTCTGGTCGCCACAACCTGGGGGGCTGCTACTGGCATCTCATGGGTAGAGGCCAGGGAAGCTGCTGAACTCCCACAATGCACAGGACAGCCGCATACAACAGGAATCATCCAATTTAAAATGTTAGTAGTGCCGAGATTGAGAAAGCAGAGCAAAGCTCTTACTCTCTCACAGCGGGGCTGCTTTAATACAATCCAAAATCTTCCTCAGTAAATTCTTTGAAGTTCAAAGCACCCCTTCCTACTGAAGGTCCTGATTTACCCCCCACTGGAGTTCAGTTAGCATGTGGCCAAAAAAGAGAAAAGTAACTACAGATGGAGAATATTTTGAATTCCTCTTCAAACAATGTTTCCCTATTTCATTGATATTTTATTTTAAAAAATTAGAGGAATAAGAATTTTTTTTTTCCTTCAACAGTGGACCCTGGTAGCCAACAAATATTCAGAATGGCCAATTAACATGGAAAAAAAATTAACCTCTATTTTCAAAAACCAATTGAAAGCTGGAAAATAAAAGTGGATATAGTACTTCCCAGAGCTGTGCTGAAATACTGCAGAAAGGACTCTTTCTGGAGCACTAACAGGGACAGAAGACAGATGCTGAGCGTCCTCCCCACATCCTCCAGGTTAGCAGGCAGGATGGCAGGGTGGCTGGACCTGACCCGACACACAGACAGTGCCTTAGACTTTTTAAGAGTATTTTCAGTTTGGGAGAGAGAGAGGGAATTTGCGGGCTTTAGCTAAGCACACAGGAACACTAAACTGAATGACAGTATATATATTTTTTAATCTCAGAGAAAAACAGTGTTCTTTAAATCCACTGCTTCTCCGCTGCTACTGAGACCAACCGGGGCTGATACAAAGGGAGAGGAGCAACCTTCACATCCCCTCAGGAGAATTAAAGTGCAGGACCAGTAAAGGGCTAGGGAAACCCAGGTCAAAATAAAAATACTCCACAGCAGGCGTCACAGTGCCCGCAATTGGCAGGTGAAGCACCAAACCCGATACAAAAATATTGCACCTCCTTAGCCTGTTTGGACATTATTAAATGCACGCAGTCAAAATGTCTGAACACGGTATTATTTCACATTGGTTCTACTCCATAATTTGGTTTGTTCATAAATGTCCATCAAGATAACTTTTCTGAGGTTAGATTTCATTATATTGGCATTAAGTGCCTTTTCCTTCCTTTCCAGAAAAAACACTTTCGAGATTAATTAAAGAACATTCTTTAGATGTAAACGAATGTGCATTCCTGTAGCCAGTTGCACAAAAGTTATACCATTATCATTTTTCCCTTTTAATAAATGCAGAATAACGTGAAATCAAATTACACCTTCAAATTTGGAAGTGAGAGGTAAATTTCTTCTTTGGCTCCAGAAGGGCATTTCAAGCAACATTCACGTAGGAGACCTTGGTCTGCACACCGAGGTGGTGACTTTCACAGAGAATCCCCTGTTTTTGTGTGAGTATACGCCACACTTTTAATATTAAAAATAAAATGTCATATATCTCCCCATTCTTTGGCAATAAAGCATATATAGCCTAATCCAATAAACTCCTAGAGATAAAGCATATTTAGGTATTTTCCTATTTACCTAAGTCATAGGCAACTTAAATTTGGACGATAGACTTTCAAGAAATAAAAAAATCCCTATCCTACTGACGATAGTGTCTTGCTTCTTTTAGCCTTGGGGCTCAAGGCTAAGCCTCGTTTTTTTAAATAGTGTTTTCTTGGGAAGTGTGGGTGCTTTTTCTGTCACCAGCCCAGCACTTCTGATACTGAGCAGGACCCCAAAGCTTAGGGACTAGAGGGCATCATTTTCTGTCCACTTTGCAGCCCATCAAAGAAGATGTTAGTTCTCTTGCGAGGTACCTCCCGTTTTCTCACAGGCTACTTTGAGACTGTTCCGATTAAAACATTGCTGTCTGTACTATTTTTTAAATACACAACAGATGCTTCTCCAATACCAATATAGGTCAGTTATGGTTAAAAAGTCAAACCAGATTTGAATTTGGTAACATGGGTCAGAGACCAAAAAGTGTAAGCTCCTCAAAACACAATAAAGTCAGCGAAGAAATTCCTTCTCATTTCTCCCTTTTATATATAGTTTTCCACCAAGTTGCTAGTTGGCAATTGTAATAAATACTTTAAAATAGGTCTAACTAAAGAAAACTCAGTCTAGCTTAATTTGGGGGCAGGAACGAGTATTCAATGTCATGTATTTGTCTATCTTAGAAATGCTCATTTTCTCTTGGTAAATGCTACATAGATTAATGTGATCATCTGAAAAAAAGACTCAGAGGAAATCTGGACAAAGGAGTAAGCTGTCACTAAGCAATCCATGAAAGCAGAGTCCCAATGGACTGACTCTAAAAGACAGTGTATAAATCCTGTGTCACACTTAAGAAAATAGAAATATTCTTATGCTGCCAAGTGAAAAAAGAAAAATGTTATATATTTAAACATTTGAAATACCCAGTTCACAGCAGAAAGTAAATATTCACTTTTTTCCCACTTTACAACATGAAATGGTCAAAAAGCATTTTTGTCCTAGCCTCTCCGACCCCAGTAAACTCTCCTTCCGCTACTGTTCTGAGAGTATTTCTATCTGAATGGGTATCCATTTTACATTTATTTAAAAATTAGTTGAAGGGAAAATGGCTGCAGTGATGAGACTATTTTTTCCTCTTTTATAATCTTCCAGTGGAATGGGGGAAAAACAGCCGTTGCGGTTCCTAAGTTTCTGCCGTGTACGTGGCAATGAGCTCACCTGAGAGTCAGCTAGAAGCTCTGATCAGTGTAAAACAAGCACTTCTCTGAGTCCTGTGCCCACACTCATGAGTCCCAGCCTTCAACGTCCCTGATACATATATACACGAGTGCAGTTTGCTTCGGAAAACAAATGAGCAAACTCGAACTGTTGACGAGCAGCGTGAGACACCCAGGATCCTGTATAGGGTCACCTTATCGGTCACGTAAAAATGAACAGACAGCCAATGAACATCCCAAAGAGCCAACCCCTCACTGACCCCAGACAGGGGCACATCGTGGGTTTGGTCAGCGCCTGAAACACACCGGCTCTTTCCACAAGCCACGCTGATGGGCTGAAAGCCCCTCATCTGTCCAGTCTGCGTGCGTGGGTCCCAGGTTAAAAATGCGTGCTGTTGACGTAACACTGGTCCTCCTGGGTTTTGGTAGAAGCTCGTTGTCCGTGATCACTCACACAGCCATCCGAAGACACTTCAATAACCGTGTCTGTAACTTCTCCTCTACTGAGGCCTTCACTCCGGGACATGTCCAGCGGGGGACAGCCATTGTGCTCCGCAAAGCCATTGACGTGGGCCAGCGGCAGTGCCGGGGGTGGACAGCACAGATGTTCCGCGCAGCCCTTGGAGATGCAGGGTGAGCTGCAGAGTGACAGCACGTCCTTCTGCTCCGCAGGCTCCTGCAAGTCCAGGTTCTCAAACTGGATGGTCACGTTGTGGATGCCCGCGTAGTGGAAGATTTCTCGGATCTTGATGCTGACGTCCTGATATCCCCCGTCCTTCTGACACTTGATGTGCAGGGTGGCGATGATCTTCCCACTGACCAGCTCCCAGACGTGTACTTCGTGGATGCTGCGGATGCCCGGCACGGCAGAGAGCTTACTCACTGGAACGGGGAAGAGCAGAGGACAGCCCGTGTGAGTGCTGGAGATGAAACATGGCACCACTTGGGGGAGGTTCGGTCCCTTTTAAGCATCCCCACCAAAACGATGGATGTACTAAGAATAACAGGAAGAAAAACAGCCTCACCTCTACAAGTCCATTTCCCTATCACCTTCTTTCTCCTCTCTGAATTCCTCTACCAAACATTGTTAGCCCATAACAGGCAATGCGAGAAAATACGTTTAACAACAAGAGTAACAATGCCCAGGACTGCCGGTTCAGAAAGGAACGGGCACACTGGTGGGCAGCCGGTGGGAACAGAAAGCAGGAAGCCTTTACTAAAGGGGACAATTGGGTCATACGGACCTAAGACCTTCGCCAGCAATTCTAACACTAGGACTTTAACCCACAGAAAATCACCAAATACTCATTTACAAGAATGGTTTGGGCAATGCTCTTTGCATAAATTAAAAAATGGAAACAATGAGGAAATAGTTCAATCAATTCTATAATAGAATATGATACAGTTGTGAAAAATTAAGTTGCATATTTAAGGATATGAGAAACAAGCACATAGTTAAACTATACATATGGCATGATCTTTCTTTTTTTTTAATAAAACATCAGTGTATATACACCAAAAAAATATTTTTAAGCAGATACAGGCCTGTTTTATTAATGATTGATACAAAAACATTGAGAAAGGAAGGTCATTTCTGGGCGGTAGGGTTAGGAGAGAGTTCTCTTCTCTTATTCAGGCTCTCCCATTTTCCCCACACTGCCTGGAGTTCAAGTGCAGAGAGATGGGAGCGAACAGGGATTGCGGGGACAGGCCCTGCAGCCAGACAGAGTCTGAATCCCAGCTTAGTTGTGACCTTCAGCCACTACCTGCATGGCCTTGGTCCACTCGCCTAGCCCCGCCCTCCGGGCCTGAGTTTCCTTATCCATCAGTTAGGAATGATAAAGATTGTACTTCACAGGGTTGTTTTCGGGATTAAGATGAGTTAATTTAAGGAAAGCATTTAGAATACCTAGCATCTAACAAGGGCCATAACAGGGTTGCTGTTGGGATTACTCTCTATGTTTTCAACATCTCTTCTTACACCCACTCCGCCCGTACCTCTGAGCTCAGAGCGGGAGCAGGGAACGGAGGCTGATTATCTCAGATCTGTCCCTGGAGGCACCCACCGCCTCTCAGAGGGCGAGTCAGCTCCCCGATGCTGCCAATGAAGAGACCACCACCAACAGCAACCAAAAGGAAGAAGAACACCCGGGGCAAAGGTCATAGGAGGAGCCCAAGTTGACAGCAATGGCCGGACCGGCTGGTCCCAATGCTGCTGTCAGCAGAGGGCCACTGGGCTATGACCTTCACGGAACAGTCACAGTCTTCACAGGGGACCGTCTAGTCATGGCCACACAATGAATCAAGACCCATTTACATCGAATTTCAGGTATTTTTCCTGAAATAAGTTCTTCCAACTGCCAGCCTCACAGCTTCGTAGTGGATGGGGCTCTATTTCATTCATGTCCACTGGCTCCATGGCAGATGGAACAATAGCACACCTGCACCAAAAGGTTTTCCCTGTAGAAGCGTAATCTGCACTCAGAAACACTAGACATGATGTCGCACATCCAGTTCCTCACCAACATCTGGATAGTGCCCGTTCAGAAATGCCACAAAGGCTCCAAAACTTTGACCCTCGGATGCACATAGCTCCAGTGAGAGTCTGACCTTCTGTCGGAGGAGAGCAAAAGACAAACACACAAACCCACCAGATTTCATTACAGAATGAGCTTGTGAATGATCTGAATGTAAACACTGTCCTTTTTACAGTGCTGTAAGAGACACAGCGAGTTATGTGCCCCTAAAAATCAATAGACTAGAAAGCAGGATCTAGAATTCAAGCGACTGTGGTTTTAAAATGAGGACAGTGGCCTTACTGGAGAGACAATGAATCCCTGACGTGAAGGTAAGTAGCCAGGAATAGGTAGGTACTGCCTGAGTGCTACGTTCTCCAAAAATGTGCGGTTGAGTCACAGAATCATGTGGTATGAAGGACTTTTGGCTCTTGGAGCCGTGGGTCATCTTACATAAGCTCCAGAACAGGTGATGAGGGTGACTAGTTCGGGGCGCCTGAAGCAAACCCCACTCTGCGGTAACGCTGGCCCGTTGGCCTAAAAGACGAGAAGTGTGCAGAGGTTCCAGACTGGACTCGCCCGACTTACTCAGCTCTTCCATGTTGACCCCTTTGGGGACCATCTGCAGCAGAATGATAGCGGTCTCCTTGATGAGTGGGAAGGCAGATGACAGAATGATCATGACCATGGCGACGGTCAGGCTGGGGTCGATGTAGCACTGCCAGTTACACGGGTCCTCCTCTCTCAGGGGCAGCACGTAGAATATGATGGCCGTGATGACCACCACCACCGACCCCAGCGCGTCTCCCATCACGTGCAGCAGCACACCTGCCGGGGAGAGAGCAAGACCGCCAGCTAGAGCGCAGGTCCAAGTTGGGGGGCCCTGGGACCCTCGGGGACTCGGGGTCCCGAGTCTGTGAAGGCCTGTTGCTACTTGTCTTCTTTTGGGTTGGAACAGCATGATGGATTCCAGTTTCTTTTAAAAAATGGCAATTGTTTCGCAGAAAACAGAACCCCAGGCCTCTGAGAAATGGGAGTGGGGACTGGTCTGGGACAGTTCTGAGCCGCAGTCACCTGTGGGAAGAGGGACTGGGCCAGGTCACCGTGACCCGTGGCTGCCACCCAGCACCCTTCAGAGGGCACCAAGCTGGAGAACAGAGGCCGCACAAATGATTTCTTTTTCTTTCAGCCTGTACTTTTGATTGGTTTAAACATTTTTAAGAGGAGAGGGAATAGGATACGCCTTTTACGTTCTTTGTCGTCCCTCTACCTGGGTCCCTTTGCCCCTCCCCTGTGTGCCTTTGCCACCTTCTCACTCAGCCCGTGGTCATTTAAACTGCATTTTTAAAAATATTTATTGATTTGAAAAAAGGAGGAGAGAGAGTAAGAGAGAGAGAGAGAGAGAGAGAAGGAAAGGAAAGGAGAGAGAGATACATTGATTTCTTGCATTTCATGCATTCAGTGGTTGCTTCTTGTATGTGTCCTGACTGGGTATTGAACTCGCAACCTTGGCACATTAGGACAAAGCTCTGACCCACTGAACTACCTGACCAGGGCCTAAACTGCATCAGGTTTAAGAAATCCTCAAGAACAGGAACTCCAGCAATGATCCCAGTGCATAAAAAGCCAATAAAAGAAAATTAAAATTCTACAGATAATAGAAACTGCAGATGCCTTTAATGAAAGAGGCAGTTTCTAGAGGCTTCCCTTCAGCTCCTTTGTAATACCGGAAGCATGCAATCCCGGCAAAGAAGGTCCGGACATCCAACTATTTGCTAGACAGAGTGACTGCAATGTAATGAGTTAAGTGACAATCTTATGAGAAGGATGATACAAAATCAGCACAAAGAATTATTTTTTTATAGAAAGCAACATCTTAAGGACTCTCTGAGGTGGTTATACTTTCTGTTTTACAAATGAGGACACTGAGGCTACTTCTCCAAAACCACACAGCTAGAAAGTGTTGGAGTATAGATATAATTCGGGGTAGCCTGACCAGAGAACCAGCATGCAGCTGAGTCCTCAATTCTAATTTCAGGTTTTGCTTCTCAGAAATCTCACGATTAGCCCCTAAGGACCAGTGTTATAAAATATCTTCCAAATTTATTTTTCCACCATCCACAGTAAGAACCACGTTTTACATCGCAGCGCACACAGAGTGAAACAAATGGACCTTACGCTGGATGCAGTGAAGGTTTCTGAGCAGACTCAGAAGCAGCTCAGAAGCTCGAGAGACAAAGAGCTCAACTTGGTAGACGAGGTAATCGCCTGATTAGTCAAAAGGCTCACAAGGTAGCTTTGCAAAGACAGGACACCCTGACTGCTGGATCTTCACTTGCTGTCTCTAGATAAAAACAGAACTCAAAAAAACTGGCATGTATCATGAATCGGCCATTGGACAACAGCTGAAATTTGATGCGTGTCCCAGCACTTGGAGAAGCTACCTGTGCTGCTGAATTGGATGTAGAGCTGGAAACGCAGTTCATGAGCTCTGGGCATTGGCAAGTGGTTATGGAGGAAAGGAGAGACCTTTCTCATTGGGGAGAAAAACGAGAATGAAACACCTCACCAAAGGAGATTCATTTTCAAATGCTGTCGGGAGTGCTCTTCATTTATTTATAGTTATAAGGACATGCAAAGGGCTCGTTGTCTTTCTGACATTTTGTTGCAACATATTTTAAGGTATCATGTTTGATCCCATTAAATAAAATCGACCACAGCCAAGCACGCTGACAAGAATTTTTAAAGAAGTGAGCTCTCGCGGCTTTGCAATTGAAGATGGAGCGCGTTTCTTAGAAGGCATTTTTTACATTTCATTGGAATGAGAGAAACAGCAATGCAAACCAAGAAACGATTTTTGTTCACGACAATCCCCATCAGATGTTTGCTCCCCTGCAGATTCAGGGAGGGTTCTGCTTTCTAAAGCAGCGGCTTAAATGTCACACGTGTAAGCGTCCAGTGGACTGTGCGGAGTCCAGAGGCAGCGTGAGCTCCTGGGAAGAGCCCGGGACAGCAGCCCTGCCCCTGGGACACTGGGAGAACAGCAAGCGGGGGTGACTCTGAAAGGTACCAGACTCTCTGGACCCTGTTTGCTCATCTGTAAAGGGGAAAAGTGAGAGTTCTTTTTCCCTGATGGCCTTCCCAGCCCTAACGTTCTGTGGTCTTTCTCTGAATCGTGGCTCTAAGACAAGGACACTGGACCCAAGGGGAGGCCAGCCTCCCACTTAGCCCAAAATATGGGTGGCTCCCACCGGCCAAAGCATAGGCGCTGAGCTCAGCCTGACCAAGGCGGCCATTCCACTCACCACCAGGACGCCAGCCTGTCCGCCTGGTGAGACTGCTGCAAACCCTAAGTGACCCATTCGTGGCTGGGGCCTCGTGCGGAGCAGGCCCGCCATAAAAATCTCAGCTGCTTTTCTTCCCGTGGGCCTGAGCACTGTGCATACTTGGTCTCACACCAAGTGTAGGAAGTAGACATCATTATCCTCGTTTTAAAGAGCGGGCCTTTAGAGGCTTAGAGAGGAGGTCTCAGAGCCTTAAGTGGCAGAGCCAGGGCCCAAACTCAGGCAGTCTGAGCCCACACCCCCACCTTTCAGCCGCCCCACCAGGCGCAGTGAGGCATTTCACCCCTGACGTTTTTCTACCCAGGAGCGCGGACGGCTTGGGACTGAAATCAGCGAGATCACGTTTCCCCTACGTGATGCTTCCCAAACTAGGTCACACTGCCTATTGGTACCCCTCTCAACTCTTCTTTGCCTCTTTCCGAGTACCTGTTCTCTTTCTCTGTAATGTCCGAATGACTCAATAACAGAATGTGCTTGGAAAAGTTAAAGCGGTAGGGTGGTGAGCTCAATCTTAAAAACCTACAACACACGCTCCTTAAACGGAACCTAAACAAAGAAAGATAAAGGATAGCAATTTTTTAATTACAGGTTCCCTTTCCAGAAAGATTCACCACAAAGCTCTTTAGAAACTCCCTGTTGTTGCAAAGTATATGATTGTGTAACCACTACGCTGAAACCAATACAAACTCCTATTGAATGTACATGTAACTGAAAAAATAAAATAAAAAATTATAAAAATAATGGGTGAGGAACCAAAGATCTTAGAGAAACTTTCCCAACCCCTGAGAAGAACAGATCGTCACATGTCACAGAACAAAAATAGTGTCACTGAAGTCGTATCTCATTTAAAATCCCAAAAGTATTAAGTAAGCTCAATGCCTTCATTAGCACTGGTTGTTCTATGGATAATAAGACTATATAGTTTACCGATGTTAATTCATTATCTAGAAATGTGTATACAGTCTGTTTTACTCTAAAAGCTTTCCCTTAGTTGATTTCATAATCACCATCCTTACTACAATAAAAACTAAATAATTAAATACAAAAAAAGAAATTTCCCCGCTGCAGTTAAATTTCTGAAACTAATTCACTCAGAATTTTTAGGAGCTCATATGTTATTGTCATTTTCTGATTTTCCCTGTGGATCCACCCCAGGTATCACTTTGTAAAGCAGACGTGAGACTCAAAAATAAAGATGTCTCCTGGATTATTAGTTTTTCTTTATATTATTTCCATCTACGCCCACTATAGTCTCCCCCAAACCATCTGAAAGGAAAGGGGAGCAGCATGCTTGTTGAAATTCTCAAAACCAAGGTTGGGGATCCACCCAAAGCAAAGCGAAGTCCGTGCCCCAAAAACGGGAAGGGAGAGATGGCGGACACAGCGCTGGTGCCTGGGGAGAACTGCTTCTCCGGGCTGCCTGGGCTGGCCTTTGCCCAGTGCTCGGACCTTGCGCACTCGGCGGAGGAAGACTGTGGATGCGCCTTCCCCATGCCTCCCCAGAGGCCCCACTGTGGCCCTGGAAGTGGCGATTAAAGTCCGCCAACCGACCCATCACGGAAGCAGATTTTGGGCAGAAATAACCGAGGCCATGAGAATCCTTCAGCGATGCCACCTTGGATAGTGCACCACCTACTCACGTCACACCTTTCCCAAAATGATATCCAGTTAAAACAGGCTGCATTTTTTGTTAGCGCTATCCATGAGTGGGCAAAATCCAGTGAAATGGGGACAGGCCACTGAGGTGGGGGGCCCTGGAGCGGGCAGCGTGAGTGTGGGTCTGAGTGGAGCAAGGGTCAGTCATTACCAGCGCGCGTCTCCCCCAGAATCGATGCTGCGATGACGCAAGAGGCAGGGTCAGAGTCTGTGCATGGAACCTGCCGGCTCTCTAACATGCGCCCTTCTAAGGGCGCAGCACAGCGCATGGGGATCACTGGATGGGATTCCCGGTGGGCCCACAGTCAGTCCTACCTCTGATGTTCAGGGCTTCTGACTTCTTCTCCTTTTTCATCGTCTTTTCTGGCTCATTCTGGGCGTTCAGGGGATCACCTGCATTCAAAGAAGAAACCTTGTGTTGTGTATAAGTTCTACAAACAAAAAGAACCAATGGTCTCAAAAAAAAGGTTCGTTATTTCAAATTTCTCCTAGCTTATCAGACTCCCACCAACATACACCTTCACACACAGAGCCAGGGACTGTCCCTTGACCTTAGCCTTGGGGTCCACCTTTGGACTTCATTCACAAATCTCATACAATTCTCACCAAGAGAGGCGAGTAGCACCCCCGAACCCCTAACTCCCAAGGGGACAGGATGGACAAAGGGGGAGGGAGGAAAAAAGTGCAAATAGCCTCTGAAGAAGGGGGGAGGAGTGGGGGGCGCTACCTGTTGCCCAATGATAACTGATTTCCAAGGAAATCAATACTTCTGTACAGAAAGAATAGGGGGAAGGGAATACACGCAACACGGACCCGAGGATCCAGGAGAGAGAAAAAAAATCGTAGGGAATATGTTGAGTTAGCATAGGAGGATTAAAGCAGGACTGCAGAGGAAATGGATTTTTTTTTTAAGCTGAGAGGGGGAAAAAAGGGCGTGGGAAGACAGGGAGGGGGCCGCGAGAAGCGAGAGGAGGGAAGGACAAAGCGGTCCAGAGGATGCACCCGAAAGGCACCTGCTACGTTGGCGAACACCATCGCCCCCTTCCCCGAGGTCTTTCCCAGCGAGGCCACGCGAAGGGTCACGGCTGAGTCTGGGCGGGCGCCGCCCTGCGGTCCCGCAAAAGCGTCGTCAGCGCCGCCCTCTGCCACCTGCCGCGGGCGGTGGCGGCGGTGGCAGCGAAAGCAGGAGAGCCAGGCGGCGCAGTCCTGGAAGACGAGCAGCCCCACCACATTGACCGCCAGCCCCAGGGCGCCGACGATGAGCACCAGCTCCGGGTCGTCGATACGCTCGGGCCGCACCAGGCGCAGCGCGGCCTCCACGAAGATGGTGAAGCAGAGCGCAGTGAGGAAGACGGCGTTGCTGAGTGCACCCACCACCTCGGCGCGCCCGTAGCCGTAGGTGGCCCGGGAGCCCCCCGGGGCGCGGCGCGCGATGTAGCCGGTGCTCAGCCCCACGCACAGTGAGATCAGGTCCGACAACATGTTGAAGGAGTCAGAGAGCAGCGCGATGGAGTTGCCCAGGTAGCCTGACACCAGCTCGGCCACGAAGAAGATAACCGTGAGCACCAGCATGAAGATTAAGCGGCAGGTCTTGCCGGAGTAGCGGCCCATGTTCCCGCAGTGCGCGCGCCAGCCGCGACAGGTGGCGCCCCCCGACCCAGTGGAGCCCGGTACCGCCTCCCGGCCTCGCGGCCTCCCCGCCGCCCTGCGCTGGGCTCTTTATAAGGCGGAGGCAGAGCGCCCAGTCCCCGCGCGGCCAGAGTCTAAAGGACTGGGCAGGGCGGCCGTATCTACACGGACCTTATGCCGCCTCCGCTGGTGGCCTCCTCCCCTCCCTCGAGTCCCAAGCCTCTCTTGGCAGGCAGCCAAGAGCCAATGTCTATCCTTCTAGGACAGAACTGGGCACAGCAGGGAGTTGCTGAAAAGAAGGAGCGTGTCTGGATATCATTTCTCACAGACCCCTCCCTCCCACACCCAAGCCGAAATGGAATCCGCCTAAAGCCTCACTTCCTTCTCCAGTCCCCTCCATCACCAAACCCCTGCGGAGCCTTAGAGATAAGGACCTTGGCCACTGTGGGTGTGATCGCCATAGCGGACGTGCACATCTTTGCCTACGTGCCCAGACGTTGCTTGCATTAGAGGGCTTATTCCCTGGTAAGGCCTGGGCGTCCTCACCTGGCCAGCCCTGCCCTTCCGACACGTCCACGCTTTGCACTTCCTGAAGCTTGAGCTGATCCTTCACTCAGCGCTCCCACTCCACGACCACCGTGGAATAACTGTCTATCCTCTCTGCTTGCTCCCAGCCTTCCTAAAGCACACATTACCGTTCTGTCACGCCCTCTTGGCACAGTGTCACCCCTGTCCCCACGCCCCCCTTTAGGATCTTCATTCAAAAGCCTCCTCTCCCCAGTGAACTACAGACAGCCCGGAGGAAGGCACTCATCACACTACTGTGAGCGTGGTTACTGCCACCCAGCACCCAGAATGCACCTCACCAAAGAAGCCGGGGCAGGCCTGTTCTGTGTGCTTGTATCATTCTCCACTGGAGAGAATATTCTGCCAGCCCCTGTGAACCTCACAGCGTGACCTGACACTCGGGTCAATCGACTGACCCCCCATGAAGATTTATTCCAAATAGAATCTTTGCTGTTGACAGAGGACGTGTTCCAAGTAGAAGTTATCCAAAGCAGAATCGGATCCAGGACTGTGAGAGGGGCCCAGGAAGAGGAACTTTGGAGAAGGGTGTTTGCTCTTGATCAGCTTAGGGAGAGGGGTGGGGAAGCCCTTGCAGGTCTCTTTGTTGGTTTGATTTTGTATAAACTTGTCTCATTCCAAAAAGGATCTGAAGGTGAAATCTGGTGATTTCTATTCTCCCTTCCCCCATCCCCAACCCCCAAACGTTCACCATTCCTGCAAAAACACGTTGCTTTTTGGCTTGAAAATGACCACAAATGTCGCACTTGAAGAAAGCACAGAATCCATTAGCAGAACATTCTAATTCGCCCCATTCATTGCCTTAGCCTTGTAAAGCACAGTCCTGTCTTCCAGCGCTCCCTGTGCAAAACCGTCCTTGATCTGAGGGTAGCACCACCGTTCCCCAGGTAAGCCTCCACACTCGGCGAGCCTGTGAAACATCCCCTCTCCCCACCTCCAGGAAAATAGCCCTGCACGGAGAACTTGAGGAAGCTGGTTACTTAGAGCATTCTCAACAAATCAGTATTCAAACGATCGATAATTTCAAAGAAGTAAGGAGATGAAAGTTTTGAAGATGCGTAGCCTGGCACAAGATAATCTTAAGTGTGTGAGCAGCTATTACAAGAGAGTAAACAATAGCAAGCATTAAATGGATTAATGAGCACCTCGGAGGCACTCAATAAACGTCAGCCGCTTATTTAAGCAGAAAAAGCTGAGCTGACAGGAAGAAAATAAAAGCGCAGGGTGAGGAGGAAGAAAATGGGAGGGAGAAGGTCCAGAGGTCCCCGTGTTATCATTGGCGTGTTAGTATTACTACAAAATATGTGTACCAGAATTGCCACTGAATCACAGGTGACATTCTCTAATGCATGAACAGGTGAGCCAGGCACTGCCCCTTCCCCAGTTCTGGCAGATTCGGTCTTCAGACTAAGAAACCTCCGAGACATGCAACGGGACAGCGGGCAAAGCAGTCAAGCGAGAGAGGAAGGCCTCTGGGGACGGACTTGCCTGCGGTGCTAAGGTATTCCTGCCGATGGCACTTGTCATTCACCACGGGAAGAAAAGCCCGAGGTCAGCAGAACTGTGTCTTGGCAGAGAACAGACTGGTGTCATTGCCCCAGCAGGGCAGTGGAGGCGAGCCCAGCAGGAAGCTGGAAGTGGCCCAGGGCTTGCTCCTGACTTGAAGAACGGCCAAGGGAGCCCGCAAAATACACTTAGGGAAAACGTTCTGAGGTCTGTCCACGCTGTCCCAAAAGGTAAGATTTCCTTCGTTTTTATGGCCAAGTAGTATTCCGTTGTCTAAATGAACCACAGCTTTTTCACCCACTCATTTACTGATGGGCACTAGGGCTGCTTCCAAATCTTGGTGATTGTAAATAATGCTGCAATGAACACAGGGGAGCTTATGTTCTTTCAAATTAGTGTTTCAGGTCTCTTCAGATATATGCCCAGGAGTAGACTAGCCAGGTCATAATGCTAAATGAGATAGGCCAGTCAGATAAATACTACTTGATTTTACTTATATGTGGCATCCAACGAACAAAATAAACTAACAAAATATAAACAGATGCATAGATACAGAGATAGGCTGACAGCTGTGGGGCTGGGTAAAAAAGGTGAAGGGATTGAGTAAATAAAAAAATACCTCCTAGACACAGACAACAGCGATTACCAGCAGGAAACAGGGCTGGGGGCAGGTAGGAGAGGATAAAGGGAGGGTCAATGGTGATGGAAACGATGCGATATACAGATGATGCATGAGTATTACAGAATTGTACACCTGAAACTTATATAATTTTATTAACCAACATCACCCCAATAGTCAATAAAAATCAATTTAAAAAAGATGTTTTGACTAACTCTGATTTTATGTATAAAATATAAAATGATATGTACATATTTATCTATTTTCTTTACTTATTTATATTTTATAGAACTATGTAAATATTAATGTGTGAGTCAATATTAATATTAATATGCACTATATAAATATTTCTATGTGTATAAGTATGATTTGATGAATTTATATAATATGTAACACAAAGGTTCTTTTTGTACCCAAAAGGAAGCATTTTGTCCCTCAAACTCTTTTAGAATCCATTAACTTTAGGAGCTTCCTACCTTCCATGACAGAGGCATGACAAGTGAAAAGGAAAGGTAAGGTCGTGGTCAAGACCACTTTGAAACAAACCAACAACCCACTTACAAAACGGGCAGAGGACCTGAATAGACACTGCTCCACGGAGGACACAGAGATGACCCATAGACATATGAAAAGATGCTCATTGTCACTAATCATCAGAGAGATGCAAATCCAAACCACAGTGAGATATCACCTCACACCGGTCAGAATGACCATCATCAATAAATCAACAAACCAGTGCTGGCGAGGATGTGGAGAAAGGGGAACCCTTTTGCACTATGGGTGGGAGTACAGACTCGTCTAGTCACTGTGTAAAGCAGTATGGAGCTACCTCAAAAAATTAAAAATGGATCTGCCTTTTAACCCAGTGATCCCCCTTCTGGGAATATATCTGAAGAAACCCAAAACACTAATTGGAAAGAACATAAGCACCCCTATGTTCATTGCAGCGTTATTTACAATCACCAAGATATGGAAGCAGCCCAAGCACCTATTGGTAGATGAATGGATAAAATAACTATGGGATATGTACACAATGGAACACTACTTAGCTGAAGAAAAGAAAAGAGAAAAGCAAAGCAAAGCAAAGAAAAGGAAATTTTATGCTTTGCGACAGCACAGACAGACCTGGAGAATGTTATGCTAAGTTGATACGAAGACATTACCAAAGACAAGCTTTCTGACGCATGGATAGGGCAGGACAGATTTCTAGTCACTGAACATCTGTTCTTCACATAGTCCCGCAGTAACCCTCCTCCCCTCTGAAGCTCAGAACAGCATATACACTTCATTTTCCGATTTCTGTCTTTTTTTTTTTTTAGAGAGAGAGGAACAGGGACATGGAAAAACATCGATCAGTTGCCTCCTGTGTGTGCTCCGGCCGGACCGAACCTGCAATCCAGGCATGTGCCCTGACCGAGATTCGAACTGGCAGCCTTTCACTTTGCAGGAGGACGTTCAACCAAGTGAGCCACACCGGGCAGGGCCCCATTCTGTCTCTGAGCCTCTCTTGCATGTGGGGTCTCTGATTCTCTGATGTATGTAAAGTTCCCATACATGCTTAGTTCAACTTGGTCATTTTCTCTTGCTAATCTGTCTCTATCAGGCCAGCCAAAAGAATCTTGTGGGTAGAGGAAAGTTTCTCCCCCAGCCCGAAGTTTGCAACTCAATTTGAGGAGCATTGAAACTTTTGCAGACATAAGGTATTTCCAAGTTCCTGCAGCTAGAAGGGAAGGGCTGTAGTCTGAATGTTTGCGTCCCTCCAAAACTCCTGTGTTGAAATCCTAACCCCCACAGATGGTAGTGTTAGGAGGTGGGACCTTCAGGGGTGATTAGGTCGTGAAAGTGGAGTCCTCATGAGTGGGATTTGTGCTCTTACAAAAGGGAACCCTCAGAGCTCCCCACACCCCGTCTGCCATGTGAGGAGGCTCTGGCTATGAACCCAGAAAAGAACCCTCACCCGACCATGTCGGCACCTTGATCTTGGACCTCCAGCCTCCAGAACTGTGAGAAATAAACTCTGTTTATAAGCCACTCAGTCTGTGGTATTTTGTTACATCAGCACAGACGGACTAAGGTAGGAAGCAGAGCGTGAATTATGCTTCAACGTGTATGGAGGATAGGAGTTCAAGTTGCCCACTGTTGAGAGCACGGTGGAATAAAACGACACTGATTTTTATATGGCCCCAGAGCTGATGGGGTTGGGCTGTTTGATAGTTTGACCAAACGGGCCCATGTCACGTAATTTGGGGTCTGGTCTGCGTGCTTCCTACTGTCCCCAGATGACAAGGGCACACCCAGACGTCCGGTCATGGGGAAACCCTGTGTATGAGGTGTGGAGAGGGAGCAGAGAGGGAGAATGTGAGAACAAGCAAATGAAAGGGGACAGAGCTATTAGGAGGAAGCCGGGAAAGGATTCGAGGCAGAACTGGGAATTTAAGAAACACTCATATTCCTCGCCACTTACTGACAGCAGTTGGGGTGGAACGCCTCCTGCTCGGTGAATGAGAAAATAAAAGTCAGTTTTGGACCATTTCCAATCCGAATGGAAACAAAAAAGCACTAGAAGTTACAAGAAATAGGGGGACTCACCCTTGATGTTAATTCTAAACCTAGTCAAGGTTTTAGCTTTAAGTAAAGTCCCGCGTCATTTCATAATTTACAAAAAACTTTCACGAAAACAGCAGACTTCTTCACTGCTGGATCCGCCTTCCTTTTTAGACGATATGAAAATGAGAGAGGCCATTTGCCAGAGACACTGTGGGAACAATTGTGTGTTGGTGGGGGATGTTAAAATACAACCTATAAGTAAGTACTTTTACCTTTATCTGCCGGAAGCACTGGGTAAATAAATATTCCGGGGTAAGTAATGGGGAGACACAGGTATTAGAGCCGCTCGGATGTGGGATCCAATCCCGGCTCTGTGCGTTACTAGCCGTGGGCAAGTCACTGAACTTCTCTGAGGTCTATGCTCTCATGGAGAATCCGGAGGTTAGAGATGCCTTCTCAGGCCGTGGCTGCGAGAGGCAAAGGACAGAGCGTGTGGGGGCTTGCACAGTGCCTTCTTAGATAGATGTGCAGAGACCAGCTCCATTCCTTAACTTCTGGTGCTCATCATCATTGTTCGCAGGGGAAGTCTTTGTTCCTTGTGGAACCCCCTTCACAGTTATTTAGACTGACCTATGTTCTCTTTTATTATCTCCTTCCCCTTGGTTCAAATAATCTCATTAGCTCAGAATGAATTAGCTCTTGATTAATATAACACAGTAATAATGTGAAACAGTGATTAATAAAATACAGTATTTCACAACTTGAAAACTCCTAACTTCTCAGCTATCACAAATATACTTCTTCGTCCAGCAAGACTTTATCGTCTCTTATTACATGGTGGAAGAGTAGAGAGGACCAGGGTAACTGGACCGGGAGACATCACTTCATCATCTTCATACAAGGAGGGGCTGTGTTGAATATTAATATGAGCTCTGGACGGAAACTAAGCTTCTTGACTTCTGACAGTGAATGACCGGACAAGTTAGGTCCCTCACTGAATTGCTGAGCCTTAGCTTCCCAATCGGTCAAATGCCGGTAAGAACCTCACACGACTTTGCGCATGGAGATGTGTCGAACATCAAATAAGATGATGAAGATACAAACACTGTTAGTGTTGTGAGTTCGAAGCCATGCGTGGGTTCTCGTGTGACGGACTCATTCTTTTTTCCTGCTTGTGCCCTTTGACAGTAGAAATGCCCATGGTTTCGTTGAGCAACCTGATGGATGTTTAGTTCTCATTTTAATCCACTTGTATTTTTCATCACCATGGTCATTACTGTGGTTGTTTTCATCACCGTGGTCATTACTGTGATTATTTATGTAAACACTACCCGGTACACGTCCTTGGGTCTGTATCGTTGTTCACTTTTTGGAGAATAAATTCCTCGAAATACCAAGTCAGAGTGTGGGTATGTCAAGCTGTTCATCGTTTGCCAAATTGCCACCTAAGTATACTGTATAAACTTATACTCTATCAGAAATGCATGCGATTGTTCTCTACACTTTATTTTCCAGTTGTCTGTTGCCAGTGGATAAGAATGTAATCAATTCTGTATTTTAACTTTCTATCCACTGACTTTGCCAAATTCACTTATTCATTTTTAGAGTTGTTTCATAGATTTCCTGGTAGGTTTAAGGTAAATAACCATATCTGCTAATAAAGACAATTTTATTTTTTTTCTTTTATCTTAAAAGAAAATGTATGAATGTTCCATTTCTACTAGGCTTCTAACACCACTAGCCCATGAGTTCTTAAACTTTTTAGGAGGAAAATTTAACTTTATTCAATGATTTTTTTTTCCTGTTGGTTTTCTCATTAATATCTAAAACATTTACCTTGTATTCTGCATCTAAAATTCTGGAAGTACTTTGGCCATAGTTCTATCTTTAAATTGGCATACTGCTAATAGTCTTTTGATACCATGGTGTTCAAATTCATAAAATCATCTTGATTCATATTTTGGTCACGTGAATTTCATTTAGTGGGTTTTTTTCACGAAGCATTCCTGGGTTTTTTGCATACTTTTTTACAATGTTTTTACATTGCCAATAATAAATGAGCGAAACTTAGATGGGTCTAAAATTCTTAGTTTCATGCTATATTTTATCTCTTGGGATGGTGCAGACACTGATTCACTGTATCTCGGCATTGCACACTGCTGCGAAGAAATCCGAATGCAGCCTGGTGTTCATCCCCTGGCGGGTGGTGGTTTTTTCTGCCTGGATGCCTCCGGCATTCTTTCTCTATGCGTGATGCTCAGAAAGTTTTCCAGGATGTAGGTATTGATTGTTCCATACCAATGTTCCCTTTTGATTTGCCATTTTGTATCTTTAGGTCAGGATCTATTCTTCTATTATATCTATGAATATTTTTTTCTGATACACTTGTCTGATCCGTGCCTCAGGGAACACCTAGTCCATAGCTATTATCTTCCTTGCAATTGCTTTAAATTCCTCAGCCCACTTCTCCAGCCTGGCTTCTATATTATCCATTGTATTTGACAGAGTTTGTTCTGTGTCTCAGCGCTTCCAATGTGCGTTTTCATTTCTGTAATATTTTCGTATCTTCTATCTCCCCACCCCAAATTCTGACAGTTCACGGTCATGGTTTTATCTGAAAATTTCTTCTGTTACCTATGTAATTATTACTCTGCCATATTTTTCTGAATATATTTTTCATCTGCCTTTTTGCTGGTTCCTTCCTAAGTTTTTGGATCTTCCCTATTTATTGAGCATCTCTGAGTGGGGCACTTAGATCCAAAGCTGCTAATTGCATGGGATTGAAGGCATAGGGTGTCTGGTGATTTCAAATCGAACACGTCGTTGTCTCGGAGTGTCTTTCCCAAATACACTTCTTCCCATCCTGAGAAGCCGGCCCCCCTGCGGAGCGGCTACACGGTTCACGGTGGAGACCGCCAGCTCCCCAGTTGTGCGCATGCGCATGCGGTAAGCAGACCCTCCATGCCCCGTGCTCCCAGTTTCCACAGCGGGGCCTCCGCAGCAGGAGCACTCCTGGCTCTTTCTCCCGCTTCTTCCCCGACGTTTGCCAGAGGCCGGATAACTGCTGCTCAGCTTAGAGAGCGGAGCATGCTCAACGAAACTCTTCTGGACATTTTTTTTTTTTTTCAGTTTTGCCTTCCCAGGGAGACCTGAAGTCCTGTCTGGGTGCACAGCGGGGCAACAAGGCGGGGCAGCTCTGCCCGGGCCCTGGGAGGCCTCTGAGTTTAATCTGGGGTGAACTATTAAAAAGCTCTTTGCTGCTATGCACCTAAGCCATAGCCTTCAATATCTGTAATACCATTGATATTTCGTTCAACCAGCATCTATATCTTCCCTATCACTTGCTTCCAAACTCAGAAGAGTAAGAAAGGACTGCAGGGTGGGGCCGGAGTAGGTTTACGGTTATGAGTACGAGAATTACGGAGTTTATCCTTGTGTTATTATTTATTAATTATTGTATTGTTCCCAAGGCAAACAACTGTAAACCTACTTTGGCCCCGCCCTGCATTGTTTGAGTCCTGAAAGCCCTACACACTGGTGAGTTGGCAGGAACCCTGAGAAGGATAAAGGTGAATGGCAAGAGGTCAAAGTAACACATGGAGAGCGAGGCTCCTGGTAAGATCATTGGTTCTAAGGCTCCAGGAAGCGCGAGCCGGGCAGTGTTTTGACCTCGGCAGGTGGAGCAAGCAATTCCTCCTTAAGGCGGGCAGAGGGGTGGGTGTTGCTGCAGATCTTCATGAGCGTGAGCTTTTAAAGCCGGAATGTACTCTGTGTTTCAGTCTTGACTGGGCAAAGAAAATGAGGAGAGTAGTTGGCAGTCAGAAACAACAGACACACCCTGACTGGTGTAGCTCAATGGATTGAGTGCCAGCCTGCAAACCAAAGGGTCACCGGTTCAATTCCCAGTCAGGGCACATGCCTGGGTTATGGACCAAGACCCTAGGGGGAGTGTGAGAGGCAACCACACACTGATGTTTCTCTCCCTCCATTTCTCCTTCCCCTTTTCTCTAAAAACAAATAAATAAAATCTTTAAAAAAGAAACAACAGACTGAGCCAGGAAAGAGCATTTTCCTGAGGCTAGACAGATGCAAGAAAGGGAGGGAGGGAGGAAGAAAATGCACAGGTACCTAAATCTTCTTTAAAGGGAAAACTAGGTTAGATTAGGTTAGACTAGAGGCTGGGATACAGAGACAGCATCAGAGACAAAAAGGCAAGATGTGCCATATCTGGCTGAGATGTGGAATGCACCAGGGAGCTACTGAAAACCCGCCTTAAATCTGTGACTGCTGTCTGAAATAAAAGCGCCCAGCAACGTGGCAGTTTTCGCCCCCTGTCCCATCATCGTACGCGGGGTGTGGAGAGCAGGGCCTTTGTTCCTTTAGCTTGCAGACCTCCCACGGAGGAGCCTCTCTGGCCCTGACTCTGAGGAAGGGGACAGGATCCTTCATGAGAAGCTGGTACCCAGGGGACAAGACTCTGGGGGTCTTGGGGTGCAGGGCGTGGCTTTGGCATGGGGAAGGGACATGAACTGGGGCTGCAGGGCCGACAGCACAGACTTCTTGTTCCAAAGATGGGAGTCGAGCAAGGAGGGGGCCACGCTCTGTCCATTAGCCGCTCCGCGGCCGCAGCCACGCCTCTTATCCTGCAGGGTCTTCCACAGGGTGGCCTGGATGATCCTTCCAACCAGAAGTGGGGTCTGTGGGCTTGACGCTCCTTCCCCCTTGTCACTTGCTTGTAATCCAGAGACTCGGAGGTTGGGCCAGAAGGGGCGCTGAAGTGCCTACCTTGTTGGAATGAACGGACACTCTCGTTGGAAACTCCGAGCCATCGTACATGGTGTCCTGAGGCCACTCGAGTGTGAAGAAGCCAAGCCACGTGGAGAGGTTATGTGGGGGTGGTCCGGTCAGCAGTCGTGGACTTGGAGACCTTGCAGCGCGGGAGCCAGACCTGAGTGAACGTGCCTTCCGAGGAGGTGGCCTCCTGCCACCGAGTCCCCTTCCCCTGGGTCTTCCCAGGGCAGACCCCAGACGCTGTGGAGCAAACAGGCTGCTCCCCCAAATTCTGGCCCACGGCATCCCAAATATCATCATATAATTTTTGTTTGATGTCACAAAATTCACAAAGGTTTGTCAGGCAGTGACCGGAACCGGAAATTACCAAGGAAGGCTGGTACAGCTGTACAAAGCCCCCGTAGAATTTGGAACTATTTGAGAGGATAAGCCTGGGAAGGTCACCATGGACGTTGAGGGTATTAATTACTAGGTGAGCTTCGAAGCAAAACCACGATTGTGGGTGCAGGGGTTGCCTGTGTCCTGTGGGAAGAGGTGAAGACGCAGGGTTAGGACCCCAGGACGGGCGCAGGGAGAGTGAGATGCCCCGAAGGGGGTCAAGGAAAGAATATAATAGTTTGACTTTTGGTTTAGCTGGAAAATGCCTTTCGAGTGGGCTGGGCCAACTCAGAGGTGAGAGTCGACAAGGTCTGTTTGGACAACAGCTGCTTTTGGCAGACGCAGAAAACACTGACTTCATTTCTCTCGCTGTGATGAAAAAAAAAATCTATGTTGGAAAAACAAATGTCTGACACAGAAAACAATGGCAAAGTCAAAGGGAAAAAGTCCAGCAACCACGCCAGCCTTCCATGTGGAAGAGAAGGAAGGGAACAACTTTAAGAACCTGATTAAACCATTAAACATTAACAATTCAGCCGAGCCTTCCAGGGAGAAGAATGCCGAGGAAGCAAAACACCAGCAGCTTCTCACAAACTTCTGGACAAAAAGAGGTTGAGCGGGAGGACGTGCTCTCCAAGGCCCACAGCACACGGAAGCAGTGGGAGGACTGGCTCCAGAGGGACATAAGGCTGGTGCACGGCCCCAGGACAAGCTTCAAGCATTCCACACCTCGCTCGCAGGCTCAGACACCGCAGAGGCTGAGCCTCAGGCTGAAACCAAGCACAGTGACAGAGAAGTCTCCTTAGGAAGCAGGATTCACAGGCCTAAGCAGCTCAGGGAAAGTGCCACAAAAAAAAAAAAATCTGAAGTCTAGAATGTCATGGAAATTTCTAAACTCTGTGCTAGGCAGGAATATTGTAAATGTCACTCTCTGGTAAAGGATGTGATGTGTTTACCAGATGCGAGCATAATCCAGAGTCAAAACAAAAATAATTTAAATAAAATGGAAGGAAAGGCATTTGGAAGAAAGAAGAAGGAGGCAGAGGAGGAGGGGGAGGAGCAAGAAGAAGGAGAAGGACAAGGAAGAGGAGAAGAAGAGGAGGAGGAGGAGAAGAAAAAGAAATTTCAGATGTAAATTTGTCACTGATACATTAGACAAATGGAAAGCCCGATCTATCCGTGACAGAGCTGCACACACGGCAAGCTATCTGTTCAAGTACAAGTCAAGGGCATAGACAGATCTATTAGTGACATTTTAAAGAAAACTCAAGCCTGAAAAATTATCAAAAATATACACACACATTGAAGATACTGTGAACATCAAGGAAAATCAAATAAAGTAAACAAGGAGGAGGAAAACATGGAAATGAAGCAAATTTGGTCCCTAAGCCTAGAAAAAGAAAAGAGCGAAGACACATATTTCCCAGGATCTGAACCCCAGAAATGTGGTCCCCCCTCTTCCCTTCCCCAAATGCCCTCACATACAGCCATCCAGATTTTGGACTTTAAATCCATTTTGTTTGTTTTTTTTCTTTCAGGCTAGTACTATTTGCTTTTCTCGTTTTGCCTTTACTTTAGCCCCAAACGTGCTTCAGCATCACTTTTTTGTGTTGGGGAAAATGCGCACTGGCTAGATACTGACCTAACGCTTCCAGGCTTCCACATCTCAGCCAAATAAACCTTCCAGACGTTCTTTTCTCCCAGGTGTGTGAGTGTGAGTGTGAGTGTGTGTGTGTGTGTGTGTGTGTTCTAAATTTCCAGCTTGTCTGTCCGATTCGCCAACAGATCTTACTCCATGGTTCCCCACGGATGTTTCAAGTCCTAACTGTACATAGTCTGTGTTGTTAATATTTGAAGTTCAAGGTCTTATTTTTTGCTTTTCTAGGATCTCAAACACAAAATATAACCGGTGTCATCAATTCCTGTACCAGATGGATAAAGCAGAACAAGTAAAAGACCCACAGAACCAGGGCAGACTGAAGGCTGGTCAAGTCAAAAATTCTCTCTGGCCAGAGATGTCACAGAGGCAATGATTAGTGCTTCTGATCACTAAACCAGGAGGTACCACGGTGCTTTAGCTGAGAAGCACTTCAAAATGCTTCAAGCTAGGATTCTAGACACACAGTTCTTTTTTTTTAATGATTTATTTATTTTTTAGAGAGGGGAAGGGAGGGAGAAAGAGAGAGAGAAACATCAATGTGTGGTTGCCTCTCACATGGACCCACTGGGGACCTAGCCCTCAACCCAGGCATGTGCCCTGACTGGGAATCAAACATGCGACCCTTTGGTTCATAGTCCATGCTCAATCAACTAAGCTATACTAGCCAGGGCAGACACACAGTTCTTTATCCTAAGTGTAGGTTGACTCTTTTGAAGCCAAGGATCATTTTTTCCTCATATTTTAAACCTCCTAGTATAAATTGATATGTATGGATTAATTACATTTCATCTTAGAATAGAAGACAATTGAAATTGGGTTAATGTCAGTTTTTGAGATCCATATAACCCAAATATTCACACTTCACTTTAAGCTTATTTGGTGATAGGAAGAATATAAAAATGTATGTTTTAGTAAAAGTGATAAATATATAACTCAAGGCATAAATGCTAAGAAGGCAAGTAGCCATCCTAAAATTACTCGGAGGGTTTAAACACTCTAAAATTCCTAACAGAAAAACTCAACACTACCTAAAGCTGACAAAATAATAATGTTAACATAGAACATGGATCTGAAAGCACTAGCTATATGTATATAGTACTACACTTAGCTGTTTAAAGTGGAATACTCTGCAGCATCAAACACTTCAACAGAAGACAGATACTGGGGAGCTAAGACAATAGAAGACCACACGTTCAGGGTGAAATATCTGTCTTCGGCCTCTTGTTGCTACCTTTGCATGGCCACAAGGAAGAGCCAAACTTAGACCTAACCAGTAATAACCCAATTCATAAAAATAGAACTACAGTCGCCTAGCAATTTTCCTGCTGGCCAGAGAGTCAAACCCTTTGCCTAAATCGCTTTCGTTATGCAGGAAAGTATGTAAGGAGTGAAGACAAAATTAGAACTAAGACTATAATGGTGAATTTAGGAAGGAGGACACTGCCATTGTCTATACGAAGCACTTGTTTGATGTCAGCTTTCTTACCTTAAAGTTACAGTTAGCCACAAATACACACATATATGTACATCTGAATTTTTTGATGTGGAACCTCACGTGGTATGTTATGATGGAGACAAGGCGTAGGGGCTCACGTTAACTGATTATTGTCTTTTTGAGAAGATGAGGCCCTAATCGGTTCCTTAATTTGATTAAACATAGAGACTCTCGTTTCTTGTTGGTTCCTTTCTGTGCTTAACTCATACCACAGCTACACATGCACTGTACCAAAGGGGACATTTGGACGGAGACGGGATAAAGGACGGGACCCAGCTGACATTATCTACAGCAGCAGCAAAGTCAGGAAGCACACAATAAAAAATGCAAATGTCAGCTCGGGCTCCCCAGGCAAGCAAATGCCCCTGGTAGGGAGAGAAAACTGATCAGTATCGAATGAGGAAAAAATACTTGAGATTGCTTAAAACCCTGGTGAGCCACCAGAACTCAACGATCCTGGATTATCATGTAATTCCCAGGCTTGCATTGTGATTTTTAGAAAAACAACAGTTATTCTCTACCAAGTGCCTATCAAGTGCTCAACACTCAGGATCCCATTTAGTTAGTCCTGAGACCTTGACTCCCACCGGACAGGTGGGCACACGGGTGAGTAATGAACCTGGACCACTGCCTCACGGGAGAGTCCAGACTTGAGCCTGATCTGCTCCTGCCAGCAAATTCCCCTCTGCCAGAGCTTTTAATATATTTTTAAAAGAATTTCTCTTATGGCAATGAAAAAACATGGTTCTATCCAATAATTTATCTTGTGGATTGACTGGTTTAGATTTAACGTTCTCTTCCAAGATTTAAAATTTCCATCTTTGGACAGACGATCCGGGAAGTTTGGGGCCCATTCTTAAGACCTCCCCAAAGATTCATGTATTCATAGTTTTCCTTTTTCTCAAATAGAACGGATTTCTATAATAAATGCACACAAATATTTACACCAAAAAAAGAACTAAGTTTACTAGATCATTTCCTTTTTTCCCCTCTCTCCATTTTACTTAAAATTCCTTGAATATATTCCTAAGAGTTTTATCATCCTGTCCAATTGTTAATATTTTGCTCAACATGAGCTGGTTACATAGTCTAGTATTTTTTGAACATCTTCTATGGGGACACTAAAATATTATTTTTTAATTCAAAGACAGCCATGCCATAGCCGGGGGACCAAAAGGAACTACGTCAAAGAGACTGTTCAGTGCCACATCTGCTTTCCTTCCCATCCCTCCCTCGGTGGCTCTGGTGACGGCGCCTCTCCTCCCGCTCTACCTGTCTGGACACGTCTTCACTCCCTGCCCCTCAAAGTGAAAGAAGACCCTCAAGTTGGAAGTGACCTGCTGCACCCAGCTCCCAAGGAACTTGGGAGTGGAGGCGACACTGCGACAAAGTCAGGAGGACAAGGGGCCGGCCCGAGGATTCGGGCCCACTCCAGAGCCCCCCCGAGGAGGCCCCCCAGGACCGCAGCCACCAGGGGTGCGCCCGCCACACCCGCGCAGCCCTTACCTGTGCCGGCGTCCCCCCGGGGCCCGTGTGCGGAGCAGTAGCAGCAGTCCAGGATGACATAGTTGAGCACGTTGAAGAAGAGCCCGATAACTCCGGCACTGAGAACCAGCAGCGCTGCCTCTGTCTTCTGCGGATCGATGTACCTTTTGAACGCTTCGATCAGGATGCTGAACATCAGGGCCACCGCGAAAATGGCGTTGCCGAAGGCCCCCACGACGTCCGCCCGCGGGAAGCCGAAGGTGCTCCTCCTGTGCCGCGTGACATGGCTGACCCTGAGGCCGAACAAGCCTATGACCATGGAGAGGAGGTGGGAGAGGACGGCGAACGCGTCCGAGGCCAAGGACAGGGAGTTGCCGATGTTGGCGACCGTCAGCTCCATGACGAAGAGGAGGATGCTCACCACGCACATGAAGACCAGGCGGAAGGTCCTGCCGGAGTAGCGCCCCATGGCGCCGGGCTCCCGGGCGGCCCGCGTCCTCCCCGGGAAGGCTGGGCGCGCGGGGGAGCAGCTCCGGATTTGGTGATTACAACTCCTGGAAACCTCTCCCCTCCAGCCTTTCCGTGCTCGCACTCGTCAGATTTGGAAATCAGCTTTTATAGGCTGCCATAAAGCCATAAAGCAGTTTAAAGGGCAATTAAAGGAGAGATGTCATGTGAGCTGGGCCTGGGGAAATGGAAGTCACCTGCTTCGGACGGGGGACTGGGGGTAATTCTTCTGTTTGTGCGTGTGTTTCATTGCACAAGTCGGGTCTGTGTGTCTTTGAATCACGCAGGGGCACACCTGTGGCCACAGCCCTCCCCGCCTCCACACTCACACAGCGACTGGTGGGACAAGTGGTTTGACAAAGGCCGTCCTATCCTGCCTACCTGGTGTGTAAACCGTTCGGATGCTGTTCACCGCACAGAACAGGGAATATTCCGGATCGGGGCCACCGCATGTGAAAGGCAAAGATGGAACAAGGGTGAGCTTTCTGCTGCCTGGCCCACTGATCTGGAATACGCAAGCATCCTACTTCCCTACGTTCTCCACGATCAGGAAAAAAAATCCCCATGCTCAGGAAAGAGAAAACATCTTTAAACTGGAGGGGCTGAAGACATAACTCCAGTCAGTTTCAGGAATAAAGCCAAATTATAACCACTTAACAAATATTTTTGTTTTTAATCTAATTGTCTATCGCTTCTAATCCTCAGAGGCTTCCCGGTTCCTGAGCAGGGCAACCACAGCGGCCTCTGCTGCTCTGAGCAGCCCGCCGACACTCAACCCCTTCGAGAAGCAGAGGCTGAAAGGGAACTCACATCCCTTTTCTGAGCGGAAAGACTGCGGGAGGTGGGGGGGGGTTAATTGGCTGTATCAATTTGAGTGGGCCACCAGGCGCCCGGACATTTGATCAAACATTGTTCTGAGGGTTTTCTGTGAGGGTGTTTTTCTTTTTCCTCTTTGATTAGTCATTATAGCTGCCTTTATCGTGACCCTACAATGCCAAACATACATGGCTTCAGTCTTTACAGCAATCCTGACAGATGAATCATTTCACAGATAAGGAAACTAAGGTTCAAACATGCCAAGATGCAGAAAGCACCCAGTGCCAGTTACTGGCTAGTTCTAAACACTAGCCAACCGCTTGGGGTCTTCCTCACCATATTTACCGAGGTTAGGTGAACGGGACAAAATCAAATAGAGCGGTTCCAAAAGTTGCAAGAGCTGTACAGTCTAAACTACCAAAAAAGGCACATAAATGAAAAACCGTAACTACCGCACCAGAAAAAAAGTAGCCCCTACCGTGAAAATATCACTGAGGGTAAATTTAAAATCTTGGTAAACCCATATTCACAGATTCAAAATGTTGGGTCTAAGGAGCCTCCGTAGCTGATATAAACTGTAATTCTATAGAGTATAAATTATAATTTATTCACAGGAATATAAAATTTGTATTAATAAAGGGTAGTTGATTGAAATCAAGATCATGTAACGTGCTCACTTTGGCCAACACTCTAAGAGTTTCAACTTCTTTCCAAAAAAATATTTTTCTTTCATTAACTTTTTTTTAGAGATTTTATTTTTAGAGAGAGGGGAAGGGACAAAGAGAGGAAAAGAAACATCAATGTATGATTGCCTCTCATATGGCCCCCACTGGGGACCTGGCCCACAACCCTGACTGGGAATCGAACCGGTGACCCTTTGGTTCGCAGCCCGCACTAAAAAAATATTGGTATTATTATGCGGCAGTTCTTCCCCTGTGCGTTTTACCTTTCTGCCCCAAGGAAGACCTAAAAAATACACAAATTCAAAACCACTCTATCAAAAACTGATATGCTGACGGTAGGAGAGAAAAAAGTAGTGGAATAAAAGTTTTATAAACCAGAGATTATTTTGTTTATGTGAGGTAAAGGGATTTCTTCATGTTATTTTAATAAAAGGGAATTTTTTAGATAAAAACCAATGTTCAATATTATAAAACAAAGAGAACTGTGAGTAGAATCACTGCATTGAAAACTTTCAAGAGACTCAACCGAAAATCTTTAGTTGACAAATACGGTTCGAAGAGGTAGTGAAATTGTTTTTATGGCTAAAGCAAGAGTCTTATTTCCTGTTGGCCCCTGAACAGATGTTTCATTGCCCAAATAAGTAGGTTCTCCACTGTAGAGAACTATTCTTGTGTGGTTGGTTTCTATCTTCTTGAACTCTGTTCCACGTTCAAACAACTTCTTAGAGGTCTCTGACACAAATTCGGAACAGTTGCAGGATTTGAACCATGTCTCCGCCCCCTTTTCTGGGCTGATTTGGATGGTCCAGGTCTCATAATAAATCCACTGCATTGTCCTCTTTCAACCACTTGGCCACTGTGTGAAGTGTGCCTCCTGATACGGTTGCTACTTGAACTCACATCCCATTTTCCTTCCGGTATCATCAGTTCCTTCCAAAAGGCAGGCAGCTCCTTGACGACACCAGAACAAGCCTTCATTTCAGATCGGAGCTGGGGAAACGTGCGGCTTCCCAGTTGGAAAAGCTCGTACCGTACCGTTGTGTAGTTCCTGCCGGTTGCAGTCCCCTCGCATCCATCCAATGGTATCACACATAATTGTCAAGTGTCCCAGGAGGTCTCTGTATGTAAAGTCCTGTACTGGGGCTTGTCACCGAAAGGCTTCAGTGACATTGTGAAGGCTTGTGACCCTTCACACCTGGGACAGGTGAGCCAGCTGGACAGAAAGCGAATTTAGCTCGACAGTAAGGATCTGGTGCTGGATGGAAGGAAAAGGGTCTTTTTCTTCCATAATTCAGGTGGGCCCTAATCCTCAATTACCTCTTCACTGGCTCAAGCATCCTGAGGAAGCCGCAGGCAGCCAGCAGGGGCCACTCCAGAGGTCTCCACTTGGTGCTCCAGGATGCCCTCGGTGTCACCTGGCACCTCACTGCTCAGCAGCGTGACCAGGACACCT
Organism: Trachops cirrhosus; assembly: GCA_028533065.1. NCBI lineage: Eukaryota > Metazoa > Chordata > Mammalia > Chiroptera > Phyllostomidae > Trachops > Trachops cirrhosus. The sequence goes on along the minus strand of CM052546.1, from coordinate 85,648,326 downwards.
GCACACCGGCACTGGTCTGGTCTGCCTCCCCCGCCCTGCTGAGGGGCCCTGTGAGGGCGTTGGATGAATAAAGCAGATTGCCCTCCCCAGTGTGGGCGGGCCTCACCCAATCAGTTGAAGGCCTGAAGAGACCCTCCTGACTCTGCCTGCTGACTGCCTTCAGGCTTGAACTGAAGGGTTAGCTCTTTGTGGGTTTCAAGCCCATGGTTGTCAGACTGAAACGACACCACAGGTTCTCCTAAGTTTGCTGCTTTGCTGACTGGCCCTGCAGATCTTGGGAATTCTCAGCCTCCATAACTGCCATTTTTTATTTAAAAAGAAATCTCTATTTAAGAGCCGTGACCCATGTAACTCAGTTGGTTGGGCGTCATTCTGCAAAGCAAAAGGTCGCAGGTTCAATGACCAGTCAGGGCACAAGCCTGGGTTGCTGGTTTGGTCCCCGGTCCAGGTGCATACGAGAGGCAACAATGTTTCTCTCTCACATCAGTGTTTCTCTCTCTTTCTCTCTTCCCCTCTCTAAAAAGAATAAATAAACCCATTCTTCCTATTGGTTCTTTTTATCTGGAAAACACTAGTGCACTGTGACTAAACGCAGCCCAGTGATTTCCCTACCACCCCTTCCTGTTCAGCTGACGGTGTAACAGACGACTCCTACACCGGGCTCTGTATCAGACCGCACTGAGACGCCCTCCTTCATCCCCTGCAACAAATCTTGTCCAAGTCCCTGTGCGCCAGACACCGCCCCAGGCTCGACAGCCATGAATGAAAGACAAAAATCCCTGCCTTCATGAAGCTTAACAAAGTCATAAAATGCACTACATGTCACAGGGTACGAAGAGTGGAGACTAAGGAAGCAGAGGAGGAGGGCAGTGCTGGCATGGGGGTGGGGCTGTGGTTTTAAATAAAGTGGTCAGGGAAGAATCCCGAGATGTTTCTTGACTCAAGACCTGAAGGAGGCAAGAAACTCACTCACTCAGCAGGTACTTCTGAATCACAAAATTTGGTTTCGGTGGCCTACTTAAAATGTATTTTGAAATATTCCCATTATCCGACAATTAAAATCTTTTTATATTATTTCAGTTCTATTGATGGTCCAAACTCCTAGAACTTTCTGGTAAAGATGAGCAAATACATTGGTTTAACATCACCTACTGAACCACAAGAATAGTTTCTGTTACTTTAAGCCGGATGGTGGGACAGAACAGTGTGAATTTCCCAGGGATCCCCTCAAGTCCGGAACAGTTCTCAGCGGGCGCTCTCGGTGGGGATGATGTCACCGTATGTCAGGGACAGTGAATGAGGCAAGGTCCCTACTAACAAGGCTCAGCCAGATTCATCGCTCCACCTCCTTGTCTACTTGATCAGCTGATTTTGCATCTGAAATAGGACGACTTCAAGGAAAGAATATCACATTTGTTTTCACTTAACTCCTGTCAGCTCTGGCACTTTGCACAGAGCATTTATGAAAGTTTATTAGTTATATGCATTAAATAAAGGGCTAGCATCTTCTAGACCTGGTAAAAATGACAAGCCAAGGGCCAAGGATGAGTTTAAAGACAACAGGGCAGACGGAGCTGCTCTCGAAGCTACTGACAACCCCCGAACACAGCCGTAGGAGAGATGACTAATATTACCAAGTAGAATCGGACACAGGCAGGGTGGTAGGTCCAGACTCCCTGGTCAAGATGCCCTCTCCCCACCTGTTCTATGGGGTGCCTTTTGCCGCTGATCTCAGGACTCAAGCCTTCCCAGGAGAGAAGACGGTCCGCAGGAGGCGTCAGGAGGGGCTGCTCAGGCCCTCCTGAACGAGGCCCACCCGCCCTGGGGAGGGCCTCCTGCCTTCCTCAGTCCACCAGCTCACCCAGGTCTCAGGATTTGCTTCCTAATCACCAGTCTCCCCTTACAGGAACCTGCTGTTGTCCAATTCTAGAAAACACCCCTGGACCTATCTGTTTTCTCTTTGCCGCCATGAACACTAGGCACTCGGGACCGTCAGTCACGTTCTATCAGCTGGTGGCCGTCACCTGCAAGTATGACATTTCTTCAAGGACACTGCTTGGACTCAGGCTCAGGCACCTTCTTGAAAAGCACCACCACTTTTCAGGTGTCTGGAAAAGTTTTGATATTTTAGTTGAATCTCAATTTAAGAAAGAAGTCTATCACACGTAGATATGGGGTGAAATCTTCCTTCCTGAACACAGTTACTCACTGTGGGGTCCCTGTAAATAAGGAATTCCTTGGAGGGAGGCAGCTTTAAGCTTCTCTGTGGTTCGCTCTACTCATCGGAAGCTCCAGGAAATTCCTACGAAGGTAAGTTATTTTCTGTTCCTTTTTTCTCTTCGTAGGAATTTCCTTGTAGCACCTTGGATTGAAGAAACAAATGAATACATAAAATGGTATTAGTTCATAGTATTTATTTCTGGGGCTCTATGCAGAAAAGCCTTTCTTCCACAGTTACTTTAGGCATAAGAATAGATATTTATTTCATGTGACCTCCTTTTTGAGCTTTTGTTTTAAAAAAATCATAAAACTATATCTGGGAAGATATCAGTATCAAGTTTTTTAAAAGTGAGGGGGTTGGAGGTTGGGGTGAGGGCTCATCCTCAGTAACTACGACCAAACAAGGTGTAGTACTTGGCAGGGTTCTTGCCGCAGACGCATCGGGCTCCAGGCTGCAGCTCACAGAGCGGCTTGAAGGGGATGCAAAGGCTTTTCGCCCCCATGGACGGGGCACCAGGTTCAAGATCTTGATCCCTGAAATTAAAAACAAGTAAGAATTCCATCCACTCGAGCTGAGCATCTCTCTTTCTTTCTCACTGCCGCACCCCCATCCGGTCTGTCAATTCCCTTTACCTGGTCGTGGTCTTCTTGATCCAGTCCTCACAGTCGATCTCCCCGCAGAACGGGATCTGAGCGATCTAGTGGGGAACAGTATGTAGTGCTTGTGACCCTTCCGTGCCACGGGAAGAACTGGGTTCTCTATTAAACCGACAAGCATAAAGGAGAGGACTCCCAGCCCTTCCTGGGCCCCCGTACCCTTGCAAACCTGCTAGCAACTGTGCTCAGAAACGTAGGGACGTGAAAGCATGCGTTCCCACCCTCTAAAACCCACACACCACCGAGCATCAGGACACAACACAGATGTCTCTGCAGCGCACGCCAGTGCACAAACACAGTGGCTACCACGCAGAGCATGGGAGAAGGAACACAGCGGGAGGAGACCTGGGTCAGGACAGCAGCCACACCCTGCGCCCTTCACACGCGACCACCACCAGCTCTGCCTGAACCGCTAGCGGAAGACGGCGGGGAGATGACAAGTAGTGACCTGACTTTTAAAGTGCTTTCAGGGTAACAGTGAACAGTCAAGTAAATGGCACTTCATGACCCACTGTTTTAACATGTCACAGGGCAGTGAATCATTTTTCAAAGGCCAAGGGTATTTGAAAGTCAAGACTCATTCTGTGTCTGAAAAAAACAAAACACCTCTCAAAGTTTTTTCCACAGACCATTCAGAATAATGAGAAGAATCAAGAGAACTGGGGCGTTTAGCCTGACTTTGAGATTCACTGCCTATCTGAAGATCTCTGAGTTTTCTTTCTTAAAATGTGGATGTTGGACAAGAATGAAGATTTCTCTCAGTTGTGAATCCTGAATTTTTCATAGCACGTCTACTTCAAAATTAGGTCTGTCTACAATAACATTTTTGTAATAGTGCTTTAAAAAATTCCTGGAGATCCACATTAGCAGCGGGGAAAGCAAAGGTCTGGGTAATCGCCACACACTGGAAATGTGAGTTCAAAGCCGCTGGAAAGTTATCCGACTTCCTCATCAACTTCTGATCCACTATTTGCAGCCACACACCCTAGGCTCAGATCGAGTCCTCCTTGCAAACTCCTCCCTGTACTTGGGACTTGGTTAAAACATGTTCCAAAAGGCCGAAGAATAAAGTGAAATACAGACGAAGAAATTATTTTAAAAACTGAGTAATTTGCCCTGGCTGGTGTGGCTCAGTGGACTGAGTGCTGGCCTGTGAACCAAAGGGTCGCTGGTTCGGTTCCCAGTCAGGGCACATGCCTGGGTTGCAGGCCACGACCTCAGTAGGGGGCGTGTGAGAGGCAACCACACATTGATGTTTCTCTCTCTCTCATCCTTCCTCTCTAAAAATAAATAAATAATTTTTCTTAAAAAAAAAAAAAAGAGTAATTCACCAGGGGAACATTAAAGAAGTGTGAGGAAGACTACCTCTCTTATGTTTATTTAGCAAAATATAGTAGCGTAATTTCCAAACCTGGTAGACTGTTAAACAATCTGCCCTTATAAAGAGCTGATAAATTTCTAGGCAAATCCTGGAGGGAAGGAATGAGTGGGTAAAGGGAAAGTGGAAGGGTTGGTATTAACAAATACTTTGAAAAAATTTAATATAGAAATTATGCAGTGCAAACTGAAGCAAAGACCAATGTGGATCTGAGAACTGAAATCACATCAAGTGACTTCCCTGTACTGAAACTGGGTAAATCATTAGCATTTTTGCAATCAGAAAGCATAAAAAAATGTACACTCGTGAAAGTACTATTTAAAATTCATTACAAAGGCAGAATGGGGGAAACTTTAATCACTGTCACTATTTAAGCAATGATAAAAATTAAGACTTAATTAAAAAGAATGTCTTTGGGTAATAGAGTTTTACTTTTATTGACTCATAACAGCTATATTTTTGATAACTTTAATAAAACAGTAGTCTTATTTTCTTTTAAGAAAAACTTTGCCTTGAGAAGATATTGCTAAAATAATTTTTAAAATTTAAGATGGTGTATCGTGAAAAATTGAACTGAAGTTGTTACTAGATGTACTTGGTCTCATAAATGATAACTTTGTAAAAAAACATGTTTTAATTCCCTCTAGCTCCAAAGTTATAGATGATAAGATCTGAAATTTCTATCTATGCATATAATTTATTACTATGAAAGGACAGTATACATTTTTAGGCTATTCATTCAGCCATGGAAGGTTCTTAATTTTTATTTTTTATTTCCATATCTGTGTTTTAAAAAAGATACAATCTCTTGTAATACATAGCAGCTTGCATTCTGTAGCAGAAAATGTTAACAAAAATAACAATACTCAAACATTTGGTGATTAATAGATTAGTAATGTATGTCAACACTAAAAAATACATATTATACATAAATAACACTTATTTTTAATTTAATTAAGACCACCCCCGTGGAAAATGTACTAAAATCAAGTCCTACACATAATTTTTTTTCCTTTATACCAACAGGGGAAGTAGAAAATCAAACTTTCACCTACATTCAGGTTCCAAAGATCCCTTCTACCTTCCCCTCTCCTGGTGAACACAGTTTTATTTACAGTAACTGCAAAGGCTGCTGGTTGGCCAGCCGACACAGCGGAGCTGACCAGCACAGGGTGCGACGGGGGACGGACACGACCCCCTGAACTCAAATAGCGGAATCTGCTTTGTCTGTGTTCTTTGGGCATGCGGCTACAACACTGCACTCTGCTTCAGAACAGAGGCTGGAATCGGTGGTGCCACTCACATCTGCTGAGGTTCCTTTCTCTGAAAGCAAGGGCCTGACTGGTATGACACTACGGATTTATTAACTCTTGTGCAGCGTCGTCACCGACTGTGCCGCCACTGCGACCGCCACGCTTGTGCAAGCAGGAAATTGTAGAATTCAGTAATTAATGGAGCCAAACTGAAACGATCACAAATCACGGTGGACGGAAAAACACACTCGGCATCAGTCCCTGTCCAGCCTTCTCTGACAAGGGCGTCGTCGTCTGAGTCGAGCGACAGACCACGTAACCCAGAAAACAGGAGATCACAGAGGCAACGTTCCAAGAATAAGAGAAAGTTAAACCCTGACAACTGTGGATATGAAGGGCATTTTGAGATGACCTATTTCATACTCATTTTATAAGTTAGTAAACCGAGAGCCAGCGAGATTAACATTTTCCCAGCTCATGGAAGAAGAGACATATTTAGAGGTTATGATCGTAACCAATTAAAACTACCTTCCCGAGTCAGAAGAGAGACCTGAATTCCAGTGCCAGGGGCAATTCATTTAGCCTCTGGCCCTCGGTTCTCTCATCTATAACGTGGGGACACAGGGCCCGTTGTACAATCAAACGTGCACACCAGAGTAGCAAGGTTCACAGGCGATTCACTTCAGCAATTAATACTTCTGCAAATCAAGACCTCTTCTTTATAAAAATTCAAAGTCTGGCTGGGAACATAGGCACACACGACACAGAAAGCTGATAAAATCTTAAAAGGGCATTTACGACCTCATTAGAAAACCCACGCTGTGTTAAGGAGGCAGAGGACCCACTCGTTCTGAAAACCAGGCTGGGACGTGAGCCATGCTTCCCCGTTACTCAGGGAGTTCAGTCCATTGACAGCTACGTAAGTATATGGTCCCAGAGTTGAGAGAAAGACTTTTAACCTTTTAGGAATCTGCATATGACACTTCTAAAGCCAGAACCAGGCTTGCTTTAGGAACTTACATCAAGCTGAAAAGTGAAATGAAGATTTCAATAACAAAAACATCAGGGATGACACAGTACAAATGCTGTTTAGCCAGTGCATCAAGCGTAAGAAAGAGCCTTTACAAAATCAGTTCACAGTGCTATCCAAAAACAATCCGCTGTTGTAAAGCTTTGGAAAGCCAGTGGAAAGAGTACAAAACGGTGAGTAATTTCGAATCTTTTCTGTGTGACTGGCTTTGAAAAAGGGATTAGCATGCTTTAATTCTCAAGTTCAGTGAGTCTTAAAAGACCATTGACTGAAATACCTTTATATTCAAAGCTTTTCAGAAGCCTCTTACCTTTCCGGAATCCAGCATCTTCTGAAACTCTTCCATTGAATTCGCCACCACCATGTGAGTCTTAAGGTCTTCAGAAGCCCTTTCAAAAATAATTAGAAAAGAGCCTGTAACTTGTCTTCCTAATGTGACGTCATTGTTAAATAAGCACACTGTAATGAAAAAGCAATGGCCTGGAAGGGAGAAGAGCGCCACTGGAACCTCTACCTGCCACCAGCAGCGGCCCGCAGCTGGCAGGTCCCTGTGTTACTGTGACAGCTACACGACGGGGACCGACCGAGCACGCAGCAGGGGACAATGTCCGATATCATCGCCGTCAAATCTGGACTGGCCGACGTTCCCTCCCTGGCCACAGCACTGCCTTCCTATGAGAGTCCGGGCTATTTTCTAAACCTCTGTGCTCTTTCTTTCCCAAGTGCCTGCGCAAGTGGAAACCGCTCAAGCAACTCTAACTACCACACGGGATTGTTGTGAGAGTCACACAGGAAGGCACGCTAGTGTTTTGAAAAGGAAAAATCATCAATATCCATTATTCAAGCTACTTTCACACACCATACAACTTCTTTTAGTTGAATGTATTGGGGTGACACTGGTTAATAAAATTATACAACTTAAGGGGCATGATGCTGTAACACATCATCTGTACACTGTACTGTGTGTTCGCCACCTCAAGTCGTGTCTCCTTCTGTCACCATTTACCCCCCTTTACCCTCCCCTACTTCCCTCCACCCTCTATGTAACTCTTTTAGAAATGGACATACATATCACTCCACTCCACATTCAAAACCATGCATCGCATGAGGACCATGCATCACATGAGGACCACGCATGGTGGTGACCGAGGACGAGAGGTGGATTTTTCTTTTCTGGATCTCAGGGCTGAGACCATGTGACCTCTGCCAACAACGGCTCGCTGTCCACCAAATCTGTTTCCCCTTCATCCAACTTTTTTGTAGTGAGAAGGGTCCATGTGACTAAGTTTTAGCCAATAAGATCCAGAGAAAGGAATATGCCAGATTCCAGACTTCCTTAAGCCTTAAAGTAGGAAAAAATGTACCTCTGCGCAACTTCCATTAACAAATTTACTGAGTAAAAATGTCAATAAAAATTTGCTTTTTAGTCACTAAGGTATTGGTTTTTCAACCAGGGCGTGCATCTGCATCAACGGGGAGCATCTTGACACAACAGATGACCAGACCCTACTTTAAAGCGCAGAGATCAGCCCTGGCTGGTGTGGCTCAGGGCACTGCACGCCAGCCTGTGAACCAGAGTCGCTGGTCTGATCCTCAGTCAGGGCACACACCTGGGTTGTGGGCCAGGTCCCAGTAGGGGGCGCTAGAGAAGGCAACCACACATTGATGTTTCTCTCCCTTTCTCCTTCCCTTCTCCTCCCTTTAAAAAATAAATACAATCTTTTAAAAAAATTAAAAATTAAATAATAAAGCTCAGAGATCAGACCTCTGGTGTGAGACTCAGGTGTTTTTGTTCCAAAGCTCCCAGGTGACTGGAGAGAATCCCTGGTAAAGAACCACTGCGCTGGATGCACCAGCTGGACAGCAGGCGGCTTCCTGCTCTTTCGTCTCCGACAACAGCACTGTTCTGAGTCCGGAGCAACTTCAGATGCAGTGCTCACTGGTAGGCCAAACAACCCTTGAAGGAACCCCTCAAGAGACTCATCATTATTCTCCTTTTGTGGCAAGCCAAGCCAAGAAGAGCAAAATCACTTGCCTTGCCTAAAAATGCCTAAGCAAGCACCAAAGTCAAGGCTAAAATGAGTTCACTCCTTAAATGCAGTAAGTATTGAGGCCCAGTACAAGGCAGGTGCAAGGTGTTCAAAGATGTGTGAGTAAAGGGCAGGTGCTCCCCCACGCTGAGCCTCTGTCCCCAGTGGCACTGGGACCTCCTATCTGCTTCCGGTAAACAAGAAAGAAAATAAGGTACCACTCACAGGCCACCGATCTTCAAGTGCCTCTGCCTTGAGATCTGCGATTCTGAAAGACCCCTCTCCATAGGTCAAGGCAGCCCTGAGCCGTCCCTGTAACCCTTGGTTGTACATCACAACCACTTTTCAAGACCTATAGATGCCAGGCCTGCTCTAGACCGATCACATTAACGTCTCTGGAGAGGGGCCAAGCGCTGGTAGTTCGTAAAGCTTCCCAGGGGCTGCTAATGTGAATCCAGAAGCTGAGAATCAATGCCTTAATTCCTCAAGTTTATATGTCATAAAAGCCGGGATCTAAAATTAACCCAAATTAGCCCACGGGACAGACAGCCCAGTGCTGCAAACCTACCAGAGAGCAGAAGGCACTCAGAAAACCAATCAATGCAAGTCAAGACACGAAGAGAAAGGGAAGAAGAGAGCCACGGGCATACACAGGGAGGGAGGACTTCCAGCTGGGACCAAGGGTCCCTCCGTCTGGACCTCACAGGTCGAGGAGGGTTTGAAGATGAGAGACCCGAGCCGCTCTAAGGAACTAACTTTCTGAAAAGGTTAACGTGGATGTCCTCCAAAATAGCTCGAACTTTAGTCTCAGCCTCATGTTCCGCAACTGTCAGCTTCTCTCCGGTATCCCGTCGGACAGCTACGAACTGACAGCTCTTCATGTCTCGGGGCCCCACTTCCAGTCTGATGGGAACTCCCTAGGAAGCAAAGGCGGCAGTGAGGACAGCGTGTGTGTGGCTCCAGCTGCAAACGGGGTGGGCAAAAGCAGGCTTACAGTTGTGAGCGTGGGACAGAGTTCATTCTCCTGTTACCGTTTTTTAATTACTGCATTCTTTATTTGTATTACAGCTGTAAACCCCCTTTTGCCCACCCTGTATACAGACTATTTCATAGCTTTGTTGACGATAAATCATAACAATACACAAAACCAGGCCTGCACAAGCAGCAGGAAAAAGCCGGTGATGTTCCTGAGCTATTGCAGAAACCTGCTCCGACGAGGCACAGACCTGAGAAAACACTGAACTGCCCGGCAGTTCCCCCAGGTGTTCGAGATCTTCTTTTATTCTAACATAATAAAATCACCTTCCTCAAAAACACTTCTTAATTTAGCTAACGTGCCAACACTTAATTTCAGTGAGGAACCCACAACTATCAAAATAAAGACTTACATTTTATAAACAGACAACTAAAACCTAACTCCAAACTGGGAGGGACAGACACAAGGGAGGAACTTACCTTGAGCTCCCAGTGGTTGAACTTCCAGCCTGGCGAGTAGTTGTCCCGCAGATCCGCTCTGACGCGGACACTGGCGCTGAGCAACCGCCTTCGATAGTCATTGCACTTGGCAATCAGAGCGTCTCTGTCTTCTTCGGAAAGGGCGTTTGTAATGCCGCAAGGGATGACCACCACCTGGGACCCAGCACAGCGGCACACAGTCACACAAGGGACAGAAGGGACTACGGATGTGAGCACCAGTCACCGCGTCGGTGTGGTTCTGACCCACAGAGACTGCCCACTGACCGGCTGCACGCTGCTTGTCCGTGCTGCGTGCGTTTCCACTGACCTGCTGTGAGTCATTTCAGAACGTGGTTTCTAAAGAAGTTTTATACAAAGCAGCTAGGAATTAACAGTGCAAAGCAAGAACACACAGCATGTATGCAGTTACACAACACCAAGTTCTGAGCTGTGTTCGGTGTTGTTTCTCTATCAGAAAATACACCTGGATGGTGCTTGGAAACGCCCATCATCAGTGTGACCTGTGTTTCCCAACAGGGTGGGAACACAGGGTCTCCCTCACCTGAACACAGGCCACGCGTGGAGGCAACACCAGGCCCATGTTGTCCCCGTGAACCATGGTCATGACCCCGATCGTCCGAGTCGTCAGCCCCCAGGAGTTCTGATAGGCAAACTGCTTCTCTCCTGGTGTCTTTGGATCTTCAAAAATGATCTCAAACATTCTGGAAAAATTCTGCCCTAAATGATGTGAAGTTGCTCCCTGAAATAAACAGAGAAATAGGAGCTTTATTTTAATAACCCATTATGCCTTTGAAAACGACCGTAAGGCCACCAGCCCTAACGTGACACTAAACCTAGTTTATCTTTCTGGAGTGCTTTAATATTCGCCACGTTTTTCAAGCGTAACTGGCGCCACGGGAGGTCTAACGAACACCATGCCGAAGGGCGCTGTGGGCGCACGGCCCCTCGCCCAGGAGCGAGGTGCGCTACGGGGGTTGAAAAGGACCCCACGCTCTGGCAGGTCAGGGCACAGCCTCGACCTGGCTGACCCTGGAGACCTACAAAAACGGGACAGAGGTGCCTGAAACCAGAATGTAGCCTGGAAGGCACACGGACTGCCGATTTTGAGTCTCCCTCTCTGACGGCAGAAGAACGGCGGTTGGGTCGCCCACAGGCCGTGCTTCCGTGAGTCCCCCACGAGGCCCAGGCAGCGGACGGCACCTGGATGGCTCTGCCGCTGGCAGAGATAAACGCCTCCACTGTGGTCGTGTAGTCCCCTCCCGCGAACTTCTCCTTCTCCGTCTTTCTTCCCTTCACCACGGGGATGGCCAGGAGTTCTTCGTACACCTGAGCATATAAGTCGAGTATCTGCAAGACCTGCAACAACATTTTAAACGTAGAAGTGTCCAAATTCATGGTATGCTTATTTATTATAGATCTATAAACCTGTGCTACTAAAAACTAATTGTGGTGGGAGAAACAGCCACACAATGAAAATCTTTTTTATGGAAAGGCTGAAGCAGCCAGTGTGAATTTACTAAGGAAAACATTCCAACAAAGCAGCGTGAAAAGGAGTTGAAGAGCTTTTTAAAACCTACATAAATTCAGAATGTAACAGAAAACTAAAGCTTTTGAAAGATATACAGTGCCAAGGGTGAAAATCTCCCAAAGAATAATTATTTTCATCCATGTGATTACAACTGCCTCATACACTGAAGTCCAAAGATGCTTTCATCTGAAACTTTCAAACGGCCCTGGCCGGGTAGCTCAGCTGGTTAGAGAGCTGTCCCGATACGCCAAGGCTGCAGGTCTGATCCCCGGAGGGGATACAAGAGTCACCTAATGAATGCGTGAAGGCGGAACAGCAAATTGATGCTTCTCTCTCTCCCTACAAAATCAATAAATAAAAAATTTTAAAAATTAAAAAAACAAAGCAGCCTTTTCTAGTACAATTTCGACACGCAGTTTCTTAGGCCCACACACATCTGAACGCACTTGTTTTTTCTCTGAACATCACAGTGATATGATTTTAAGTAACAAAGTAAGTTACACCAAGAAACTCTTTCAACGCTACGTTGAGATCAGACCAAGTTTCAGCTTAGAGTTACTTGTCCAACGATTACTAGGAACAGACATCACTGGCAGCTGGACAGAGACAGAGAAGCAGGCGTGGACAAAGGTACAGAGCACCACCCAGATCCGCATGAGGACACCGCGTCCCGTACCTCTTCTGCGGCTTCCTCGAACGTGGCGAAGGCGCTGTGCCCTTCCTGCCAGAGGAACTCCCGCGTCCGCAGGAAAGGCTGAGGGTGCTTGAACTCCCAGCGCTGGAAGAGGCAGGAAGACAATCGGGTCATCAGAGCAAGCTTTTCAGGGTCTGTTAACATTTCGTGTGTAAGTCATCAGAAAGTGGAACTGTGATCCAAAGCACTTCAGAACGGCTCCCACCCCCCCAGCTCCTTGACTCTGAAAGCCAGGGGAGACGCAGTGTGCGTCCTGTGAACTGGGCCGGGGCGGAGGGGGGCACCTACCACCACGTTGCACCACTGGTTGAGCCTGATGGGCAGGTCCCTGTGCGACTGCACCCACTTCGCGTAGGCCGGATACATGACTGCAAAGACACGAATGCAGGCCAGTCAGCCACCGAGGGGCCCGCTTCTGCCCGGAGGCCGCCCAGAGCTGAGCTGCACGTGGTGAGCAGGAATCACGACGCCATGTTTGTGCAAAAGTGAGTCCAGTGAGAGGTCAGTGAACGGTACTGTTAGGTATGTCATACAGAAATTAGACAAGGAAACAAACTACCTCCACCCGACCGCACTTCGTGTTCTTGGCAATGAGTTGCTTTTCAGTTGCCTTTCTGCTGTTTTGTTCTGAAAACACTACGTGAGGAACGTACAGTAGATACCATGTTCCATGGTAAGTCCTTTGCACTCTTCATCCTGCTCAGTTCTCACACTCAACCCACAAAGTAGCTGCCAGAATCTCTCAGTATTAAAGACACGGAAACCGAGGACAGAGACGTCACAGAGCTCGCTGAGTCCAGCACAGCCACGTTAGAACCAGAATGCAGGTCAAATCTGCCTCTCGTCTCACCACGAACCGCTCACTTAAGTGAAGGTGCCTCTCTCATCACGGCCTCCCCGTGACGAGCCGCCATTAGTGACACAAAAGGAACGGCGGCCACCGCGATTTCAGTGCCGCGTCGCTACGCGAGCACACAGAGATCACCAGCAGCACCAGATCGAATAATCCTTCGCCAAACCGGGCAGCACGCTGGACACACTGACAAGCCCGGGGCGCAAACTTCCCACGAGACCCTCCCCTTCCCTTTAGTGCCATTTTAGGAAAGTCACTCCACTTTCAGAGACATTTTTTACCTGCAAAATGGGAACAACCACAGCTGCCCCATCCTTCCTTACTACGCTACTCTAAGAATAGTGCAGGATGTAAATAAAATCACTCAGTAACCTACAGAAAACCTACATGAATGTAAATGTAGTAACAAAATTTATAAATATGACAAAACATCAGTGCTGGCAATTTTATAATTCCAAGAATAAAATTATTCCAAGCATACAATTCCTTGAATAGTTTGGGGAGATTACAGCATGAACACGAAATGATGAAGCTTTAAAGAAAAAACACCTTTCTCCCATTGCTAGAGAGCTCTGTAATGAAGACTGTGCAGAGAAAGAGGTTCTATACGACTCCGGTTTGCATGCGTCTTGGTATCTGCACTCATTCGCTTCATACACTGTCCCCAAGGATGATACAGGTCACAGAATGAAAGCTGAGAGCCCTCCGGAACTGTCCCCAACGTCCCCGTGGGTTCCCCTGCTCTGAGGCCCCTGCTCACCTGTTTCACTGGTGGGACGGACAGCGATGGGTTCCGCCAACTCCGTTTTGCCAGACCTTGTGACCCACGCCACCTAGTAAGAGGAATAATTTTTCACACGGCATTTAAACAGCATTTAAAGAAACAGCACAAATGCCAGCAAATTATGAATTCAACTTTTGCTAAGTCAATTAAGGCAAGTTATTTACTGCTGTTCACTGTGAGAAAAGGCAGCTACTTACTGTCCTTATAAATGTTGAGAGAAAAGTAAAAGTCAGTTAATGACTTAATGTAACAAACAGAACCATAACCTGCTCTGACTGAAAGTAGAAATACAATTTTTTAAATGGCTATAAATTTTTTTAAATTCCTAATTGCTACTATAACTTTCCTTTTAAACTACTATTCACGTGTGAATGGGGAATACATTTCAGGTTTAAGGAAAAAGACTGCAAAAATAAACAAAGCGACCTCACCTCGGGGGCGAAGTCGGCAACGTGAGTCTTCTCTTTCTCCAAGGCGCCTTGGGACACAAACATGGGGAAATAGCAGTTTTCAACACCAAGCTTCTTGATCTCAGCATCGAAAAAGTCCTTGATGGATTCCCAGATGGAATAGGCCCAGGGGCGGAGAATGTAGCAGCCACTTACATCGTAGTATTCAATCATTTCTGACTTTGTGATGACCTTTGTAAAAGACAAACACAGTCTGTAAGGCCGACAACTGAGTCAGCATGGTGGTGCAGGTTCCGAGAGGCTGACCGCCAAGCCTCCAGCTGCGAGGCCCCCCGACACCCTCCTTCCACGCCTGTAAAACAAGCCTTTCTGAACTCAGACTCACCAGGGCCCTCGCTCTTAAGCAGACATCAATTCCAACCTTGTTTCCGCCATTACTATCTTTGTGACTCTGGGCTAATTCCTTTACCTCGCCATAAAAAAAAAGTCACGCATATTGCACGGGGCTACTTGATTGAACGTCTTCTGTGAACAAGCTCTGATAACTGGGATGCGCCGAGTGACTGTCCTCGGTGCTGCTGAAGGAATCGTCCATTGTCACTTCGTGTCTGGACTTCAGAATCTAAGTACAGAGTCCCCTTTGAGAAATTTAACACATAAAGTCAAATGAATGCATACTCACCTGAGAATACCAATCTGCAAGATTTTCTTCTTTTTTTGCCTCAAGGCCCAACCTGCAGATATGAAAAGAAAAATATAAATTCCTTCATTGAGCAAATGCTTCTTCCAGGCTGAATGGAAATAAACTCTAAAGTTCAAAGTAGATTCATTTTTCTTTAGCATGAGTTACTTCTACATTTCTTCTGTATTCGTTCCCAAGATACTGTTTTAAACCTAGAAAACAGTTCGTCATCTCTTAAAAGGTGGTGAGATGCTGCCCACAAAACACCCAAGTGTTAAATCACTTGGCCCAACGACAACTCCGATGCAGGCGTCTCATTCGCAAAGTCCTTTCTCTTACTAACGAGCGGGGAGCACCTCTGGCCGGCCTGAATCCAGGCAAAGTTACAGTTAGTAAGATGCGTGTCTCACGGAGAGGAACGTGTGGCGAGCACTAAAAGCAACGGCTCTGTGTGCACGCCCGCGGGCATACACAGGTCTGTGCTTCCCTGGTCCGCACATTTTCCTGGTAACTGCAGTGAGTAAAAGCTGCAGCGACAGATGCTTCCCAAAGTAATCAGACCTGCAGTAAGGCACCATTCGAGACGGTAACCCTTTCCTCGGAACACCAATGCCGACTCCGGAACTGTGGTCTTACGACTCACGCAGAATAGTCAACCCAGGATCTCTATTTTATAAAAAAGAAACCTTTTCACAGTTTGTAAACACGGCTTTCTTGGTTTAAGATCTTAGTTTTTCTACTTGAATTCTTCATTGTTTCCCTCTGACACATCTCAAAAAATGCCATATTAACCCCGGCCCTTTCAAGAGCAGTCAGAAGGTAAAAGGTGGGAAGTCCTAGTCTTTCTTCCACTATCTGTGCAACTGATCACCCCGTCGACGGGCGAGGAGAAACAACGGCTGTATCTCGTTCAAAGAGAGACCGTGTGGACGACGTGAGAGAGGAGAGGCAGAGTCTGAAATTCAGCTAAACAGGTCAGAGACACGGTATCTCAGCATAAAAGCTGCTAGCGACAGCCCTTCCTCCCTGTGAAGCCATCAAAGGAACCAAGCACGGGGTTCGCTCTAATGAGGGGATGGGAACTATCGACCGGGAACCCCATTACTTGCACCGACTGGAAAGGACTGAAGCACCAGCCATCCCACTGCTGTTCGGTTTTTAAACCAGCTTTGTTTGATATACAACCGAACCCACTTTAAAACCCTATTGAAAATGAAGTTCTCGCTGAGTCCTGACAAAAGAATTTCATTGGAAAAACCTGTTTAAGGTACAGAACAATGTGCATAGTTAGGTACCAAGTGTGCTGAGAGGGAGAGGACGGGACGTTCACATGTCTGTCTGTGCTCAGTGATCAAACGAAACCGCCCCGCGGATACAGGAACCACCACCGACAGCCGGCACCAAGTGAGCGCGCGGCCTGCTCCGGTAAACAGACAGAGGACCGACCACCAGGAGCCATCTGCCAGCACGACACCTTCGGCCCTCTCTGATTTAACACGACAGTCAGGCTACCCAGAAAAGTATTTCTAACTGTGAGAACTGAAGGCGTTCAAACCCGCGTCACAGGAGTGGGGTCTCTGCCCCGAGCCTCGTCACCTGGTCTGCTTCCGGGGCCCCTGGCCCTCCCCCGCTCCTCCGGGCGGCGACCCGCCTCCTGGGCTCTTGGCGGGCTCTTTCTTGGAGCCATCGCTTTGTTTCTGAGGCTTATTCTGCTTTTCGGATTTATTTTCTTTTTCTTTCTTCTTCTTATCTTTGTCTTCGGCCCCCGTGGCAGAGACGGGCTTGTACTCGACGCCGGTGAGAGTCTTGTACTGCGCCTTCAGCTGCAGGAGCTCCCGCACGGCGGCGTCCACCTGGTCCTTCGGTTCAACGAGAGGAGAAGGAGGTCACGTTTAACGCAAACCCTGCCGGCGCGCGGCCCCCGGAGCTTTATCAGCAGCCCTGAAGCCACAGCTGGAGGCAGAGGCCGTGTGGCAGCGGTGGAGACTGTCACATACACTAACTTCTGAGAATAAAGGAATATGATAAACAGGAACAGAACTGGACAAAAGAGTAACTAAAAAATAGCGCTATAACCGCACTGTCCAAAAAGGAGTCATCAGTCACATGTGGCTCTTTACACTTAAATCTGAAGTGAACATAATTAAAAGGTCAGGCCTCAGGCACAACGGCCACATCTCCAGCGCGCTGCCGCCCCGTGTGACCGCACTGGCCGGAACTGTCACCGAGCATGCCCGTCTCGCAAACACTTCTGAGGCAGCACCGGAGTGCAACATGCATTCGCTGCCAGCCAAGTGAAGGGTTCTTAAATTACACGACCAGCAAGACGACAGTAGCAAGTCTCTATAGTACTGGTTAAATCCAAAACCCGTAACGATTCACTGTCTTTTGCTCAAATGAATCTGCACAAAAAGTCCTACTCGTATCCAACACGATGCAATCAGTGCAAACTGCACTATGGTTCAAAATAAAACCTGCCGTCGCAGATGGGAGAGCCTTAGAAGCATGAGTCAAATGAAGAGTGTGGACTGTACCCAGGGCCCTTCAATGAGCCAGGCGCTGCAGGGGTCTAAGTCCCTGTTCTTAAGGACCTTTCAGACCAGAGAAAAACAGGCCACGCTGACACAGTGCATGTAAGCATCGTGTCAGAGAAAGGCAGTGTCGCGTGAGAAGGTCCAGTCAAACCTAGTCGGGGGGAGGATCGATGAAGTTTTCTGCAGATGGCAGGATGAGAGAGCTGAAAGCTGAACTGTGTGAGCAGAAACTAGCCAGATTCACGGGGCCAACAAAACAGCGGGCAATGCACAACACAAAAATAAAAGCAAGATCCCGCACTAACCTTAGACGCTTTTTCAGCCTTAAGTTTTCGAACAACCTCTCCTTGAGAAGCTACTCTGTCAAAAAGTACTTTGGCTTCTGGTGTTTCTGGACCACAAGACTCAGAGCTCCTGGCTGGGCTTGAATCTGAACTTGCAGACGATGGGGGCTGACCAGGAATGTACTCCTTCCCGGTTTTTTCTTTATACTGAGCTTTCAGAGCAAGCAAGCACTCTACAGCTTCATTAACTTTAGCCTGAGTGAAAAGAGAAAAAAAGAGAAATATTTAATACTTTCTGCAAATTCCAATGATTATTCGAAACTTGGTTATATCACTATAGTATTCTTGTAAATAACCATCATGGGGAAAACCAAGCACAAAGGAATCAAATCGTCAGCCTAAAAGAACAGATCAAAGCTGAAATTAAAAATGTAAATCACACTATAATACTATATGCAAATCATCAGAATAAATATAAACACACGTATACATTTAACACTTGATTTTTCCATCTTACATACTTAAACACACAAATCCTAGAGCACCCAAGTAAACTGTGAACGTCTCAGCCCTGGCTCTGTAAGTAGAAGAGTCAGAATTTCTAAAATCGGAGCACAGATCACCTCAATGGCTCTGCCTGTACAAACCTTATTTTCTTAATTTCTAAGGAGAAAGTAAATGCAACACTAAAAAACCACCCAGTCTGGGCCCAACTACAGAACAGTTACATCAGGCTTTTAAAAAATCACAACGAAGCGCGAAGGTAGGCTGAGGGTTTGGACACTCGCCTACATACGCCATCCTCTGCTACGTCACCATGATCATAGTGAAAAGGAGTGGAACAGCCCGGGACACTGGTGACCCGGCACAGAAGCCGGCCCCGCAGGTGGAGGACTCACGCCGGATGCTGACCTGAACGGCAGCGCTGTCTGGGTGCACACCAACACACCACCGGGGAGCCAAGGCATCGCACAGCAGAGAGAGAAAGCGCCTGCCCACGTCTGCCCGTCCGAGTTCTACTGCCACGATACGCCAGGGCTGCAGAGCACCAGGAGCCCCGCGTCGGAAGCCAGGACAGCAATGCGGGGTCAAAGAAATGCAGGGAGCCCCGGGTCATCCAGTACGCCCCCAGTGACTTGGCGACCGAGAGACAGCGGTCACGGGTCCCAGTGCAGCGCCTTCATGACAGCGCTTTGCTGCCCACAGACCGAGAGCGGGCCACAGCGGGCACCACGCGGAGGGGGGCAGGTGAGAGGAGAGACGGCGCGCAGAGAAGAGGACAGCTGTCTGATCCGCACTCCTGACCTGTCTCCTGTTGACACTGTCTTTAGAACGACGAGCACGTTCCCAGCAAAATCTACCTGACCCTGAGAAAAAGGACGTGGCTAACCAGACACACTAGAATCAAAACAAACTTCCATCAGCTATAAGGAAAAAAGGGAAAATTAAGGGCACTGCAACCTTTCCTGCAACCATTTCTACAAAAAGAGGCCTGTCTGAAGGGAGTTCCATTCACACTACAAGTCGTCACTAGGGTTTAATTTCGCACAGGGAAAAAAAACAGCAACAAAACGAAACAAAACCTTTGCTCGGCGAGATTACAACCTGAAACATTATAAAGGAGAGAACATAGATGGGCAAACCACTTCACTACTGAATGAGGCACTCTAAAAACAGTAAAAATGGAATAGAATTGTGAAACTAGAGTATGTCTCTGAACAGAGACGTACGGGGAACCAGTGGCCTTGATTTATGAAGTTTCCTCCTTCCTGACACTTAGTGCCCCCCCCCCCCCTTCTCAGAGCAACTGACACAGCGTTAGGTCAGCAGGCAAGTCTCCTCCCCAGCCCCAGCCCCTCCCCCGCCACTAGATGGTGCTGTGCTTCACATGAGCATTTCCAGAGCTGGGCGCACAGCAGGTGTCAGTGCTGACCGCTAGTCACAGTGCTCAAACCGATGGACGGTCCACACACACGTCCCATGGGGAGACGGGTCCGCCCCGGCAGGGGGCTCCTTCCAGCACACTGACCTTTGGGGCCTTTTCGGCTTTCAGTCTGCGAACGACCTCCCCTTGTGCAGCAACCTCATCGTACAGAGATCTACTGTCCGCGGTGCTTGCTGGGGACTTGGAAGAGCCATTCTGTCCGGTTACAGCCGGAGGACTTCCAGGTTGGTATTCCTGGCCCGTTTTCTCCTTATATTCAGCTTTCAAAGCCAAGAGCTGTTTCACAGCTGCGTCTACGTCTTCCTTTGCTGCCTTCTTGGCTTTCAGTTCACGAACCACATCGCCCTGAGCAGCCACTCTACTGTAAAGGGCCAAGGAATCCTCGGGTGTGGCAGCGCCAGTATCAGTCGCAGGGGGCGCTGCTCTGTCCGTAACAGGAGGCTTCGTCTGCAGAGGCAGAAAACCAAAAGTAAAGTAACTGACTCATGTTAAACGTCTCCGCACAAAATTAGATCAAACTGACTGCTGTATCATGTTCAAGTTAAAACAGAATTTTTGAACCAGAAACCAGAGTTTTTCATCTGTGTAAATTAAAAGCTCAAGTCAGGACGCCCCTACTGTGAAGTTTCAAACTCACACCCTAATGAACGGTCCTGCCTCTGACTTCGCCAGCGCAGGTCACTCACCACTTATTTACCCAGTCACCAAAGCAGAACCGGAGGCTCCTGTCTTACCGCTCTGCTTCCTGGGTCCACGTCCTACTCCATCTCCTCCATGCTCACCCTCCGACCACTTATGACACCCCCTCACCCTACGCCGAACCCTCCCTCAGACGGTCTTCTTCACTGATGCCCCCCCTTCAGTGCCTGCCCGGCTGCCGACACCCCTGGATCCTGACTGCGCACCGAGGTGTGCCAGGTGCCCCGGAAATCCACAGGGCTGCCACGGGGTCCTCTACTATCGGGGGTCCTCTAACTATCGGGGGTGAACAGCTGTCAGACACCAGGCGCGCCACGAGCTCAGGGTGAGGCAGCTCTAACACTGGGGCGCGCTACGTCCCTTTCCACGACGTCACGTTTCTGCAAGGCTGCAGTTTTCACAGCTGCTGTGTTAAGGGTCAAGTGTCACGGAAAGTCACTGTGGAACAGGAATTGGTAGTGTCCAGTCTGAGTCCAAGGTTGAAGGGAGAAATGAAATTATGAATTTTCTTTCAATTTGTGTATCACTGTAAAAGTGAGATGAAATAGGAATAAAATTAAAATATTTAACACTTAAGAACAAAATACTTAAAAAATAAAATTCGGGTTTCTTTTCCTTCAACTTGTATGTGTTATTTCTTCAAATAACCACTAAGTTATCAGAATGTACGTCTGTATCTAGCTGTCTGGACTAAACCACTTAACGAGGAGAACTGTCAGAAATGTCACACAGCCGAGAGGAGCCAGGGCAGAATGACGGAGGGGCCACGGCTGCTGGGATCTGAAGGAGCGTGGGCACCTCCGGCCCACGCAGCGAACTGGGATTCCCCAGACAGGTCGCCCCCACTCAAGTCCAGAGCCTGTGTGACGAGGACAGAAGCTGCAACCGCAGGCGGCCCACCCTCCAGACCATGACGGCCGCACAGCTTCCCAGCGCAGCCCTGAAGGCAGAGAGGAAGCATCAGGTCCAGCATGAGACAGGACTAGACGGGCGGCGGAAAGTCCTCCCAGCATCCACAGCACAGCGCTTCCGGTCCTGTTTCTCTCCCCATGCCCCCTGCCTGCCGGCAGCTAGATCCCAGAACTGGAGTTCGACAGAAAAGCACACCCAGGGAGCGAGAGTCCGGGCTGTGACAGCCAACGTCATCATCTCAGGCAAGGCTTTTTTCCCCTTTTTACGTATAAAATGAGCAGCTAGGAACAGGTGGTCCTCAACATGCCCCTGAGTCCCCCACAAAGCTCCAGATGGCTGTCAAAAAGGAAAGGATCTCCCATGACTCTAAAAAGGGAAAAGAAAACCTTGCTAAAAATATTCTTTTAATCTAGTCTCTTTTTCACATCAGATTCAACTTTACAAATCTTTGTCTGCAAGGTATGCTAGACTCTTACACGGAAGAACAGACCCCCAGAGCAGGAACTGCTGTCTTCTTCACTCTCCACAGTAAGGCGGATGGACAACCCCTGTGAGGAACAGGTTCTGAACCCCAGCACACGGAAGGTCAATGGTTCAAAGGTCAACACTCACCTCATTCTTCAATGTTTCCACTTTGGTCTTCTCCTTCGAGCCGGACGTGGGCATCTCCTTCGTGTGCCCGTCGGGGATGTATATCAGGACACAGGGCGCGTCTCTGCAACTGTGGGGGCTGAAACGCACACGAGGGGCCAGGCATGTTCACTTGAACCAAATTATCCAAACGGCAACTAAAACGGAGTTCCCAGACTAAGTCAGTGCTCTTCAAAGCATAAAGAAATAGTCCCTTCTCTTACTATTCGAATCAGAGGTCCTTCAGAGCAGTCTGGAAACAATGAACACATTAGTAAGAGCTGCCCGTGCTCATCACAAACTTGCAATTTGTGAAGGTCCGCGGGTGTGCACCTGCAGCCCCAGGACAGAGGTGCACCTGTGTCACCTGTGCCACCTACACCAGAGAGGGTGGCAGTGGGTGCTGATGGCCTCACCTTGACCGAAAGGCAAGCCATCGACAAATCCCACCCAGTCTGCTTATGAGCAGAGTAATTCCTAAACGGCATTCACTTTGTAATAATTTCTCATTTCTTAAGGGAAGGGTAATTAGCAAAACCCACTGCTCTAAGACTTCACAAGCCAAGAATTTCTTCAAATTTTGTGGTAAAAGCTAAAGTAAAAACAGAAAGAATGTAGTAATAATAGGACCTACACCTCTTCAATATTTTTTAACAATAGCTGTGAGGTGTAATTTATACACCAAAACGTCACCCTTTGAAAGCACACAATTCAAAGATTACATGCAGTGTGTCACCACCACCACTGCTCAGCTCTGGAACACTCTGTCACCCCAGAAAGAAGTCCTGAGCCCTTTATCACTGCCCAGCACCCCGCCCTGGCAACCACTAAACTACTTTATCTCTGTGGATCTGCCTATTCTGGACGCTTCCTAAAAATGCGTGGCCTGTCCTGACGAGCTTCTTTTACTCGGCAAGTGCTCCTGAGGTCCGTGCACGCTGCAGCGTGAGTCAGCACCTCCCTGTGCTCTGTGGCCGGGCAACCCTCCCCTGCGTGGACGGACACACGTTTGTCTGCCCGCTCTGTAGCCGAGGAACACTGGGCTGCTTGCGCCTGCCGGCTGTTATGAATAACGCGGCTACGAGCCTCTGTGTGCAAGTTTCCGTGTGAGCGCACTATTACTGTTCTGAAGTATATAGTCAGGAGTGGAACGGCTGGGTAAAAGAGTAACTGTGTGATTTAAACGTTTTGAAGAACGGCCACACCAGTTTCCCAAGTGACGCCTCATTTTGTTTCCACTTCACATTTACATTCACAAATCATGAACGTGCGAAGGCTCCAATCAGCCACCCTCGTGGGTCCGGAGCCCCAGCTCGCTGTGGTCCCGACTTGCAGCTCCCCGTAACTAATGGCGCTACGCAGCTTTCTGCGTGCGGACTGACCGCTTGCGCATCTGCTCTGGAGACTCTCTTCTTTGCATTTGGACCACACGAAGATGAATTACAAGACGGTTTAGTTTTAGAAATGAATTTGTTAATACTGTGTTGTTTCAAAGGTATCACTTATTAGAGCCTGCAATATTAAATAGAGAAGAACAAAATAAAACTGAATGGAGAATGGTCAGTATTTTGGTGGAAGCTCAATTTCCACAAGGTTATTCACTGTGAGAACTGCAGGCGTTCTCACGCAGTTGCTCAGTGCCACGCACTTACCTGACGGGCTCATAAGGCAGGTCGCATATGAAGAAGCCTCTTCTCTGCAGCTGGATGATGTCGCCCTTTTTCAGGTCCTTCAGGCAGGGGTCCCCCAGCATCAGTTCCTCGTGCTGCAGAGACGGCGTGGGACAGAACACACCTTCTCAAAACCAGAGCCTAAACGCGACTCTAAAATGCAACAGTATTCCTGGTAGCTGGAAGGTTCCCCTTTTAAACAAACATGTTAAAAACTTTATACTTAAGTACACATAAAAAAAACAGAGAAGTACTAAAGTAAATAATCACATTTACTGTAATTTTTAAAGTTAACATTTATAAACTGACTGGCTTCAGGAGACCGCAGCACTAACTTCGCTGGTGCCCCCGCAGATGCAAATGAGCCCCCACCATGAGCACGCCCCACAACGCAGGCAGTGCACACAGACTGGCAGTTCGTGCTGGCAGACAGGGCACGTAGGCGGAGGGCTCTGGAGCCGGGATGCTGGGTTTGAATCCCCGCTCCCCCGTTTTCTGTCTGTCCTGGGGCAGGGTCCTAATCCTCACTGTGCCTCACTTTCTATCATCTGTACAATGGGAACATTACTCTCTCACACCTTTTTATTGGAGTAAAATTCTAACAAATCTTTTCCATTTTATTTGAGGAACCGAGGTCTTAACACTAATTTTAAAAATTCTAAAGCCAAGGTTACATGAGAGGGAAAGACGGAGTGCAGTTCCTTTCAGGTTACCTTACTGTTCCTGTTGACATACTGCTTGAAGTCCTCGTCTTTGCCGAGCACCGGCTTTGTGATCAAGTGGTCGTAGGTGACACAGACGGCCGGGACGGGCAGGGCTTGGGCCGTCTCCGCGAGCCAAGTGATCTTGGTGGTCTTCTTGTAGTCCTTGTTCTCCAAATTCAGTTTCGCATCAAGAGACACAATCTTTCCACTTGCGTCTCTACGTGTGAGATCGAAAAGTGTCGTGAAAAACGTAAACCGTAACTGCTATAACAGCGTCTGTAACAAATGGGTAAGGAATTTTCTCTGCAAAACCTTCAAAAGAGCCATCTGAGTTTTTAATATCTGTCAGGCATTTGCTGGTTAAGAGATGAATAAGATATAATCCCTGCCATCAAGATGCTAATAACCCGCTGGACAACTGACCACATCCACCTGGTGAAGGGCATGCACATATTTACAAACTTTAAAGTCACCTGCACCAAGCACTGAAAAATCTAACATGATATATTTAAAAATATTTAGCAGTTACTCAAAATCACATGCAATTACTGGACAACTAAAATGTCAGAGCTTACATAAATTAACGTTAGTACAGTATGTTCCATTTACGTGATCTGAAAATCAAATTAAAGTGTAGCTCGCTATAATCACTGGGAAGTTCATATTCATCATTAAACGATTAATTTCAAAGCAGATTACAGCATAAAAAACATGTTGTGCACATAAATCCTGCCCCCAGAATCCCTCCACCAGCCAGCTACGATGAGAATCAGATGATGAAACGGGGCCCAAAGCACTGGAACTACTTTTTATGCAGACGTATCTGGTGAAGCGATTTTCAGCATCACGAGCAAGAGCTTCCCTCGTGCCCTATTAGGAAACTGGAACACACTGTATTTTGCAGTGTACAATGCTCACTCTTGTGGCCAAACCCAAGGGAAAAAT
Organism: Trachops cirrhosus; assembly: GCA_028533065.1. Lineage (NCBI taxonomy): Eukaryota > Metazoa > Chordata > Mammalia > Chiroptera > Phyllostomidae > Trachops > Trachops cirrhosus. The sequence goes on along the minus strand of CM052546.1, from coordinate 85,623,008 downwards.
AAGGATGCACGTTATACATGGGTATAATGTTTATATACCGTAAGCATAAAAATTCTGTGTATAATGTGCACAAAAACCAGGGGTGTACATTATACATGGCAAAATGCAGTCTATGGAAAAAACTTTACCACCCAGAATTCGCAGCATCTATGCCTGGGCAGACTTACTAGTCAGCCCCGGGAATGTATCTGAGCCCAGTAATTTTTAACAGGTGAATAAACATAAAATACTTTTTCCCATATTTATCTGAAAACCAACAAAAAGTTCTTACTTGTGTATTTTGGTGATGTTGATGTTGCCCCAGTTGATAAATGTCACCATCTCACCCTCTGTAAACGTCTCAGCATCAGCACCTTCGACGAAAACCCTGGGGCCGTACCACACGGGCTTCAAGCCCACGTCGGGGTTCTGAGCGGTAAAGGAGGGAGTGCTGGTTACGACAACGACGTACTGACCCCGCTGGGGGAACGTTCACGCTCCCCCACTCTCTGCTCCAGCCCACGGACGTTCTCCGTGTGAGCCGGAATCCCAGCCCTGGCCGGGATGCTGGTGGAGTCAGGGGAGGCGGCCGGCCTGAGAGTACGCCCAGCCCACAGCGTTCTGGTCCCGGAGCTACACCAGCACCATTTGTTGTTGCTGGATGTCCCTCTGTCCAGAACCTGCTTTGTTATCCTCAGAATCTCACTGCTGCTGCAGCAGAGGAGAAAATACAGCCACTCCCGACCAGCGGCTAAAGATCACAGGCAGACAGACGCCACACCTTCGCAGGAAACTGTGGGTCTTTCATGTTTTAGAAGATAAATTTTAAAGACAGAAAGAACTATACATGGGTAAATAAATTTCTGCCATTTCAGATTATATTACATAAAGAGGATAAAGAGATCTGGAGAGTAAAATGAATGCTGTATTTGGAAAATGCCAGTTTTTGTTTGAGAACTCAGAAGAAAAACTGTATGCAGACCCTTTGAACGAACGGGTGACAGCGTGTTTAAAACGACTGTGCGACTCTGGGCCGGCACACCGGCGAACAGGCGGCACGCTGTAAGAACTCGCATGGGGCCAGCTCGGAGCAGAGCACCGCCAGGCTGCACGAGGGACACGGGGAGGGGACCGATGGGGTGAGCCCGTCCCCGCTCACAGTGCTTCCCCTTGTCAGCTAATTCCTGTGTAACGGTAAGCGGTCATTTCATTTACGTTAGCTGGATGCAATGGCCACTCTAACAAATAAGCACCATTGAAACGTTTTATCCTCACCTCTGACATTTTAAAACATCGGTAAACGTCACACTCAATTGAGCGAACCGCAGCGGGCGACATGCTGAGTCAGACCCCACTGCTCGCCTCGCCGACAGCTGATCGATCAGATGGCAACAGAAAGGCAAACTCAGAGCGTCTCTCTCCCCCCTCCGCAGTGTGAGGGCTCCCTAAAAACAGCTCAGATCTCTAGGTTAAAGGACAGCTAACACCGTGCATGGAATGGCGGTCACAAAGGCTACGACTTAGAATATTTACAGCTCTTCACAATGCACGTCACCTGAGCGTCTCCAACTGAGGGGAACAGCTCTGTGCGATGCACCACAGGTTTTCCCAAAATAAATTTCTTTAGGGAGAAATCTACAAAATACTTTCTCCAGTATCAGATCCTGACAAAGAACAGTGGACAGAAAACGGTCCCACAGCCACATTGCGGCCACCAAAGCACACACCCCTCTATGACCCTGCCCCTTCCGTTAGAGAGAACCCCGCGGTGAGTCTGCAGTGACCTTTGGGTGCTTGGCTACTTCCTTCATCTCCTCCCGAGCCTCGGGGATGTTCACCGGGACCACCTCCTTCTTCAGCAATGCGACATACCTTGGCGCCACTGGGTCAATAACCTGCAACAGGTGCATCCTCGTGTTAAAACATCCAGATGGTCTTTTAAGTTTCACGAGTAAAATAAATATAACAGCACAGGAATACTAACTGGCTTTCTTTGTTACTGCATTTACCAATTTTTTAATTTCTCTCCTAACTCTTCTCCAGCATCCCAGCTGTGCAGTAGAACAGAAACCACCTTAAGTGGAGACTACAGGAAGGACTGAGAGCACCTTTCCAAGAACGAGTACTGACAGGTGAGAGGAAACCAATGGGGTAAAGTGTGATGTTAGCGCATTTCAGAAAATAACTTTTAACTCTGGGATTAGAAAGTAAGGAAAACTCCTGTGGGGTTACATATTCATCCTACAGGTAAATACGACACTCAGTTTTGCATTGTTGGAAAAGTCCATGTTTCAGAATACAGACAGGTGTGTGCTTTAATATAATAATCTCCTATGATCATTTTCAGGCAACACATCACCACGAAGAGCAGAACAGCACTAGGCCACTATAATAAGGCAATTCTGTAGATGACAGGTGTAAACAGAATGGTTCTGCCCGTCAGCATGCTGCACGTTTGGGGACACTGCACGCCCAGCGCCCAGCACCCAGCAAGGGGCTGGCGCCTGCACGTGACCAGTAATGCCTGCGGAGAGACGGAACGGCTCGCCCTCCAGTCGTCCGTGAGGGCCGGTCCCAACCAAAGGGTTCGAACGCCGGACAAAGCAGATGGAAGGAAAACGTGGGAAGAAGCGAATGTGTCTGAGCGAAGTAACAGAAGTTATTTTTTCCCATTAGAGGGACACGGGTAGTGGTATGGCTAATTAAACTTGCTTGTGCTTTTGTTTTGTACCCCCCCCATTGTTTGTCGGGGGCTTTTTGTTTGTTTTCTGCTTGCTTTGAGAGTTTTTTCACCTTTTGAAAAAAACGACATCATGGGAATTCTGACTAAACTCAGAGGATCATTCATGAAACTGGAAAGCCAGCTAACTGACCCCCGTCCCTCACTCATCTGCTTATCTTTCATGCTGCAGCAGCACCAGTCTCTCCGAGTTCACTGTTTCATCTGTGTCTTCCTTGTGACTTAAAGACCATCCTTGCTCATTCAGGGTTCTTTCACACTCAAAGATTTAATTTGTGACCGCTCGGTTCGGTGCTGACGACACTGAGACACAGCTGCGTTACGGAAGCCGGAACGAGACAACCCTCCTGAGAAACTCGCTCCCTTCACTGCAGCTCCGTGTCCTCAGCTGGCAGAGGGTCGAAGGCTGCGTCCCTCACCTAACTATGAACAACCACTTAGGGCACTGGCTAGCACAGATTTTCAGGCCACTTAACTCTGAACGATTATGGCAGGGGTGTCCAGCCTGTGGCCCGACATAAGATCGTAAATTTACGTAAAACATTAGGAGATCATTTTGTGATTATGTGTCGTGATGTATTTAATGTGTGGCCCACAACAATTCCCCTTCTTCCAGTGTGGCCCAGAGAAGCCAAAAGGTTGGATGCCCCTGGAAAGCACAGAAATGGGTTTTTAACAAGCATCCACAGGATGGTTAGGATCAGACAAGTATGGATTAAAAGATTTAAGCTTTTTTGGCCAACTCTAAAAACCTCTGGATTCGTAGTTTTCAAATTGCTCCAACAAGGAGCTGCCCTGACAGACAGAAGGGAAAGGACAGGACTGACTAAAGCCCCCCCACCACGTTGCCCCCACAACAGCTACACTTTTATTCCCTGGGATCTACTCAGGAGTTTCTCACGTAGGAAGACATTCCTTACTTGGGGGGTGGGGAAAGACGTCTCCACATAGTTTATGTAATAGCTGGGGGCAGAGGCAACGGGGTTGGGATGAGAGCTGGAAAAAAGATGTTGTATTATCATACCCCTGAAACACGGACGTGAATTTTCCGTGAAAGCAGCGAAGGGTGAGGGAGGCAAACCGCAGCTCTTGCAATGAACACCTTAAAGCTGTGACTCTGCCGCCTTGACTGACAGTGTAAACCTTAGCACTTACACAAAACCAAGAGGAAAACTGGTGAGGCTGATGCAGAGCAAGGCACCAGGATGCCTCCTACTGGTATCAACGCAGATTTAAAAGAAAATCAAACCACGTAGACAGATTTCACTTAGTTATGACACAGAAAATTAGGCACCAGTTTCCAGGCAAGAAGAATCAGCCTAAGAAAACAAGGAGCACAGTATTTTCAGAGAGAGAGTGAGATCACGAACGCCGCATCTCACCGAGCCCCTCCCCACCCCCTCCTCTTCCTCACCAGGTATAACGTGCTCTGTAAGCACAGCTCTTCCTCCAAAGCAGCATGTAAAGAGCTCCAGCTCACCTGGCGTTAGTGCCCGTGGCTTTTAGCAAAGATGCTTCACAAAAGGCTGAGTTACTGCGACGGGTCAGCCCTGCCCTTCATGCTCGCTCTGCAACGTCCCGGCATTACATTCAGTGCACAGATGCCTCACTTACATTTTATGAGCATGAGACAGAGGGCAAAGTTATTTTTAAAATTCAGAGAACTGAACAGAAATCCTGGAAATGTGATAGCATAAATGAAGAACTCAGAAGAAGGGTAGTTGAGCAGATCTACCAGAAAATATACCAAGGGAGAGGAAATGAAATTAGAGGCTCAGCCCAGGAAGCCCAGTGTTTGCTCAGAACAGTTCTAGAGAGAAGGAAGAAAACATGTAGAGAAAAAAAAATAAACAAAACAAGGAAAATTTCCCAGAACCCGAGGAATGGGCTTACAGGTGGAGGGCCCGCGCCCTCCTAGCAGACAAGGAAGAAGATGGACCCCAGCAAGGCACAGGCCACGCCATTTCAACGTGAAAACGGCCGACACGAGGCCCCCAAACTCTTCTTCACCCGGGCGCTCGCTCCCGGAGGACGGGGCCCAGCGAAGCCGGAGGTGGAAACGAGAGAAGGAAGAGCCGCCCCAGCACCAGGGGTGCTCCCGGCAGACGACGAAGGGGACCTGCAGGACAGCTGTGCTGCTCACAGGGGAGGTGGCCGCCAGCCCAGGCCGTCACAGCCGCACAGACGTCCCCAGGGTGAAACTAAAGGAACACCTGAGGCACGTGCACAGACCTTTGGTAGGGAAGACAAGACAGTCTGTGCAGAGTCTGAGATGGAATTAGAAACTAAGCAAATACGGGGGTCGGGGAGACCCACACGATCAACTACGAGGAAGCCAACGAGCTGTGACAGAGTTCAGAGACCGCATCTTCCTCTGCGGGAAGTCAGCGGATACTGCCTAAAACTAAGACATCAGGAGGCAGCAACACCCGTCATCTAGAGAGGTGGACAACAGATGCCAAGGGAACGATCTAAAGGAGCTGCACATTATTTATCCAGGGAGGGAAAACGGAAGAAGTCGGGGAATGTGCTGTTCATCTCAGACCTACAGAACCACGCGAGCATCCTGAAATGTATCTCATGTACCTGAACTAAGTACACCTCTGTAACTTTGTGAAAACTTAAAACCTTTGAATTTTGGATTATGAAGAAAAAGTACACCAATTTACCTTTGCCTATAAATGTTAACTTGTATTTATTATTAGTAAGTGCAGCAACAGAAAAAACCAATTAATAATCCCTGTGTCGAAAAACTGACTAAACACACAAGACAGTAAAATAAATTCAAGACGCATGCGAGACAAGCAACTACTTCTCCAGGCAAAGGCATGAGCAGGATCAGGCAGCAAAACGAAAAGAGCTCACAGAACACAATCACAGACACGGCGTTTAAAACATGGCACGGGAAGGATTTGCCTTATTATAGTGTCTGAGGCCCTGCTTCCAATCAGTCATGTTAACAATGTCACTGGACTTCCATTTAAGAAACACTTTTCAAAAAGCTAGATCCAGCAAGACACAGCAATCACAGTTAGTGAACCTTTAATACAACTCAATGGAATGCGTAACTTTGAAACTCTGTTCTCTCCGCATACAAGGGAACAGCAGGGTGGAGTCAGCCAAATCTTCCCTTTGCCACTCAGAACACCAGAGGGCGCACTTTGAAACTAGGAGCAGAGCACCCCAGTGGGCTCACAGAAGGAGGTCTTTTACAGCAATGTGATTGTGCTTCAAAGCCGTGTGACAGCTCGGGGTGTAACAGGTGATACGCTAGAAGCCGTGTGCGAAGTAAGGCAAACGAAAGCGTCAAGTAATACCTTCTTACAGAGAGCTCGCAGCTTGAAAGCAGAAAAATGAAATGCAGAGTGTTCATAAAAGATTTAAGGAAAAAACTGTTACTTTTCCCCGCAACTCCAAGTTTGCTTGTTTGGATCATTGTTACTCATTCGGCAAAGTTAATAGACTTCCTGCTCTTCATATGTTTAAAAAGGAAAACATTCCATTTTCCTGAAAGCCTGCAAAATGGTAACATCCTTCACAAAATCTGCTCTCTCTACCACGAGTACGTTCGTGAAATCTACACGTAGGAGTCTGGCGTGAGAAAAGAGGATTAAGAGTCAAAACACGTACCTTTTTGTTAAACGCCCAAATTTTGTCCCATTCCATGTTCACAACCGAACGTGAGGAGCCCTAGAAAAACAAGAAAAAACTGACTCAAGGGAAAAAAGTATTAATGAGAATGTTTTCTTTAACTGAAGCTATGCATGTAGGAAAAGAAGCCCAGTCACTCCTTGCGAGTTTATTTCTGCTGGAACATGAACGTGTGAGGCATGAGCCACTTTGTTCCCTTCCCTAGGGAGAGGTGACAGTCCCACGTGGCACTGGGTGCACACAGGACAGCCACCTCTGTCCAGCGCACGCCGAGGGCGATCTCAGTTCTCCACTGTGACAAACAGTGCTGAACACGCTCTTTTAAAAAACACTCTGCCCTCGCGTCATAAAGAACAAAGGAAGAGAAAGGACAACAGAAATAATGAAGACAAAGGGGACAGTGCGAGACACTCGAAAACGGAAGCCCTCCCTCACCTGAGCAGCAATGAACTGTTTCAGTCCTTCCACGGTCATCCCTCTTCTCAGCACCCCGCGAACCGTGGGAAACCTCGGGTCGTCCCTGGGGAAGCAGGGACGCATTAAGTACCAAGGAGACCTCTTTAATGTGCCGATGCAGAGAGTACACACTACTTTCAGCAATAATACCATATTCAGCTTGTTCAGTATTTGGACTCAGAGCTGGCTGTAACTGGGTAGATCACAGCACCAGAGAGCCCAAGTTCATGGAAGGGGAAAACTGCTTGCTAGTCAAATGCACTTGCTCAGTCAAGTGCATGCACTACCGGAAACCGTAGAAGCACATTTCAGGAGAGACACGTGGGTGACATCTTCAAATACAGAAAACCCAGGCATTAAAACATGAGTTGCTTTCACTTAACCAACACTCAAGGCCCCCAGTTCTACATGAGACCAGGTCCGTGAAGGACCAGGGGCACACGCACACTTCCCTATTAACCGTGACCCGTGCAGGGATGCGCCCTCGTGTCTTTCATTCCCACAATGCACTGCATGTGTGTAGCACTGAAACAGAGGGGATAAGGACAGATGCCACGGGATGACTAAAAACAAGGACCGGGAACCCCATAGGCCCACGGTGCACCCCCCCCCACCCTGCCCACCCCTCAGAGCAGCTGAAAAGCCACCGGCAGACCATGCCCCCACGTCCCCTCAATCCTGGGCAACAGGAAACGCACCAGCCATCCACTAGTCCTTCGTTCACGAACCAGGTGAGCTTCCTCTTGGACAGCACTGTGTTGTTGAGATTTAGCCGACTGTACTCCCAGATGTACGGTTTCCGGATGCCCAAAGCTTCAATGATCCAGTAGAACTGCTCGTCTCGGTCGTGGTACTCCGTGGTCCTCAGGGCGTGCGTGACGCCTTCGATGCTGTCCACTATGGGGCAGGCAAAATCGTAGGTCGGGTAAACACTGGAAAACAACCAACATGGAGTGTGTGACCCTGTCCACCTCGGATTAGGCAGTGTGAGCAGCACTGCTAATTTAAGGCACAATTCTTTACTGGTCAGCAACTGCTTAAAGACCAATGTGTTTCCCAATAATCAAAGTATATCAAAACATTACCAGGCTCTGAGAACAGTGAGTCAGTTTCCCACTAAGATTCAAACAAAAGAGCGAATCTGCAATTTAATCGACAACTGGGTGTTGGCGCAGCAAACCTGACCCCCTATTTCTGTAATGACCCACGTACATCCTGATAGGAAGCAATATGCATGACAATTTTGAGGGAATTCAGCTTTTTAATACCTTAATCCCACACTCAAGTTAACTGAATTACTTTTGTAATTAACTGCACTCAAGCACACACACACAAGAGAATAAATCAGATAAAAAAAATCCATTTAAGATGGAATACTCCTAAAACAATTTCTGCCTAAAAAATGTACAGAACACATAAGCAGTTTTAAATTTTAAAAAACACATTACTGTATTACAACTTCTAATTTTAACATACAGTTTCATTAAGAGGCTACTGCACTAGGCTTTGCAATTACTTGACATCGAAAATGTGGATGCAATTTCACTTTCCCAAATGTATTCAAAGTACTTGGTTAGAAAAACAAGGAGCAATCGCCCTGTTAAAACTGAAGGGAGTATAAACACACACGTAACCACACACACGAGTGTTTGTCAGCAGACACACACGTCAGCACTCTCAGGTTTAAGGAAAGTCATGCTGGCTCATCAAGTGATCATCACATTCACCGATCTCTTCAGAAGCTGTAACTCAGTACGTGTGTGTAGTAGGTTTCTTCAAAGTGCAAGTAAGAAAACATTTGATGGCTACTTTATAGCAAGTGAATTAATGAAGGATGGACCATTTAAAGAAAAAATCTATTAACCTGTAAACACACACAGGAAACCAACTGAAACTAGAAAAAACACACAGCACTTTCTTTTTTTGCCATTTCTATAAATTTTCAGTTCTATCACATTTATGAGTTAATTCTAATTCTGCCTAGCAGAATCAAAGTTTCCAACAGGAAGACAAACACCTTGATCTAAAGACATACACCACAGTGCACCTAACTAATGCCCTATAAAGGAGCTTCTACAGCTACAGCTGACCTCAGGAGTAAGGCAGTGTAAGCTTAGCGGACCGGAGAGGAACCCCCCCGCCCCCAGGCTGCGTGCTGTAGGAACCCCCCGCCCCCACCGGGGCTGCGTGCTGTAGGAAGGCGAGTGCGTGGCCCCCAGGGCAGTGGCAGGAGCAGCACCAGGGCGGCAGGCAGGCTGCGGGCGGGCGAGAGGGACGGCCTTACTTGTAAGCACTCCCGGTCCTCGGGTGCGGCTGGGCCTTGCAGCGGTACAGCGTCGGGTCCCGCATGCAGCCGTTGTTACTGTTCATGTCGATTTTGGCTCGCAGACAGCAGGACTGACCAGACTGGCTCCCCCTTTTCATTTCCTCCCACATTTGCAGGTTCTTCTCAACAGCTACAAAATGATGGCTGCATTAGTTTATCCAACATATTACTAATGGGTTGAACTCAAATTACTTTGACAGTCCCACAATGTGATACAAACGTTCACGTTCTGGTTTTACATTATAAGCATGCTCCACTAGGTCAAAAGTACTGTAAGAGTTCCAATAGCTGGTACCGGGAGTAAACACATGGACTTTTAGGCCGAGGTCTCACAACACACTTAGAAATGCCCTCGTAAATGTTTTAGCAGAAGTCGAGTCCAGGAATCCCACATGTAGCACTGGCGAAGGCTGAGAGAGGAATATGTAGCCTGAAGGTTTCTCTCGTCCTCAATTTCCCATTTTCCACCGTGGCCCAACTCGCCGGCCTCCGCAGCCACCCACCGTGCCCGGGGAGCAGGGCGCTCTGCCGCTTTCCCGCCTGGCACCCGGGGGCAGACGGCCGGCCCGGCCACGGGGCCCACAGGCGTCGGCGCTGCAGCCCGTGCCTGTCTGGAGAACACGGCTCGGGCTGAGAGCCTGAGCCCGGGGGCCCCCCAAAGCCCCTGCTGTCATTCCCGTGGGACGTGGGACACGTGTGGATGCAAGAATCGGGAGATGACGGAAAGCAGAAAGCAGTACGGTTTCATCCCAGAGAAACGGCGCTGTCCCCCAAGGGGCTGTGGTCCTACTACACCAGAACATTGAAAACCTGCCCCATGGGGTGAAAACGTCTGGCCAGACCATGACTCTCGGCGGAAACTACTGAGACGGACACATTACTGCTCTCAAAGGGCCATGTGTAAAAGTCCAGCTGGTAACTGAGCAACGTGGAACAACTAAAAAAAAATAGGACTTCGGAACAATTTGATATTACTGTATTTCCCAAATGTGACACTCAAGATTTAAATATAATAGTGTGGGAGTTCTGGCAACATAGTTACACAATAAAAACAATCCGTTCCTGAAGCTCAGGGACAAGTAATGAATAAGGAAGACGTGCGTTTTTGTCGAATGGTCTTTCAGAGACACAGGGTAATACCAAGTTCAATATTATATTCCCATTTACCCACATGCTGAAAGGAAGATTTGGCATGAATAATACTATCATCAGACCTTTTACAGAGCTAAGCATTTAAACTGAGCAAAATACAGAAAAGCTGCAGAAGGCATCCCTCAGGTGCGATGCACGACATGCCAAAGACCGCACGTCGTGAGCGAGATGCTGGGGCACATGCAGCCCGTGACGCTGGCAAAGTAATAAGGGAAAGATGACAGAGAAAGAAAAAAGACTTCTAAGAGATGAACATACAAATCACATTCCCAAAAGTATCTCAAACCAGCGTCTTTCATAAAAAACAAATCACGTTCTACCGAAGGAACAGGACACAAGAACTTTACGTGTCACTGGTTAACCTGTAAAGCACTGAATGGGCCTTACAGTTTGTCCTGTGCTTGGATTCTATCCTCTGCTCGCGCTCCGCCTTCATCTGCTCCGCGGGAGTGTCGTCCACGTACGCCTTCCCTTCCTGAATTAGCTTCTCCGCGTACTTCAGTATCGTTTCAAAATGATCCGAGGTGTACGTAAACTGGTCTGGCTTGATGTGCAGCATCGCAACATCCTCCAGGATAACCTGCGATGAAAACCCAGAATCACCACCAGCTTATCCTTCGCATTTCCTCGTGCAGTTCCAGTCCTTGATACTGCATTTGGGCAAATGCGGTAATACACCATCAGTCTTATTTAGCCTGGAAATGGGTGTGGAAGTTGTACGGTATTAGACCAGAAAAGAAGAAATTCATTACACTAGCCTCCAAATGTTCAGCTGAGAAAGCTGATCTCCTGGAGCTTTCCGGTGACGAGGGAGAGTTGGTTGTTGCTAAGCACACTGAGGACCATTCATTCACCCCCTCTGAACACACTGCAGTGCTCTGGGGCAAAGGTAAGAGGCTCTGAAACCCGCACGTTTCCCTACATCTGATTAGTGTTCGTTTCCGTCATAAACTTAAAATGATAATCTGCCTCTAGTTACCAATTCATTTAAGAAATGGGTACTTATAGCACTTGGGAAACTCCTGCAACAGTTGAGGAAGAAAAATAAACGGAAGTTTCTGGTATGGAAGGGAGTTCAGTACTTTTGGCTTAGGCCTCAGGCACAGGATACGCAGATAAAAAAAGCATCTATGAGAACAAAAGTTATTCTCATGAATTAAATCTCTATTGACTTCATCCACCATGAAGGTATCAGGTCACTATCACTACCCTTTGATTACCTTCTCAAAATCTTCCTTCTCCTTCTCGGGGTTCGTGTCGTCGAACCTCATGATCAGCTTCCCTCTGAAGTTCACCTGGTAGTGCTGGTTCAGCAGCGCGGCCTTGGCGTGCCCGATGTGCAGGTACCTGCGGCCGACGCCGTTCACGGAGAGACGCTCGTTAGCGCGGAAGACCTGACCCCGCCCCCCCGAGGTGAGGGCCCAACACAACCCCTTCGAGCTGGTCCTCCGGCCGTATTTTATTTCCTAACAGAAACTACTGTGACCCTAGATCCGACCGTGACAGGAAGACTGCCACATTTATAAATTACGTCATGAAGTAAGTGCATACGTAAAATCTCACAAAGAGGCAAGCTATGTACAAACACCTACAACCTTAACAAACTCTTGGTCTTCTTTTCATTTTTTCTTTTTACAGAGGAGTCGACAGTTGTTTAGTGGAAAACTACTTCCAAAACTGCGGTGAGACACGGCAGTGTATCCTACTAAACCCTGATGCCGCTCACAACGGGCACCACAGGCCACACTGGACACAAGCGCCTGGGGCTGCCTGTCACCGTGGTAACCAAAAGAGCGAGCACAGGGGAACCAGGAAGCCGCCAGACGGCTACTTCTTTTTCTCTGAAGCCTAAAAAGGACTTTAACTACACGATCTTGAAGGTCTCACTCCACGAACCACCATCTGTGAAAACGCCGCTCCGTCCCCATGGGCAGCTGGCAGTGATAAGGAGCAAAACGAACCGCAGGCAATGCGGACAACACCACCCGCATCGACAGCCTCCTCTACCGTGGATGGGTGAAACGGAGTAACCTGCACCACTGCCGCTGAAAACACGACTTATCCGGCAGCAAACACGGCGAGGCAGGGAGGCTTCATGGTTCTCACGGACTGCCACTCCTTTCAATGGACAATGGCAGCTGCAGTCACACTGTTCCAAGAAACAGTCACCTAGTGCACGCGCACACACACACACACACACACACACACACACACCCACCCACCCTCTGATCTCCGCTGACATCAACAGGAAAGGAAAAATACAACACCTTGTATGTCCTTTAAAATCAATTCTTTTTTTAGAAATTCATTCAGCGTTCTAGATCAACCATTCCATTTTTAGGAAGAGTTTATATGCACAGGTTACCACAGGAAAGTCTGATGCAATGCATTTAGGGTTATTAAAAACTTTCTGCATAAAATAAAGGGCCAGAGGTGGTATCCCAGATGAGATGCTAGAACAGAGAAAGGACAGCAGGAAACGCCAATGAAATCCACAGAAGGATGGAGTTTGGGTGACGACAATAATGCAATGAGACACCGATGCTGGTTCACTCGCTGTGACAGAAGTGCCACAGCACTATAAGATGTTCCCGCCGGGGGAAACTGAGGGCAGGGCGTGTGGGAACTTTCTGTACAATTTCTGCACGATTTCTGCACTGTTCCTGTAAATGCAACATTATCCTAAAATAAAAGTTTATTGAAAATAAAACAGAGAACTGAGTTTCAAGAAACGAACAGGAATACTGCGCGAGTTTTCACTAAAAGTGCTACGCCCACAACGTGCTGCCCCCACAGTTAGGAAGAAGACTGACCGTCACAGACCACCCGCACAGGGCAGGAAAGTGCTAAGCTCTTCATTCGGGAACTCATTTAGGAGAGGTGATAAAAGCAAGCCATTATCTTATACGGAAAGGTATTACTTACGAATCTGAAATAATGTGTGCAGCTTCAACAACTCAAAACCTCAAGGAAGCTGAGAGGACTGTAAAATACTCATTCGCAAGACAACTAAGATAATCAGCTCAAGAGACAACCTATTTTAGAACAGCTAACGACAGCAAGATTCGCGCTGCATTCCTCAGCACTGATGCCGGGCTGGCCGCCTGCTGCCCATACCACACACGGCGGGCACACGATTTTTAAGTCGAGTGGACTCCAGAGCCAGACAATGTAGGTTTGAGTTGGCAAGTTACTAATGTGTGAACTCGTCCCTGAAACCATTTGTGAAATGGAGGTGATAGTAGTGCCTTCCTCACGGAGCCACTAGGATTAAAGAAGTTAGGGTTCCTCGAAGTAAAGGGCTCGGCAGTGTTTGCACAAAGAAGGTGTGCATACATGTTAGCTGAGAACACGAACAGGAGGCAAGGGCTGAGACTTCTGGCCTTTCGTGCAAGACAGAAAAACAGTGATTAAAAAAATTAAAGGATTCCTTAGCAACATAAGGAAATATGATAAAAAATATGAAAAACTGGAACACTGATTTATATTCCAATTCCCAAATCTGTATTTGGCCAAAAGCATGGTCTCTGAAATTGACATCATTTAGAACAAATGAGGAACTCACTATTCCAAGAAGTAACAGAAAATATAAAGAGATTAAAAAAGGACAAATGTTCAAATGACAGACACCGCTGTACACAACCACTGCGAGGAAGGCGGCTTTCATCAAACCACTGAGGTCACTGCCCAACGTGACAACCAGGACCGAGGACACAGGACAAAATACTGGGCAGCAGGGCCCAGGACATACGTGGGCACTGAGCCACGTAAGACCGGTATTATTCAGGACTGACTCCATCAGTCGACCACCAGCCAATCCTCTGATGACTCCGTCTGCGCATTTTCCAGAAGCACTGCTTCTCTTTCATCTCCTCTACCCACCCTTCTTTTCACCACCAAGTCAGCAAATGCAGAAAAGCAGAGAGAACACGTGGAATTCTGAAACTGCCCTTGGCATCTCTCTGTTCCTGGCGCTGACGGACGGAGTTTGCGAAGAACTATTAAGATGCCTAAAATAAAACAGCTCCGCTGCCACTTCCCATTGTCCACGCGTCCCAGTCTCCACAGGTGGGCAAGGACGGGCTATACGACACAAGCTCTGAGACGGAATGACGTGAGGAAAGCAAACAGCCATCTCATCTACAAAACGCGGCACAACAGGACCCTCGAGGCTAAGTGCGGGAGAGGCTCTCTTCCAAGCCCGTCTCCTGGGCTTCAGAGGGGCTGACGCCTGTGCGGAGGCCGGGACACCCCCCGACCCCAGCCAGCGGGGTGGGGGTGGGTGCCGGGCGAGACTGGAAGCAGCCCCCGGCTGCTGACCCCTAGCCACACAGTCTTTCCCCAGTGGGCTACGGGACTGTCATTATCTCCTGTGGGTGCCACGAGTGACAGGGGCGGGGAACACTGCCATGATTTTTGGGACTCCCCTTCCTTCATTTGCAGGAAAAAACAGAAACCCTTAAAATAATTCCACCATGACTTCTACTGCTAATGAAAAAACTGCTCAGGGTACAAACATAAATCCTTGTTAAATGAAAACCTAAAAATCCCAAATGTAAATAAAACTTAAGTCTTTCTGATTATATATATTTTTCATTTATAATTAAAATTTTGTCTGGGGTAAAATACAAATGCTCTCTCTCCCACTGATTAAGAAATTAAAACTACAAATTTAATACATTAACTGTCAATAATTAAGAAACGATCAAGATATAATTTTCACTCCCACAATTAAAATCTCTCCTTTTTAATTTACTTATTAACAATACTTTCCAATTATCCAAAGATTTCCCACTAAATATATTCAACCGCAATGTTAGCTCTTCTCTTCTTACCCACTAGCCTCTGGAGGAAATCTGACGGTAACCTTTCCCATCTCAGCACCCGGAAGCTCCACAAATTTCCCAACATCTGGCCTTTTCTGAGGTGCCTGAAAATAAAACACAACAAGATCGCTGAGTGGTGAAATGTTTAAGAATACATTCAATGAGTGTCCAGAACTGACCAGAGGCTCCGAAGGAGCCCCACATGTGACGGTCACGTGACACGGTCAGTGGTGCAAAAGCCAAGAACAGGAGATGTGGGAGGAAGAGGAGATGGTGCAGCTAAAACTACTAAAACTTTAGTCACTTGGAGTTGGGCTTCCTCAGAGACACACACTCTATGATTACGATCTTTTAACGTATAATTATGTAGATTAAGGCTTGATGTAGTTAAACAGCAGCAAAGGCAAGCCAAGACTTGCAACAGCAGATTCATCCAAGAAGAGCCTTTCCTATTCATGGGAAAAAAAACCCAACCAGGACTAGGAAGACTCTTCTGTTCAAATCTGGGGTCTCCGACAGACGAAGACGGCAGAGTAAAATTAACGGGGCTTACCACCTTAGCTCTGGTTGCTGAAACGCCCCACTTGGTGCCGACGGACCGGAAGGCCTGCTGGGCGTCCAGGAAGCCAAACCAGCGCTTCACGTGAACGGGCGCTTTGTTCTCCTTCAGCTGCTCCTGCCAGGCCTCGTTCCCTGTGAGCAAACACAATTTCAAACCGATCGATAAACCTGCAACTTCGAAAGCAAAGTTCCAGTCGAAGTTCACTTCAGTAAAGGAGACGGCTTACAGCTGTGTTTCCGCAGGGAGTGAAATCTGGGTGCACACTGAAATGTTTTCTAAAACTCAGTATATGTGACAGAGTTCGGAGAAGTTCATCGGAAATCATTTTTTCGGTTCGATTCACAGGAATGAACGCTCGGCCCTGCGCTCACCACCGCCACACGTGTCCTGCAAGGCCAAGGCCACACTGCACGATGCGGGGAAGCCTGGAGGAGGTCGCTAGCGCACGACACAGGAAGAAACACCAGGAAGCAGCCCACTCCTTTGAAGGGATGTCTAAAATGGGTACGGACGGACTGCAATCAACTTTAACATCATGAAGCTATATTCTTAAGATAGTATCTTTCATGAACATCAAGTCAAAAAATCAAGAGATAGAAATGTCTTGAAGCCTAGGGATGAACAGCTTTAACTAGAAAAGGCTCCAGTTTGTGTTGGTTATCATTAGAGCAATTGAATTTGGAGAAAAGTTTATCCCGCAAAAAAGTATAGAAAATGTTTTTAAAATCCCACCTAACCCAGATTTAAAGAATAACAAAATATTATGGCATATTCCCTTCAGGTGTGTTTTTACAGAAAATAAATTAGCAAAATTAAAGTCCCCTTTGCAGCTCTCCTCAGTCCTGTATCCTTACCTCTTGCAAACTGGTCACAGGAGATGGAAAACAAGCGCCCTCCAGAGGGACAGCTCCAGGTCACCGCCCTCCACCCCCACTCCCACTGAGCCATCAGTGACAACAGTGCCCGGGGTAAAGTAATGGCTGAGCCAGGACAGGTCCACCCTAAACATCAGGGACAAGGGCTTCTTTAGTAGGAACACGGCCAACTCCAAAGGCAAGAGGGGATCTGCGGCAGTGAGAGAGAGACGACCTCCAGGGACACAGAGGATACGGGACTCCTGTAACAGGCTAGAAATAAAAGAGCTGGGGTTGTCTTTTCTTTACAAGAAAACCCTAAGTGACTGCCGACAAATAAGCAGATACATGGATGCTCGTTCATATACAAAGAAGCAGGCGTACTTCTTATCCAGCAAAGCATTAAATTAAATAATTAAAGCACAATATCATCAAGAAGAATTACTGATACCTTTCAGGGTGGCCCAAACGCATAAATCTGCCAGGCTCAAGGAGTTTCCAACCAAGTACGTTCTCAGAGACAGGCAATGATTGAGCTCACTGACCGCAGAAGTAAACAGACTGCACGAAGACAATTTTGTAGCACTGAACTCCAACCAGTGGTCAATCTGTGAACGCAAAAGAGAAAAGAAATGCACCCGGAGTTTAGGTTTAAATAAAAACAAACAACCGCAGATAGCATCATGCCTTTCCTAGAACAAGACAGAATTTACCACTGTATGGATTTAATTCTAATTGCCTGGGATCTAAAATGGCCCTTACATAAACACGTTTTGTTGTTACTTTTCCACGCTTTCTTTTTTTGCAGGGGCACTGAGGGGCACATCCAGGGAAGAAAAAGGTAAAACTTATGCAAACTGGCAGCAAGGAAGAATAACCAACCTGACTGAGCCCAACAGATTCACCCCCTTGCAGAACTGAAAAGTAAACACTTGGAAACTATTCTTTGTATTCTGAATTTTATAAGAATAAGGAAAATCAGAGCTGTATACAAACAGCAAAAATAAAAAAGGGCACCTACGGTGCAGTACTGAAGGTTAACCTTCTACTGCTGTAATTAATAAGGTCTATACACCCGAAGGGGAATGGGGTCCGACCTATGTGTGTGACCCTGGGTACACTTCTTATCTTTAACTTCTCGGGGCCTGTTGCCTCATCTGTAAAGTAAGGGTGTTGTGTAAGATGATCGATATGCTCACAGCCAGCCATGAAATTCTAGGAAGGGGAAGACAGCACTCAATAACCCAACAGGCTAGCTGAAATAGGATTAGAAGTTCAAAGTTAGGAGCTAAGCTTTTTTTCTGAAAATAAAAACAGGATGAGAATTCTTTAACTTGGTCTATAACAAACACTCTGTTAATATTCTCAATAGAACAACAGCACATAAGCCAACTATAAAATGAAGTTCTCAAAAGAGCAGAAGCGAAAATCAAAACACGTCACACCCACAAAAACGTTCACTGCGTACCTCGGTGTGTTCCATCAGGTTGGAGCCGTAGAGCCCAGCGGTAGTGGCGACGCGAGCCAAGTAGCGAAGTATGGAATTTACGTCTGTGAACACCACACTTCTAGGATATAAGCATGAGACAAAATATTACCGTGACACTGGCAGGTCAGTAAGAGTCATGAGACTTAGGAAGAAATGTAAAAATAGAACTCTTCTACTGACCACGTATTTTCTAATGCAGCAAAAAAAAAAAAAAGTAATTTGTTCTTTGCTGTTTCTATCCAACTCCAATTTGTTCTGAAATGTTCAGCTGAATCCAATAACAGACTCCAGAGTATATTATCTGTATGATGTATCATCTTCCTAGTTATTAGTTTCTACACATCGATTCAGGGGTGAAAATATGAAAATGTAATTGGGGTATTAAGAATAACTGGTTTAAAATAAATCAAAGCAACCAAGCCAAGGATATACTGTCATAGAGAAGCTAGTTTTATCAACTTCCAGTTAAAGATAGAAGATCAAACCCCATCGAAATTGTTTTGTAAAAATTATTTTTAAAAGATATAAAAGCACTTACTCAGACACACGAAGAATATTCTCTTTCCCTTCTTCAACAGAAATGTTGACATTGTCTTTCACGTGTTCTACTGCCAGCAGAGCACCTAAAAATAATATGAAAACATTTCTCTTTATGTACACTAATATTTAAAACTTGAATCACAAAGCAATAAGGATGACTCAACAAACCAATATTAAGTACCGCAAAGGGTCAGCTTTTTTCCCCAGTAGTCTGTAAACAGAAAGCACTAGACTCTTCTGATCTTGGAGAAAAAACAAATCAGAAACCATTCACTGACACAGTCCAACTGCTTTTGAAGATGCTCAGCTTTCAGTTAGGGGCTCTGAAATTCATCTTCTCCCTCAGGAGACAAGAGGAAATTAGAATAGCGCCTTGTATAAAAGCTACTGCTAAGAGTATTAAAATGATTACTATATGGTAGGCACTCTGCAGGATGCTTGCAGTCATTATAATTTTTAATCTTTGTAGTCATATGAAGAGGTAGGCACCTTTATCTCCATTTTACAGGAGAAGAAACTGAGGCTTGCAGGGGTTCTAGTCCAAAGGACTTGACTAAATATGTGGCAGCCAGGATTTGAACACAGGTCTAGGGCAGTGCAGAATTCAGTATCTAAAATGCAGTACTGCCTCTCAACACATATTTAAGTTTACTAAATTGATGCATTAATGCTTTGTCCCTTAATTCTGGCACCCAGTCCTGTGGGGAAGACATCATTCCTCCTAAGGAAACTACGTAATGCCAATCAGGGACTGGCCACGACCCACAAGTAGTAAGTAGAAGCCAGGATTAGACCCAGGTTTCAAGGAACCAATGCCTTTGCTCTTAACCATGAGCCCACACTGTCCAGTGCTTCCCAGCCCAAGAATCAAACCCATTTCTTTTAGAGTTCATTGATTTCTGTGAGGTCAGCCCATAATTACTGGAACCAATATGCTAAAACGTAAGTATTTTTAAAATGTTTAAAGTTGCTATTAAATTGTGGTTTTCATTACAATACACTCAGAACACCACCAAAGTTGAAAATGTAATGCATAATTCATCAGCCTTATGTGGCCAATTGTGTCTAAGCATTGGGCTTCTTGAACATTAGAAAAATAACCGTGTGTCTGTACTACACACATGCATTAACATACACAGGATCAACAAACTAAATTATCTCGTGTAACTTTTCCAAAGTAACAAAAAGGCGGAAATTCTAAGCTATCTACCCACAATAACCTTGGCCACGTTGAACATGCAATTCCAAACTGAACTTGAGGCGGAACCAGAAGATGAGAGCTCCCACGTTTCGCTGACATTTACTACATCTACAGGGCGAGTAGTAAGGCAACCCCGTCAGTCCGCGGCGCTCGGGTGTTCCCGCAATTACCCTGCCACCTTCGACTAAAAATAAACGCAACCTCAGTTGCAAGTTTAAATGCTACTATAATCGTCTGCCTTGGTCCCTTTGAAACCAAGGAAAAATAAAGAGAAGTCAAGGAAAGTGGATTGAAGATCTTTTCCGAAAACAAGGAAGAAAGGACGAACGATAAATAGACTTGAAGGGAGAAGTTCTAAAAGAGGGGAAGGAGAGATAATGGGATTTTAAGTTTTAAAGTGTTGTGTTCTCCGAGCAGCTCTCGGTCTCCCAAGGAAAACCACTTCAAAGAGGATCAGAAGCTGCGCCTACTGTCGCCCTGCTGTCCGGCTCACACTGCGCTTCCTTCCACGCCCGAAAACACAGTCTTTAAGAGCCGAGGCACAGAAAGCGAGGGGCGCGGAGCCTACCACGAGGAAGGTCGGGGGACAGAGGCAAGTCTGATGTCCGTGGCCGCCACGGCCACTGCGCAAAGCCAGGGCGCGGCGAATTCCCGCCCCTCACCCTTCCCGGCTGATGCAACCCACACGGGTCGGCGGCCTCCGCCCCTTACCCAGGGGAGGGTCTCCTGAATTCACGGTCAGACACAGTGTCGCCATCTCCACCGCCGCTGCGCCTGCTAGAGCGCCTGCCTGGCTGCCAGAACCAACCCGGACCCACAGACGAGAAAAAGCTACAGCATGTGCGCTCCCCCGACTCTGCCGCAGCCTTCGCCCCGCCCCTGCGCCGTCGCCGTCGCGTCTCGCGCACACCAGTTACGTCATCGCCGCGCGTCTCTAGCGTCCGTCGACCCGCCCCTTGGCGTCTTGGGATAGAAGGGTCTGCGTGACCTGCCTGTCGCCAGGGAAAAGACGCTCAAGCAGTCGGCACTTACGATATTTCGTAAAGCGAGGAAACACCAAGTTCACGTGAAGCTCCCAGTGACACGCGCAAATAGTGTTCTGTATTGTCGTGGGCTCCGAGTGTGTGTAAACAGCCGGAATCCCGGAAGCAACACAGTTGACAGCCGCGGTTACACTGGGCATGCGGGAAGCTTGTCTCTCGGTTCTTTTTTCCGAAAGGAGAATGTAGGTACTTTTCAGGAGTTTTCTTCGCACGTGAAAATAATGGTTAAAAGAAAGTATTTATTGGGCTGGGTAAAAAAAAGCGATAGAATTAAGAACTACTAATTGGCAGTTCAAAATAGTCACGGGATGTAGAGCGTAGGAATATAGTCGATAATAATAACTATGTAAGGTGCCAAGGTAGGTACTGGAAATATCAGGAGGAACGCTATAACCACTGTGCTGTACTCCTGAAACTAATGCAAAATAATATTAAATATAATCTGTGATCGAACAAAAGTTAAAATTTTTTTTTAATTTTAAAAACTTAAAGAAAAGCTTTATTGATAAAAGGCGTTACTACTAAAAGCCTCTGCCCTGATTTGTCTTGCCGTTGTTTGCCCGGACTGCCTGAGCTTGCCTTTACAAGATCTGATTCCTGATCTTTTAATCTTCACTGACAGGGTCTGTGCCTCCCATGTGCGCGTTGCAGGCATATTCCAAGGGCCGGTAGTCAAGCTCAAGGGGGCCAAGGAATGACTGAAAAAATCATATCAACCTCACCACCACCCCCACTTTCTCTTAGCCTGTTACAGTCATCCCTGTCGTTACTAGTGAGTGCCGCTTAAATAAGGGGCTTAGCCGGCCTCCCAAGCGGGGAGCAGCATCTGCACCTGCATGAGAGCAAGACTTCTCCCCCGGCCCCTACCTTCCTACCAGAATCTCCAGGACTGGGGTGCATAACCTCATTTTATGAAGTTCTCCAGGTGATGCTGTGCACACCAAACTCTGCCTTTCTACCTCCCTTTGTTCTAAGTGATTTCTCTTCTGCACACCCTGCTAATTCTTAAGATTCTTGTTTGCTGAAAAACCTTATTTTGGACATCATACTGAGTGTCCTGTACCATATACAATGCACTAGGGATACAGAGAATCCTGGAATCATTTATTCAACAAGTAAATGACCAAATAACCTGTTTGAGAACATCTTCGGTGATGAGGAATTTAGTACTGCTTAAGACAGACCCCTCTGCTTCTAGACACCGGTTACTGTGCACCTCAGTCTGCTTTTCTGTCCCCTGTCCGTCCTCTGAGGATGTCCAGAACAGGTCTAGGTGCCTCCACCTGACACTCACACGTCAGAGGCGGTCATTATGTCTCCCATGCCTTTGCTCCCGAGGCCAGTTGTCTCCAATCCTTTCCATAAACCTTCAAATGGTAGTTCTAATCTACTCCAGCTGCCCTTTTCCAAACACACTATTAGTCAGTGTGCCCTTTAAAATGTGACACTCAGAGCTAAACAAATGTTCCCCAGGTGTAGTGTGATCAGGGCAGAGTGCTTACCTTGCCCATTATAATGCTATTACTGCACATTAGCGCTTTACAGCCACAGTAAACTGTTGACTCACGTTAAGATTGTAAACAACTAAAATCCCCAGAGTTCCCCATTCTTGTTACCTAAGGTTAGACATTACATGTATTAATTTACCCTCATCTTGATCCATACCGGATTTCATAGAGCTAATTTTCTCATTCTAAATATCATTGCCACTTTCTAACTTCCGCCATCGTTTGGTTGCATCTCCATCACTCAGTGCATCCCAGTCACCCGTCACTGTTGACTTGGAGAGCATGGACTCAAGCAAATGGGTGTCATCAGTAAAAATGACTTGTGATTCGAGTGTGGAGCTGTGGCGCACACACGGAAACCTGGTTTCAGGAAGGCAAAGTGTAGCGGCGAGTCCTGGTGTCGCCGTCATGTTGGATGCTTTTATGAGTTCCAAGAGTGGTTTTTCTTTTACTTGGGTCGCATTTTCTAGGTAACTTTTTCTATTTGGTATTTATCTCTTATATGTCATCTCTTTTATTGTCTAGGGTTTCAATATAATGTCGAATAGGAGCCATGAAAACATTCTGCAGTGTATGTATGTGATCCAAGCTGATGCTGGAGAAGGAAAAAGCCGTAACATTAAGAGGTTTATATGCTACTATAAGGAACTTGGACTTTATCCTGAAGGCAGTTGGGTTTAGGAATGATTAATCTCAGCCACTTGCTTAACCCAGTAACAGGAATTTCTTTAAAAGCACTGGACAGTTAGATGGGCACTAGTCTTACAGGAGTGATCACTTTATAAGTCACATAGATGTCTAATCACTGTGTTGCACACTTGAAGCTAATACAAAATTGTATGTCAGCTGTAATTTAATTTTTAAAGAAAATTCAAACAAAATAAAATAAATAAGAGCACTGGGCAGAGACCAGCTAGAATGAAATAATTTATTATAAAGAAGCTTTTTCCATAAATCTGTTTCATCAGCATACATAATGACATTTCAATGTATTCATAACTCGAAAATTTTAAAAATTACTGTGAAAACAGGGATGAGATTAACAACTTGTGCTTCTGTGCCCTAAAGAAATCTGACTTATACAATAGGAATGTTGATTAAACAATTGACTGGAATAGTCGGTTGGAACAAAACCTTTCTTTCATTTCTCCAAGTAAAGGGAGGAAAAGAAATGTGACAGACTTTATAGATTCCCCAAATGTCAAAACTGGTCTGGTTAATTAATTAATCACACGTCTTTAAGATCTATTTTCTACTCCTAAGCACCTGAAGATAAATTGTGATCAACACAGAATAAAGGAGAGTGGAAGCTCTCATTCCATCCACTTCGTTTTATACTGTATTATTTTGAGAGCAAAGTCCTTCTGGCTAAGTAAATGGGATGTTCCTTTAAAGACTGAGTGCATTTTTTTTTTAGGTTGCCTGAGGTTTATGGATAATATCATACCACAGCAGAAAGATTCAAATGGCTCCATGTGGCGTTTTGAAATCCACCCCAGCTGCAGGCCGAGGGACCTGCAGGTTAGGCAGACTGCGGAGAGTCCAAGAGCGTCAGCATCTCCTCAGTGTCAGGACCAACTGCAGTGATTTCCGGGCGCAGGGCTGAGACCTCAGGAACATGGTCCTCCCCCATCTCTCCTCTTCTGCAGCTGTCCTTCTCCATCTAAGGAAATGCGGTGTTCCTCTAAGGAACAAGTGCGTTTCTAACAGATTCGGGAACTCGACTGGCATAGTAGTCGTGATTCCTCAGAGTGGCCAGGACGCCGGCGGAGTTCATGTGCTTCACTTCCTTGTTGTACTGAAGAGCGTTTCCGTGGATATCGGTTAACTTGCCTGCAGAAAAAAACACCAACGTTAATGGCTGCTTCTACGATTATATTTCATTATTTTAAGTGCCTCTTGCTTCCCTATACAATAATATCCAATTAATTCTGGATAAAATAAGGAAAATGATGGTTGTTAATTTACTTGAAATTTAAGACTATTAAGACAATTTTAACTAACTGAAGGGTAGAACATTATTTTTTAAATTTTATTTATTGAGTTTTTTTTAAGAGGAAGGGAGGTGTGGAGAAAGACAGAGAGGCAGTGGGGGTAGGGGGGAGAGAGAGAGAGAGAGAGAAACACTGATTTGTTGTTCCACTTATGTATTCATTGGTTGCTTCCTCTATGTGCCCTGACCAGGGATCGAATCTGCAACCTTGGTGTATCAGGACAACACTCTTAACTCACTGAGCTACCCAGCCAGGGCCTATTTTTTCTTCTGATTAAAATAATTTCATCTGGCATTTTCAATTTGTATTTCTCAGTATCAATTCATTTCTCTCTTCCTGAGTTGATTACCTTTCCTATTGGTTATAAGTCATCACCACAGTTTCCATTTTCAAGAGTATTTTGTTTAGTCTGCTGTTTGATCGTTTTAACATGTTACTTGGAAGAGTTTAAGTGAAGTATGTTCATAAAATGTAACTTAATAAAATGTTCATAAAATGTATATTATAGTTTCATTTGTCATTCTAAAGAGAATGGGCTGTGATGACTTTAACTTCCTTGTCATGTAGTATGTGACTGAGATACTGATACATTCACGTGCTAGGGGATAAACAAGTCAAAATAAAACAAATCAAGGTGTGACTGGATGTTTATTTGAAATTGTAAAAATCACTTTGCTACATACATATTTGTAACATATCTTCATTAAGATTTAAAAAGTTCTAACTCTATGACCTTTGGCACTAGTACAGAGAGATTTACCAACACTGGCTTAGAAGAAATTAGGTGGTGTAGTGATAATAATAATATATTACTTTTCAAGGAAAAACCCTAAATGCATTAAAGCCACAAATTAATAAGGGTTTGATTAAATTGACTGTATGCAGATCAAGGTCCAAAAAGAAACTGTAAGTGAAGAAAAACGAACTGGCTACAAATCTACTCTCACGTATGAGATGTGGGGGCTGGACTGGGCACTCTCCAACTTTCTAGCTTGTATACCCTGAGAGTCTAGGTAGAGTAGTATTACTGAAATACTGTCTTAGCATAAAACAAAAACTGTGTGAAATCTATAATCCTCTCAAATAAAGCAGACTAACCTCCCACGGCATGTAAAATAACTTCCGGAGCACAAGTGTCCCACTTCTTACACCCGGGACTTGCAAAAACGTAAGCAGAGGCTTTGCCTTCAATCAGCTGAATGATCTGTAAAGTTAAAGATAATGATTATCCCTCGATCGTGAAATGAATGAGGCATACATCAGAGAAAATTGCTTGTTTCTATTAACTGTATTTCAATTCCTGTTAGACTCCACTTAGGTTAAAGCCTTCAGCGGGTTTACATTACAGAGTGTTATACAGAAACATACAGAAAACACTCATCATGATATCAGAGGGGAAAAGTGGCCAATAAACTGACTACAAGACGGATATCGGCACAGTCTTCATATTCCAAGTGAGGTGAAATAGTTTATCTTTTCTCTCCTACTGTAAAAGCAATACATATTTGCCACAGAAAAAATAAGGCGGTTTTAGTCGTGTGAACTGGGCACTACTGCAGAGGACGGGGCAGTGTCAGCCAGCGCAGGAGCGTGGAAGTTGCAGCACGTCCTAACAGACGTGTGACGCCACCTCGTCCGTCTGACACACCGTTGGCTGCCTGTCCTTGGGCCGCACCCGTTGTTATTTGCATCACCAAAATGTGAATATTCAGACCATCATCTTAATAATTCTTGTCCCATTCATATAGAACTGAGGCCACCTACAGAAACTGCATGACTCAAAGCAGTAACTTGCTGTATCAAACTCGGATTTGTTCCCTGATCTTCCTTCTGGTTATCCTGTCAAATAATTAGTACTGCGACGCTCGGATTTCAAACAGCCACAGGAGGAGGAGGAGGAAAACGTCAGCCAACACAACATAACCAAGTACTCCTTTCAGTGGCATTCAAGAACACCTTCCACGATCAAACCTTGCTGTAGCTTTAGAGTAAATAAAGGCCTCTCTTCCATGTAACAAATACGTGTCATCTCATTCCGTGCCAGGAACTGTGCCAGGGGCATTAGTGAGGGGAGCCAGGCTGCAGCCTCCATTAGACTGAGGGGTCCCTGATGTGCAAAAGTTAACAGGCGCCCAAAAACGTCTTCACCAGAGGAAACGGGAGGTGATGCATGATGGGGACTAAGAAGAACGGTGCCCCTGGGAATAAAAGAGGGAATGGGGTTCTGTGGTTACAAAAATAGGGGCAAAGAGGAATCATGAGTACTGGGAGTGTATTTTCACTTTGAAATGTTTCAGATTTTTTTTCAAAATACTATTATTTTTAAATTCCCATTTTCATCTTCTTTACAGTAAATGCTTTTAAAAAATTTAAAAGTAGTTGATCATTGCTTCCAAAAGGTAGGAGGAGAAATGAATTCCACTCAGTTCAATAAACATTACTTGCCTTCGCTGTGCCAGGCACCCAAGTGTGAAATGCACACTCGATACAAGCACTTCAGTATCAGTAAAGTTTGGGTGTGACTGGTGGGGGGGTGGCAGAGGATGAGGCTTGCGGGTGCTTGGGGGTCAGGACACAGAGGAATTTACATTCTATTCTCACAGGCTTAGACTTTATTTTTTTAAAGATTTTTATTTATTTATTTTTAGAAGGGAAGAGGGGGAGAGAGAGGGACAGAAACATCAATGTGTGGTTGCCTCTCACATGGCCCCCACCGGGGACCTGGCCTGCAACCCAGGCATGTGCCCTGACTAGGAATTGAACCTGTGGTTCACAGGTCCACACTCAGTCCACTGAGCTATACCAGCCAGGTGGTTTCATAGGCTTAGACTTAAATGACTGTCAAGTGAAGTCATCCAAAGATTTGGGCAGGACAGTGACATACGCATTTCTCATTGCCCTGGTGGCATTGTGGAGACCAAAGTTAATCAGGGAGACCACTCTGGAAGCTGCTGTGAAGTCTGCTGAGGGTTGGTGATAGGTTTCAACCTGGCCCTGGCAGTCAAAATGGACAGAAGACACTGGGGAAGAACTAGGATCTACAGCCAAGACCAGACCGACAGGACTGAGGAAAGGAGGGGTCTGGGATGACTTGCAGGCGTCAGCTGGGACAGCCACCAACCAGAAAGGAAATGGGGAGGAGCACATCAGGGAGGCAGGAAGGGAGATGAGCTCCGCTTGGCAGGGTGAATTTGAGAGGCGGAAGGGTGTCATCACGATAGTACCCAGGGCAATCGAAGGAGAAGAGGTCCAGGATAGGGACATAGATCACACTGTGCTCCATGTCACACATTTCTCAGGAGGACGGAAGCCTAGAGGAAACCCTGGGGGAAGTACCCAGAAAGGAACGGGCAGGCCCACCCTTCGGGTCTGCAGGAGAAAGGCCTGGGAGTAAGAGGGTCCCTGAGAAAATAAGGGCTGGCAGGAAGCACGGGATCTGATCCTAATGACGTGACCTATTTTCACTGAAATATCTTCCGGAAAAAGAGACTTGAACCTTCACATTTAAAAAATTCAAATGTTGCTGAAATGTGCTTTGAATGGCAAATTACAATCTTTAATCTCTTCTGCCAAATTCTTATTTGACATTTTTTAAAAGCTCAGCATTTCTTTCAGCCATGCCACCGCATCTCAGAGTGGGTGGCACCTACCTTATTTCCAGCGCCGCCCACGCGCAGCACGTGGTCAGGGCTCATGGCGGCAACACAGTCCGTGACCAGCTTGTTGCTGTGGGACCGGGTGGTGGTGACAATGTGCTTCCCAGCAGGCACTTCTTTCAGCTGAAACCCAAAGGCACCTAAACCTAAAACGCCCCAGATTGTCCTTCCCAGCACAGCGTCTGGTCCCGCCTACGTAAACGGGGGAAACAAGCAAAGCCTGTGGTTACTGGGAGAAAATCATTAGCCATAAGCAGGATGCTCAGTTGTCTTGGCAAATACATGATAACGTATTATAAAGTACAGAAACAACACCATCCACAACAATTTTTCTTAGAGAATCAATGAATTATCCTGTTGTTCTGGTTAATAAGTGGGTTTCGAAGGTACCGAAGGGGAACTTTCGGTTACCCCCGGGGTCTTCAGGAAGGGACACAGCATACGCTAGTTCCTATTGCTCTGAATCATGGAGTAACCTCATTACATAAAACACCCATTTGCAAAAGGTACTGAAGTCCCCAGGAAAGCAAACACCATGTATTTGATATTACTTGTCCATATCTGAGAAACAATAAGGATATGTTGACATGGGAACAGTAATGGTGATAATGCATTCTGCTGCTATGGAGACAGAACAACTGAATAGGCTGACACTCCATGGATAACGGGGGTCAAAGTCAAAGATCTTATTGGCCATTGTGGTAGTAAAAGGACAATGAGAATGCAATCTTAGAATCTGTATTTTCTCAAAGAATTTTCAACCACATTGTTATAACTATGCATCTCATATAGAAAAACATAACCTGTGTTTTATGGAAAGTAAATCTGATGCATAAAATAATTCACACAAAGTCACTAACATACCATTATTTAACCTAACCTACACATATACAGACATGCAGATGTCGTGTTTTACTGAATACTTAACATGCACCAGGCACCACACTAAGTGCGTACATGTATTATCTCATTTAATCTCCAAGACAACCCCATGAAGTAGGTATTATCAGCCTTATTTTACAGATGAGAAGACAGACTGGAATTCTTGGGTAACCTGACCAAGGATTCTAGGGAGATCGTAAGCAAACAGGTTCATCGTGTTCAAAGCCAATGTCCCTCGTCATCAGACTAGCCTGCCTCGTTTGCTTGCCAAGTGCTCTCCCCACACCATCCAGTCTGTCCCACAGCAGTGCCCAGGCGTCCTCACAGTGAAGCAGGCTGCACTACAGGCTGGATTCCTGGGGAAGCAGACGCTGAGAGGGGCAGGTGTTTCCTGGAGAGCGCCCTTGGGCTCCACACCCGTGGGCAGGAGGGAAGGCGGCACGGGTGGGCAGAGGGAGAAACGGAGCTGCGATACCGGGCCACCAATGGCTCCCGCCGGCCCTGTGGGGAGCTCTGGAGCTACAAGGGCCTGCAGTCTGTCCCCAGTTGGAATGAAATGCCAGGCCTTTACACCCCTGTAATAGTCAGCTGTCCCTGGAAAGGGACCGTCTCAGGAAGGAGTGTGTCACTGGGGAGGCAGCTCTGTACAGGGCGGCTATCCCTGAAGCAGCTGGCAGCTGGAGGCTGTCTGCCGATACCATTCCCTCCAAATGGGGCAAAGAAGGCCCCAAAGGGCAAGCCCTGGTGCTCAGTGTGCGTTCGTGTGCTCCCTCTATTCTGTTCCCTCCTGAGTCCGCACTACAGGAGGGGCCGGAACCGGGAACGCACACGTGGGCTGCGTGCGTGCTCACCAGGCTTCCAACTGATCAATGAGACTACTTTCGTGCTCTCAAGAAGCCTACTCATTTTGCTTTCCAGTTATCCCGAAGAAGAAAGGAAAGCAATACAAATAGTGGACACGGGTATTCTGGTCCTGAAAAGGTCACATGAATGAATGCGGAAGCCAGGAGTATGGGACCAGGGAACCTGGCATCTGGTGAGGCGAGACCAGGCAATCCCGTGAGGCAGCCAGCTGGCTTCCCCCGTGCTCCGGACCCCGGGCTCCCTCGCTGGCTCTCTGCTTCAAAGGCTCCACACCGGCTTTCGGGGCCTTTGAAGATAAGTCTCATCTTACTGGTGAGTTAGCTAGGTCTCCCAGTGGGTAAGCAGCCAGCTCCAGTGTAATGACAGACAGACCGCATGTCTTTGCACTAGGGCACACTGTCTCCTTGAGCTGCCCACCAGCTGCAGTGTCTCGAGAGAGCCATACAGAATAATGCACAGGAGCTTGGACTGGGGTTCGAGCCCCGGACCTGCTATGGACAACCCGGGTGACCTCGCGTAAGTTCAGCTTTGGTTTCCCTTCCTTTAAAACAGGGGAGGTTCCCTAAAAGGATGATGGCAAGGATTAAATGAGATAGTGCATGTGAACCCCTGAGTCTGGCAGTGCAGTAAGCTCTAGATAAATTTTAGCTACTATGCTGACGATGACGACGATGATGTAAAATTGAGTGTTCAGCCTTGAATACTACCAACAGAACTGAGCAACTTTCTGCTTGTGCCACATATTTTAAGGCATAAGCAAGAGAGAGGAGGAAGAAAGAGGGTAGAGAGAGTGCACAGAAGGGAATGTGGTGGAGGGACAGGTGGCGCAGGGGAGAGACAGGAGGAGGGGAACTGGGATGGGGCTGGACAAGGACCAGCTGGTACCACGGGGTTCCTGCCTCTTTGCTACCAAGCAGTGCAGCCAAAACCCTACCTATTTTTCTCACCTTCACTTCATGCCTGTGTTCCCTTAACTTCTGCTTTTCATTGTTCTGTGAAAAATGAATACAATTTATCTGATTTCAGAAGTGATGGAAATTATTAACAACTTCTAAGCACTCATATCCTTTCTTGATGAAAAACGTCATGCATTACAGTGTTATCTGTGAATTACATGTCTCTTGAAAGTAACAGTATGAACTTATTTTGAAGTTTATATAACAGCCCCAACTTCTGTCTGCCTATAACACTACACAAACATTTAAGTCATATTAAAAGAATTCATGGATACTTAATATGAGAAACTTTCCCAATAATGCATAACTAGTTCTGCTTAAATAATACTCAGAAGCACATGATCATAAATAAAGTTATTATCATACAAAAGCAGAATAAAACAAATTTATCTTAGAAGAGATTAATCCTGCTCTTAACTGAAACTGGAAATTCAGAAATAATAGTCCTCACTCTGGTTATTTCTCCAAAGTTCTACTGAGGTCACACTCATGTACAGACCTTAAGTACTTCTCTCAATAATTCCCTTTAAAGTTTAATGTGATTTACTGACAGATTCCTGCTTTGGAATGACACCAAGCTCTTGTTTCTACGGGAGACAACTGGCGGGGAGCACAGGAGAAAGTCAAAGTAGAACAGAAAGAGAAACGAGAACGCGGAGTGCAAAAGCAAACTGAGTTCTGCTGTCGATGCCGACGGTGTAGTGCTAGGCACTGGGTAGTGTTACCCGGAGAACAGCACGGCTAGCACCTTTCCTGACTGAAATGGCTCATTTCTTCAATGTGCTAGAAGACCCACCTGTAAATCAGGTGTCTTGATGACCAGACTAATCAAGAACCAATTAGGAATTCCCAAACTTCTGCATCTGAATCGTCATAAAAAAATACATGTAACATACTCAGTGTATTACATACACATCCCTGGGGGCAATGCCCCCAGAAGTGCTGATTCAACAGTTCTCAGGCGGGAGTGGGAATCTGTACTTTGAGAAGATGAACGCATGTGCGACAAAGCTAGAAAACACCAGAACAGAGTACATCAGGAGTCACCTAACACTGTGGTTATTTTTCTAACAAAATATGTTCGTGCTGACCCCTTCACCTCCCTGCCAGAGTGGGCTGCCATTTCTAGATACTACCTCCTTGCAGGCCACTGCAGCTGAGCTCGCCAAGCCACTTGAGGAACCAGGAGAGCACAGCCAGGTATACAGGAGGCCTCCATCCTCACTGTCTAGGGGCCAGAGGCGGCATTCCTGACACCTGGACCCCCCTCAGCCTGCTCGAGTGGCCTCACGTCTGGATGTCTGGCTTCCCACACAAGAAGTGACTCAAGAGGGGAGAAATGTGAGCGGGCACCACCGAGGTTCCGAGATGCTGGAACATGGCTTAGTCATTGCAACATCAAGGATCAGGGGACTGAATCAAAAGATAACACGGAGGAAAACCCAGCAGACTCCAAGACGTCCCCACTAACAGGAGATGACGCCTTGGATACCGCGGCAAGGCGGAGGGATCGGCGCAGGAGCCTGCAAACACCGCCCTCTGCGCCAAGTCATCGGCGGCCCTTGTCGGGTCGTGGAATTGTTCAGTTCCTCTCCCTTTGCACGGAAAGCTCCCGTTCAAACTCCTTCAAAACCATCATCTCTTCTGCTTCAGGAGGCGGGTTGGGTTTTCTCCCCATCTCCTCAGCTGGGCGACCCTCGAAATAAACCCTGTCCTTGTTGCATTGAAAAAAGTTGTGTCAGAGTGATACCTGGTAGTTGTAATACGGCTGGTTAATGACACCTGCGATGGCTTTCCCTTCATAAGCAATTCCAATGAGAACGGTAACATTGTCAAGAAGACCTATAAAGAAGAAATCGGTATTAATTATTACACACCTTCTTCATGTTATGACTCATCATCAGCACATGAATTGCTCCAAGTTACTTTTGCAGTAAAGTAAGGAATTTGCAATGATTCATCCATGATCAGTTTAACTTCTGGCAACATGTGCAAATTTTAAGAGAATCATTGCAAATCACGGTCTCATGCATACAATTTGAAAACTGATTAAATGAACTGGCCGTACGTCCACAGCCATTATCATTACATCCCTCTGTGTCCCTCTGTGTCCCTCTGCCACCACCCAACTCACTCCTGCCTGCTCGGTCACTCTCCACTGTGATCACTCTCTGCACTTGCACTTTAAGGCTCTCAAGGTAGGGTTCTCAAAGTGGGGCCCAGGGACCATCGAGCAGCTCTAGATGGAGCTGGCGTCATTTGTACAATGCAGGTTCCCAGGCCCCTTCCCAGAGCCAGGGAGTCTGACTCTCGGGAGTGGGGGAGTGGAGACCTAGACAAGGTGTGCGGGTGCCCTACATTCACTAAAGCTGTGTGGAGCTTTGCCATTTCTCAGTGCAGATGCTTTCCGAGCACACACACGTGCACACACACGTACACACACACTCTGCATGACCCACTCATGACCGACATGTCTCATGCTGGGACACAGAAAGAGATTTCTCTAGTACTGTGAGGCATTTTCTTTTTTCAAGCCATGAAGCTAAGAACCAACGTAAGATAAACACATGTAGATCTATATTTCATACATACAACTCAAAGCTTATATACTCTGCTCTTAATACCTGAAACTCTGGCTCGGAGCCTGGTCTTTCTTACTTCAATGATGCCCATTTTATTTTAATTTGCTTGCTTTCTTATTTTTCTCACATTCCACAATTTCAGAAGAGAGAAACATTGCACTGTTTCCAAACTCATCTTTAAAGGTGAGGCCACAAAGAGAGAAAGCAGGTCACAGATGAGGGGCCAGTGAGTAGGAAGGGGACAGGGCTGGCAGAGGAACAAGGGCAGAGCAGCTGTGCTTTTTGTCGGGGTTCTGCCCCAACGAAGCTGGGGCTCAGTATGGTGACACTGGTTTAACATTAGTTACTGTCACGTGGGTGGCATTGGGACTGTGGAGCCGGAGGACTGCGTGTGGGGAGGTACTGCAGGTCCCTCTCTGTCTTGATAATCACTGACGTGCAACAGCAGTCAGCTGGGACGCGCACAAATACAGCTTTGGGGCCCAGACATAAAATGCAGTACCAGCTTTTCGTTCAACATACTAAGGGTTTACAGTCAACATCACGTACTATTCCTACAGCTTCAGATACAAATACAAGACACCAACCTTCAGTATATTCCTTGGTACCATCCAGGGGATCAACCCAGACCACAAGCTAAAAAAAAAAAAGGAAATATCCAAATTAAGCATGTAATATATAAAAAATAGACTTAAATAGATGAACTAAAACTACTTTCTTTCACTTTCGAAATTACATTATGGATGGCTTAAGCCAATGTCATCAGTTTTGTGACAGTAAAAAAAAAAAACAAACTTCAGTTTTGTGATCGTGGAAAAAGTCCCCCTAAATTGGAGAAAAGTCTGATTTAAGAATTATAAAAATGAAGTGCTAAAGTGATAAAAAGTTTATCGTCAGCTGAACGCTAACCACAATGCCACGAGCACGCTGGGGTCTGGATGGTGACACGGGGAAAACTTTCAGGTGCCACCAAAATGTCTAGAACAATGTGTGACTGTTCCTCACTCCATACATAAATGCTGACTGAACGTAAGGTCACTGTTAATACACGGCAAATACAAACAGTTTATGCAACCGACAGCAGACTGGAAAAGGAGTCCCTTCCACTGAGGACTTACAACCCGATTCCGGACAGATGGCACGAATCACTAGATTGTAACACTTGACGTGAACTTGTGGGAAAAGGCACACCCTCCGGAAGAAAGACACCGGTCCCGTTCCCTTGGTATCCTTCACACCCCAGAGTGAAGTGCCTTCACCCACAGTAAGTGTCCAATGAATGTGTGTTCAGCAGGGTATAATTAGAAAATTAAAGAAGTATGACAGTTACCTGAGGTCACAGCTTTAAGCAACTAGAAAAAGTAAGTGAGCCCTGACTGGTGTGGCTCAGTGGACTGAGTGCCAGCCTGTGAACCAAGGGGTCATGGTTCGATTCCCAGTCAGGGCACATGCCCGGGTTGTGGGCCAGGTCCCCAGTTGGGGGCGTGCAGGAGGCAGCCACACATTGATGTTTCTCTCCCTCTCTTTCTCTCTCCCTTCCTCTCTGTCTAAAAATAAATAAATAAAATCTTTAAAAAAAAAAAAGAAAAAGTAAGTGAGTTAATTTTCACGGCCTTCCAAAAAATATAAAGTAGTGATCTGCTTCATCTCCTTCCAGCCCCAATTGCCTATGAAATGTTTTACCACCAAATCTACTAAATAACAAATTGGATTCTCCCCTAAAAGGGTTGCCAATAATAGTGTTAGAGTGGGGAAGACTCCAACAGCAGAAGAAACTGAACTCTAAATTAACAGGCCGTACATTCCACATGGTTGCCTGACACTCTGTCGGCTCCGAAAGCGTTTGAGTTCCCGGTTGCCTCTATTTTGTAACTATCAGCTCTTCGTCATTGTAGGCAAATTTCCATTTCCTTCACTATGGCAAACAAACCCCAGACAAACAGAGACTAAGAGAGACTTAAGCAGACACGTGGGCCGTACGTCCTCCTCTCTGACGGTGCTGTACTGTGACGGGCACGGCTGCCTGAGTACTTCCTCCCACTGACCGTCCTCGATCAGCTCCTGGTCCACGTCTTCCCACGGCAGGTCCTGCGGCAGAGAACACGGTTACTGGCGCCGCTGAGTGTTCTCCGAGCACCTCTGTGCCACGAAGACGGACACGCAGCGCCGCAGTTTTCACCAGGCCTGCCATTTACGTTTAGGGCGTCAGAGCAAACCAAACAGAACCGCCACCACCACCAGACACGGCGCATCGGAGCTGCTACAGAGCGCCCCAACTCAACTACCCTGAACAGTTCAGAAAGAAGGGAGTTTTTAAGTATTCCACGCTTTTCAAAGTAAGTGGTTCTGACATCAGATAACTTCTCTCTCAGTTACATGAGACGCCAATTCCTTCACCTTCACAGTGTTACCGTCTTTGAATTCCTGTGTAAGGAAGTCTAATTAAAAAATAAAACAAAAACAGAAACAATACCCATCTTATTCTAAAGTTCTAGAACTCTGCCCATCTTTTAGCCAGTATGCTGCATATTATCCCAGTAACCACATCTTGGATGGTCAAGAATTGAGACATCTGACCTAGAAACGGACCAAAATATTTCATAATCAGGCATGTCCTTCAAGTCCAAAGAACACAATTATTTTTGCATTCAAATACTGGACATAAGGCTTGAAATCGTAATAGTGGCATGTAAACCATTCAAGTGGCAATTACACACCCATGCGGTCAGCAGGCGTTACAAACACACTTACAGCGGATCCCTGGCCAGCCTCACCTCTTCCCCTATGATGGTCAGCTTGGGGAACTTCCGGGCCAGCGAGGAGCATATGCTCAGCTGCGCCAGCCGGTCGGCTCTGGTCTGCAGGTCCGTCGCACAAGTCTGCCACAGAGAAGGCGCTTTAGCACAGCTGGTAGGAAACGTCGCCCCCCGGTCCCTAAGGCATGAGTGCGTGTATCATCTGAATTACACTGTCTGGCTTTAGACTCCTGGAACTTAACACCAAATGAGTCCACCAGTTTCTTCGCTTGGTTTTTCTCATGGGATTTACGCTGGTAAAAGTCTGGAAAGGAGATTTTATACTACGACAACATTTTCTTCACAGTTCAGAGAGTGCTTTCGTAAGGCTTCTGGATCACTCTTTTGCTTAAACAGCTTAAGAGATAGGAAATTCATAACTTATTCAAGGTAGTCAGAGCTAAAACTTTGAATCTGTAGTTATCTGAAAGGTTATCTATGGATTCTTCTGTAACTTTGACTCACTAATCCTAACTCTAGTAATTCAAGGCATCTTCAAGGCAATTCCCTGGTGTACAGAATAAATTCCCACTTCTGAAATACAAAAACGAACAACCATAACATTTAATACATAGCTCGCCTATGGCATGCACTCAATCCATACACGAGGTAGTCTTCTCGTTAGTGAAAGTCAGTGGAAAGGCTTGGAATCAACAGCCGTAACCTCCTTCATAGCTGCTTTCAGAGAATTCTGACTTGTTATAATTTACATATGCCTAGTCAGGTAATTTACCGATTATACTAACTGAAATAGTGGACTTTTAGTGGATTTAACGGTGTAACGAGATAGGAATGCTTATGAGAATCCACTCTGCGATGCCGCCCCGAAGGCAGCTGCTTGTCTCAACGCGAGCACGGTTCTGCTAGAGCGGAGCGCCACGCAGACAGAGCCTGACCTCCGGAACAAACACGGAGTTGGGGTGAAGTTAGATGGGATCTTCAGTACCTTCTCCACGATGCCCAGGTCCCCCTCAGCGATGACACGTCTGACTATGGTTCCTGCCTTCTGAGCAATCGAGTACGCCGAGGCCACCAGCCGCATCAGCAAGGTGGGACCGGCTGCCATGACGAGTCCTGAAGGGAAACGGAGGGAGAGGTTTTGTGACTTGCAAAGCCAACTACTGCTTTCATTTACTTGAATCCAACTCAACGTGTATTTCTTGTGTGCTCCCTCGGGACTGCCCCAATTAACAGTACAGATCCCTGAGGGAGACCTGGAAAGGCCTCCATTTCAGCATTCCCTCTCTCAATGAATTCTTCAGTTCTATTTGTCTGCAGACGGGACACTCTGAAGTGTGGGGGAAACTGGCCCACGCCCATGAGCAGCGTGAAGTTTTAGGGGTGAGCTGCGTAAGGTGCAGACTGTGGAAGGCGCCTCAGGGGCTGGGAATAGACAACATCTGCCTTGAAGAGCTCATGTTTTGGTGGTTTGGGGTAAAATATCGAAACCTAAAGTCTAGAAGATAAACCTGCCAAGCATCGAGAGAGCTCTCAATAGCATAGGGGATGTGGGTCTATGTGTGGGGTAATTAAAAAAGGGAGGGACTGCATGTGATTACAAGCAATTCATGGAAAATCAATGAATGTTTCTTTAGAGATTAAATAAAATTTAATCTGATTATTTGCTACCACCCTCATCAGCAGCCCAATAGAGAGAACAGGCAGGATAACTGAATGGAGGGAGGACCCATCCAGTAGAAAAGTAACGAATGTCAGAGTAGTTCCCGGCCCCAGTGAAACAAACATGGAGGGAGCAGCCTCTAGGATCAAATACGTTCATCTCTGCAGATACAAATCCAAACGGTGCCATTTCAGTGAGTGTTCAGATGCTGGGAGGCACCCCCCAGATTCCCTTCGGGACTGAAGGATCTATTTTCTCAGCTCCTGAGTGTTCCCAGGGCGTGGCCTTTAGCTCCCACCTTTTTGGGGGGTATTATCTCTGCTGCCAAGGGCCGCTTTACCTGAAACTGGTCAACAAAGGGACAGAAAGGCCGCCCTCTACTCCAGCTGGGCTGCTGCCCCAACCTACGGGCCATCCTAGCTCCCCAACACCCAGTGCAGCCAGCAGAGGCCTTGGGGGGGACTCACCACGGCCCAAGGTCTCCCCTCCCCAGCACATTCCTACCTCCTTCCCTTCCCTCCCACCATGAGCCCAAGACACTCCCCAACAAACCTCCTGTACTCGATCTCTGTTTCAGAGCACTGACGGGGAACCAACCTACTCCAATCCAGTCGGCATTATCTCAGTGCCACAGAGGAACACGACATACACATCACAGACCTCCTTTCAGCAGTATTCGCCATTCTACCACCAGTTTCTGGATGCGTGTTTGATGTGATGTGCTGTTAGCCTCTCCACATCTCTTTACTACCATCCACACTCTATTCACAGGGATCGCGAACATCAATGAGACAATAAACAAGACAAGGGCTTGAAACCTTCCAGCAGGAAGACAGAACTGAAACTGAAAGGCAAACTCAAAGGCAATGAGCACCACTCCGTGACCAACAGCCGTCTGGAATGAAGATGAAGATGAAGTGGGTTCCAATGTATTTGAATTGTGTATCTTATTGCATCAGAATCGGGCTATATTCATTTTCTTGACATACTAGGTGTTGCATGTGGAAAAACGGGGTATGATAATTAGTACCTCAGAAACACCTCAAACGGAAAACAGAGGCCTTACCTCTACTCCCTTCTGCCCACGACCAGCCACGTATCTGGTTTATTCGGCACTGGAAAAAGCGGTCTTCGGGCAACGACTCTGTACTATCCGCGTGTCTTAACCACCAAGGCTATCGTGGCGTGTGGCTGTGCACACTAGCCCCCACCTTACGTAAGACGGCACCTGGGAACGGAGGATCCGTTTCCCTCACTGTATGGTGTTGTTCTAACTGTTTACAGGTATCACTTACCTTTGAGCTGGCTGAGCAATCGCTGCAACCGCGTCAGGGATCCTATATGACTAAACCACTTCCCTTTACGTAAGCCAAGTCCACAGTCCATTCTCCCGAACAAAGCGTTTAGGCTTTGTCATTCTGCTACATCCTTCATAAAATGCATACTGTACTGATGAACCACCATCTAACGTTAACATCAGTGTTACGTGAACGTAAAAAATTAGCTTTGGTGCAAAGCCCATGATGATTTATAAAGAGATCCTATAAGTCATTTTGAGTTGGCAAATAGGAAAATTTTTCTACCATTTCCCCTGAAGTATTTCTTTGGTTCAAGCTGAATCAGTGATGAAATATTACTGTCACCTAGCCCTACTCCTTTTCTTACACATTTTAAACAAATGAATACAATTTTGACTTTTTGTATAAAGAAAATGTAGCTAAAATGTAGCAAAATCTATTAAAAAAAGTTCCTGTTGGCCTTTTCGTAACCCTTCCCCAGACCCCAAATGAGAATTACCTGCTGCTGGTACAGGTGGACACAGAACAAGGCGAAAAGCTATCTGCAAGTTAACTTCTTTACAGCAGTGTGGATTATACTCACTGTACTTCCTTCTCTGCCCTTTTTACACCGCTGGGTCCTAAAACACTACCTCTTGCTGAACCGGTTCAAAGGTAAAGATGCCTGTGAATCGTTGCAACACCGCCATACAGTGAGGGAAACTGACCTGCCTTCTGCAAGCTTTCTCCAAACACAGCACAGCAGTTAAAGGCAGGCACGGGAGCCAATCGCCTCTGTCAGGGCCCCAGTACAGACTAGCTGTGTGATCTTAGGAAAGCTGCTTCAATTCTCTGGGCCTCGATCTGTAAAATGGAGCTCCACCCAGTACCTACATACAGCACAGCACTGTAATTATTAAACGAGGAGCACACATAAGCACACTTGCGGCAGCCTCTGACCCAAGGTAAGCGCTGAATGACACTGGCTAAAACATTCCTGTAGATTTTGCGACATTATTTTAACTTATGTATTGTGATAACCAATATGATGCTGATTCACAGCATAGCCTCTTTTAAATCATATTCTGGGCTTGGGGCTTAGAGTACATGTGAAAAAAAGTTGGATAACACTTCTGGCAATCAACCTACCACCCCATCTTTTGAGAAATCTTGACAGCCACCAACATGGCTGGTTCAGGATAAAAACAACAGAAATCCTTTTTTTTTTTATAGCCTGGGAGAGGTATCTTGAATTCAGTATAAACGTGGTGAGCATATGTGGATTAATGAATTTAAGATCAAAATAGTGAGATTATTTATCTTTGGAACCTGACTAAATGATGCCAAAGTTCAAGGTCACATGGAAATATAAAATTGTGAGCATAACAGAGCAAATTCTGAAAAAAGACCAATGAGCAGAGATGCTCTCCTTACCAGTTACCAAAATATGATATAAAATTATAGTAATTAAAACAGTTTAGCCCTGGCTGGTGTGGCTCAGTGGATTGAGTGCCAGCCTGCAAACTGAAAGGTTGCCAGTTCGATTCCCAGTCAGAGCACATGCCTGGGTTGCAGGCCAGGTTCCCAGTTGGGAGTGTGCGAGAGACAGCTACCAAAGGATGTCTCTCTCCCACAGTGATGTTTCTCTTCCTCTGTTTCTCTCCCATTTCCCCTCTCTCTAAAAATAAATAAATAAAATCTTTAAGAAGCAAACAAAACATTTTAGTCCTGTGGAGAATTAGTGACAAATTAATGGAATCAAATACATTCCAGAGATAGATCCAAACACAATAAAGCTGGTATTTCAAATCATGGGGGAAAGTTACTTATGCCTAAATGGTGGGGAAATCGGTAATTTAAAAAATGTTGGATTGTTTTTGCATTCTTCATATTAATATAAATGCCAGATCAATGCGTGATTTTAAAAGTAAAGAATGAAACTATAAAAGTACAGGAATAAAACTTGGGTTAAATTTTTATAGATTTGATAAAGGAACTTATAAACATGACAAAAACCAAGACTCCATACAAGGAAATACTGATACACCTGACTAATTTAAACATCTATATAGTCACAGTACCAGAAACAACGTGAAAAGATGATTGACAAAAACGAGGGGAAAAAATTTTGTGCCACATACTAGACACAAGCTAATTTTTGTTATGTAAAAGGACTTTTATATATCCATAGGTAAAAGATGAATAACCAAATAGAAAAATCAGCAAAGGACAGGAACAGGTAATTCTGCTAGAAATTGTAGTTACCAGCCATCGCTAGAAAAAGCAAAGCAATAGCTGGTAAATACATGAAATGCTCAACTTCACTAATTATGAAAGAAATGCAAACTAAAGTCACGAGAAATGACTGTTGGTTTGCAAGATTGGCACAGATAAGAAAGTGTGCCCAGATCTGGCTACAGTGTGAGGCCGCATCATCCTGAGCACTGTTACAAAGGATGTAAAGTGGTGAAACCTCTTGGGAGGGTTATAAAAATCGTATTAAAAG
The DNA here is from genome assembly GCA_028533065.1 of Trachops cirrhosus. NCBI lineage: Eukaryota > Metazoa > Chordata > Mammalia > Chiroptera > Phyllostomidae > Trachops > Trachops cirrhosus. The sequence continues at coordinate 85,581,548 of CM052546.1, read as the reverse complement.
CAAAATGCACACGTTTTGCACAAGCAAATATTATGTAGATTTTCAGCGAAACGTAAATCAATCAAACCTACAAATATTCAGGAAAGGCAAGAAGAATGTCTGCTGTTTTAATGAAATTTAATTTTAGGAGTAAGACGGTCCCCAAATCTGAGCGCAATAAACCCACAGTCCAGGTTTGGCTTGTTATTAATATTTGCACAAGGTAGAGCCATAAAGACCTTGGAGCACGAAAATAAAATCACAGCTACCCAATCAAAATGTCCACACTCACGAATCTAGGTCCGAAATAGGAATATCTGGACATGCACTCAGATTCACGGTAACCTGTTTGGAACAGAAAATCCATTGAATCTCTGCATAGCTGTGCAAAGGGGTGGAGTTAGGGACCAACGAGCGACTCAGACCTGTCCAGGATCTGCCCTTGCCTTGCCCCGCAGGAGAGAAACTTACGGTGACAGGCCAGGAACAAAGCTAGGAGAAAAACACACCTAGAATAAGCCTCCAAAAGCGTTATTAAGCAACAGGTCCCTGGTGGCGTCCAGAACGGCTTTCTCCCGGCCCGTAGGACGTCTCCCGATTTAAGGCCCACCTTCCTCAGCTACTGCGCATGCGGCAAAGTCGGTGCAGGCGCACAGCGGCTGCGTCACCCCGACCCCGTCCGACTCCAGACCAGCCGAAAACTCCAGTTCTCCGCGTTTTCTTCAAGCTCTCTAATTACCTGCAGTCAAAGTGGAGGTTTGTCTTCACAGCAGCAGTAGTCATATTCTTAAAGGGGCTTGAGACCTTTTGCGTTTGCCTGCTGATGAAGTCCTGGGGGTATTTTCCTGGCTAGGTGTACCATATTAATGATTTTTTTTGGCTTGATACACTGCCCGAACTAAAAACAAGCAAAAACAAAAATTGTTGTTTTTTTTTATTCACGTAGGCATCCACCGTATATTTAAGGAGCACGCTTTATGCTCCTTGTGTTTTGGGTGCGAGTTGGGGGCAGGCATGCAAAATAACAGCAGAGCGAATAACCAAAGATTTTTTTTCAATATTAAAGTGCAAGGCACTGCGCTTAGAACATAGCGTAAAGCAACGTAAAGTAAGGTGGCAGAGCTAGTAAGAAACACAGCGGTTATAACAGTAAATGTAAATTGCTTAAACACCTCCATTTAAACACAAATTCTGCAGTTGATTAGAAAACCAAATCTTTTGCAGGTATACTTCATTGTATTGCCCGTCGCTTTATTGCGCTTCAGAAGTGTTGTGTTTTTTATAAATTGAAGGTAAGATCAAACTGCAAATCTGGATTTCCCTTTTGCGTGAAATTGGACCATACCAGGACCAGGACGGGGACTTTCTCTATAAAATCACCCCCAACCCCTTTGACCTAGGGGAGCGCACTTCCAGTTTCCTCTGGAGGCTGCCTTTCCCAGACTGGCAAACTGTTCACCTGAATCAAGTCTCCCCTTTCACCGCACCCGAGATTGGGGACTCCTGTTGGCATTGGGTTGGTGGCATGTAGCAAGCTTTTGTTGACACAGTAAAGGTACTACTCTATTTTTAAGCGTTTTAAAAATAAGTAGCTCATAATTATATTCTCATTGTTAAAAAATAAAATGCAAACAATACAATGTGTCCAGGCCTTTTCTTAGAGTGTGAGTCCTGAGACTGCAGTCTTGCTTTGTATCTCTGGATAATTCGGAGCATAATATACCGCGTAGTTTTGGAGTTTGGGGACTTACGAAAACTCTAAGCAAGTGCAGAATCCTTATACATTTTTACATGTTTCCCCCACCATCGTACACTTGTTCAAGTGTCACGCAATTCAATAGCACTTCGTTTTGTTTTTTTTTTAGAGACACACCTTTCCTGGGCTCTTCAGGCCTTTCAGCTTTTTATAAGAAGAATTTATTTTTGCATTAAAAAAATTGGTTTGTTGCGTTTGTGTCCTAATGGAAAAAGTTGGGAAATACATTAAGCCTTTTCATCAATGCTTTGTGGTCTAGTTGGTGCCCTTTTTGAGATTTTTGTTGTGTGCTAAATTGTTTCATCCTTAAATAGACGAAGTTCAAATCGAAATGTTAAGATTTTAGGGAAATTGAAATAACTGGAGAATAAAACTTATTTTCTTCAAAAAAAAATTGGTTTGGGGAGAAAGTAGTCAGCGAGTGATTTTGTTTCTGTGTGCTCTTCTGCAACTCCCAAGCTTTTGTAATTAGAAACAAACAATTTCTGTTTTAAAAGACTCACCAGAGAGCAATATCAATAAATGGCTACCATTCCATGGAGTTCTCGAGTTGGGAAGGCTCGAACCTACACAATCTCATTTGATTTTCACATTTATTGTGCCATAGCAAGTATGGCTGGCATGAATTACTTTCAGGAGAAACACAATGAACACAAGCGCGACAGAGGGAAAGAGAAATGGCGCACCTCAGTTTATTGCGCGTCACAGGTGTTGCATTTTTTGTAATCTGAAGGCAAGACTATCCACCTGTCAAGAGATTATGACTCTCTTTATTGTAAAACTTGCTTTATTACGGAGATCTGGAACCAAACCCGAAATCTCCGAGGTATGTCTGTAGAGCGTAGGGGAGGCAATATAACACAGTGGTTGTGCAGAACAGACACCGGAGGCAGCTGCCTGGATCTGAATTGCAGCTGTGCTCCTTGGATCTCGGGAAAAGTACTTACATCTAGGCGCTTCAGTCTCCTTACCTGTAAAATAGGAACACTCACAGCACCTACCTCCCCCCGCCGGTTTGTTTGGGCATATTGTGTCTTCACGGACTTTAAAGATTAAATGAGTTGATACAGGTAAAGATTTGGGGACAGTGCCAGGTGACAGACTGCCATTGAGGGAGTGCTTACTATTTGCCACTTGCCTTCTCACTTTGGGGTGTCTTTCTCCATATAACATTGTCATTTCATTTCTCTGTCTTTTAATTCATGTATACCAGATCTTCTAGGTGTTGTGCTTTATCATTAGGAAGGCCATTTCCAAGAGGTAACAACTGTGAACGACAAGGACCTGGACAACCAAATAGCAGAATAGAAGTGGGAGGTAACAGGGATAGAGGGAATCTGAAAAATAGGTGGATTTACATTATTGCTGTGACCTTTGAACTCACTAAAGCAGCGCTGCTCCCTAAGGCAGCCGTCAGCCCGGTGTGGTTGTTGACCACTTACTTGGCCAGTCACTAGCACGGATTGAGATGTGTAGTATGTGTACAATACGTACCAAATATCGAAGACTGTGTGAAGAGACAGAGTGCGAAGTATCCTATTTATAATTTATATAAATTACAGGTTGAAGTGATACCATCTCGTATATATTGGGTTAATTTATATATGTATATATGCATATATGTATATCTAGATATCTAGATATATGTCTATTTATATATGTGTATATATGTGTATACATATATATAAAAGCAGAGCTGTGATCGACTTAAGAGCCCCAGCGACGGCCACACCAGGCCCCGCCCCTCGGACCCAGCCAGCCCCCAGCGGCTGCAGCCAAGACCCGGAACTGGATTTGGAAGAGTCTTTACACCTCTCTGAGTCGGGAGGTCGCGCTCCCAGCCTTTCCGTGCTCCGCGCGCGTGCGCACTCCCACTCTGCTGGAAGAGTTTTTCTCTGCGGTCCCTGTTTCTTCCAGCCCGGGTGGGGACCAAAGACCCGGCGATCAAGGGGAGGCTGGGGTCCGCCCGCCATGCGTTGGGGGCTGAGCCCTCGCGGCCCGGGCCCAGCGGCCCTGGCCACCGCCCGGCGTCTCTGGGGACCGCCCTGCCTTCCCTGTCGCCCCGGGTGGCGGGGGACAGCAAGGCTGCTTTCGGTGCGATCTGTCACCGGGGCCAGTAACGAGCTGCAGAACTCGAGTAATGGCAGGTATCGGGAGACGGTGCTACTGCCCCAGACCAACTTCCCCATGAAACTGCTAGGCCGCCAGCAGCCCGACTTGGAGCTGGAGATCCAGCAGGTGCGGCCCCGCCTCTGCGCCGCTCTCGGGAGGGAGGCCGGACCCAGCCGGGTGTAGGGGAGACCAGTTGATCCCGGAGGCACGCTGGGCGGGATGGGATAGGGCCGCGGGCTCCAGGCCCCTTTGCGAGGGGGCGGTGTTGTGACCAGATGAGTGGAAACCAGCCCTTTGCCACAGGTTTTACTCTCTGAAAACTTAAGTGAAAAATTCTGACGGTAAGTCTCTAAGTGGTAGTGGGTTCAGGAGCGGAACATTAAAGGAGAAACTAAGGTGCTCAGATAGCAGCACGAGTTAAATTTAAGTCCCATTTTTAGCTTAGGCAAAACAGGTCGAATAGGGGATACTTTTCCAGTGACTTGTGAAAAGTAAATTAACAAGTATACATGTCAATAAGATTTTGTTTATGAGGATAAGTGGAAACTCATCTTCGTGGTATTAGTCCGTCCCTGGCTGGAATTATGACTCGTTTATAGGACTCCCCTCCTAGACTATGCGCGTGCCTACGGCATTAGACTGGATTTGCTAAGGGCAGAGATTCACTGGTCAGTTTCTTTACTTCTAGAGTCTTTAAAATCCCTGACATTCGGGATATATCGGTTAAGTAAATACGCTGACCTTAAATATGACGGTCATCTGAGTTCTAGACTCATCAACCTGTTTTGGCCATCTGAATTTTTAAAAGTGTTTTATCCCGTACCATCTGTATGCCAGGAACTGGGACAGTTTCAAATGTTCACTCATTTCATCTTCACACCAAACGGATATTAACATTTGTTCAAAGGCAGAAACAGGCCAAGGTCACACAGCAGATTGCACTGAGGGTTGTTTCCAATTTAGAGAGTAGCAAGTGTTTAGATCAAAGGATAGCAAGTGATCAGGTCTGAGTGGTGGGGCGTGCTGAAAGCCTGTCCAAGAATTTAATGGTACTGAACCTTTGTATGGTCCAGGGTGCTGTTCAGAGCTTAGATTTAATCAGAAGTCTATGGGAGAGACTTGAAAGGTTTTCAAAAAAGAGAACTCAGCTGTCTGAGGGGGGGGGTTTGGGAGGCTGGATGAAAAAGGTGAAGGGATTAAGAAAAAAGAAAAACCAACCCTAGAAAACAAAACCAGAAAACCCTCATAGACACAGACAACAGTGTGGTGATTACCGGAGGGACAGGGAGGTTGGAGAGTTAGAAGAGGAAGAACGGGGGGATAAGTGGTGATGGAGGGAGGCTTGACTGTGGGTTGTGATCACGCAATAAAATATACAGATGATGTATTGTGGAATTGTACACTTGAAACCTCTATAATCTTACTAACCGATGTCACCCCAATAAATTCAATGAAAATTAAAAAAATACTCATGTACATTTCAGAAATGTCACCATTTGTGTTTACAGCCGAGTACACTGAAATGAGATAAGAAACAACTGTTGGCTGTTACTTACGGTAAGATTCAGGAGTATGTATTTATACGCTGTTCAGATATTCTCGCTCTTTTTAAACAGAAATGTGGATTTTCAGAACTGTATTCATGGCAAAGAGAAAGGAAAGTAAAGACAGAATTTTGTCTTCATGATGGACCTCCTTATGCAAATGGTGACCCTCACGTGGGACATGCTTTAAATAAGGTAATGTTAATGATTTTTATAAGTCTTGGGGGAAAATCTTTATTACATACACTTTACGGAAGGGCATTCTAATACTATGACAACTATGTAAGTTTGCATTGACACAAAATGACAGTCTTAACAGAAAGCAGCAGTAAACCATTTCAGTACTGCATGAAAAATAACATCGCTGGCATTTGCTTGGAGATCATTATTTTACATTACTCACTTTCGTTTTATGCAGTAAGTGATTATCGAGCACCTACCATGTGCCCGGTGTTGTTCTTGATTGGTAATGTCAGTGAACAAAGGACAGGTAAGTCTTGACCTTTTGCAGCTTATGCTGTAGCCAGGGAAGACATAATCAGATAAATAAAATATATTAGAGCTGCTACAGACTATTTGTCTCTTCTCCCAAATTCGATATTGAAACCTAATCCCTAATGGGATGATATTTGGATATGGGGCCTTTGGGAGGTGATTAGGTCATCAGTGGGATTAGTGCCATTAACAGAAGAGACCCTTTGTCCCCTTATCTTGAGAAGGTCACCGTGTTGGTCACGGTGAGAAGACAGTGGACTGTGAACCTGATAGCAGGCCTCACTAGATGCCTGATCTTCCAGAGCCTTGATCTTGGACTCCCCTGACTTAACCTGGGAGAAATAAATTTCTGCTGTGTAAGCCACCCAATCTATGCTGTTACGTTATAGCAGCCCAAACTGTGGAGACAGTAGTGGTAAATGCTATGGAGGAAATGATGTCTCCCTCACCGGCAAGGTGGAATTTGTATAAAGTCCTCAGCAAGGGAGTGGGCTGTCAGGACTCACTGGGGTAAGAGGAGCCAGGTGCAAAGACCTGGAGGTGGGTTTTTGGAGGCCACTGTGGCTCCTCTGAAGCAAAGGAAGGGGAGACGATTGGATGAGAGGCAGCGCAGGCCAGATCTCGTAGGCCCTTGACCAGACCCCGTAGGCCCTTGGCCAGACCCTCGATTTTACTCTGAATGTAATCGGGAGCCATTGGAGGGTTCCGAGGAGAGGCGTTCATGGTCTGATTTCTGTTTTAGTAGGACCACTTTGGGCTGCTGTGTTGGCAGTAGCCTGTAGAGGGAGTTTGGAGAGAGGACAGAAAGGGGACTATTGCAATAATTCAAGAGAGAGGGAATGGCGATTTTGGACCAGGGTAGCAGCCATGAAAGTGGTGGGAGAAATAGAAGACGCTAGGTGTAGTTTGCAGGAGAAGCTGGCAGCAATCGCTGATGGGTTGGATGTAGGGTATGAGAGAAAGAGAAGGAGAGGAGTCAAGGATGCTGCCAAGGATTTTGTCTTGAGTGAGCACTTAGGACAGAGTAGCTGTTGCCTGAGATGGAGAAGACCCTGGGAGGGTCATTTTGGGGAGGAAGATCAGGAGTTTGGGTCTGGGCATGTTAACTTTGAAATGAGATGACACATGCAGGGGGAGATATTAAATAGACATTATTTAATATCTATTACTAAATAGATCTATTACTAAATAGATATTATTTATAATAAGTATCTATTATTAAATAGGGAGGGGAGAGAGCTCGTCAGCCTGTAATGCCCAGGGTTGGTTTTTTGCTTTTGAGGAGTGGTTAGTGTGTTGGCTTTAAATAGTGAATCAGTTGAGGAAGAACTGTGGGTCCTCTTAGGGAACCCACCTGACTTTCCAGTGTCTCGCCAAGGTTTTCTCTCCGCTTTCTGCCATGAAGGGGGAGAATGGCTGTAGTTTGCTTCATGATCACCCCGAGGTTCTGGCAGTTAACTGGTCTGTTACCCAAGGGACAAGTTTTTTCATTACGGGCCATTTGTGAACTCATCTCTCGTTACTGATTCGTTTTTCTCACCTATATTAAACTAAGTAATCATCATATTTTACTACTCTCCTTGGGTTTTTAAAAAAATTTGTTTGGCATTACTCCCCCCAACCCCCTCCAGAAAACCTCTAAATATTGCATTATTCATGTTAATTATGTTTTTCGCAAGACTAAAGCAAGTTTGTAATTGACTATCATTGTTAGAAGGTTAAAATTATTTCTTTAAAAAATTTTTTTTCAATCACAATTTACATTCAGTATTATTTTGTGTGTTACAGGTATAGCATAGTGGTTGGACAATTAAAATTATTTATTAATTATTTATTACAGGTAGGATAGGCTGCTTGTTTGCACATGCCAAGCAAATTAGTAATTTGAGGCACAGAGTTTTCCACTTTGAAATCTTATATTCTTTGATTTCTTTTGGGAGGCTAAGGCATTTTAAAACTTCAAATATCAGTTATTCTTATATTTATGTAGCACTCGAATTAGGACATTTACTGGGTTACTTTGTATAAATCCTTTTAAAATTGGGCTTTCTCAGTGTTCTAAAATATTAATAATATAAGTTTTGGGGCACCTGCTCCACACATGAAGGATGATTAGCATTTTCTTTGCAGATTTTGAAAGATATAGCCAATCGATACCATATGATGAGAGGTTCCAAAGTACATTTTGTGCCGGGCTGGGACTGTCATGGGTTACCCATCGAAATAAAAGTGCTGTCAGAACTTGGCGGAAACGCTCAGAACCTTTCAGCAGTGGAAATTAGAGAGAAAGGTAGGTAATGTGTCTCTGCTTGGAAGTGGTGTTTGTAATCACTGGTTCCCTGGAACCGTCTGGGCTTCATCAAAGAGACCTGTTGTGTTTTGTGATTTTTTTTTGTAGTCATAATGAGATCTGCTGGAAACCACTTTCTGTCGCAGAAAATTCAGATTTTTTTAAATTGCCCTTTGTGAGGTCTTATGGTCAGTGATTAAAGGAAAGATTTGTTAATGTTTCCAAGTACATTTTTTAGTTCTTCAGTCATTAAACTTTGTGAAATTATTATTTTGGTCAATGTTTTTATTTATTTTCCTGCCTAGGGCTGTTGACCTATTTCAGGTGATAAAACAAAAGTAAATTCTAAATTACAAATATAGTTTAAATTAATCTCTTATTGGATTTTTCGGTAGATTGGATCGGCAAGGAATATTGTATTTGTGTATATTAAACTATTGTGTATTAGCATACGATTGTGATGATTTTTTTACTTCCTTGTGAAACTTATTGGTATCGACTACATAGTACTGATTAATTTTTTTGCATAATGAGATATATTCTCTGATCTTTTCTTAAATGAAGAAATTTGAAGAATAATTTTTCCAGTGTATTTTTTTTCTAAAAAGCAAGGTCATCATATAAAATCTGGAAAATAGAGAAGATGGTAACAATTTTAAGTTTTGAAATTATAGTTAATTTTAAAGTTTGAACACCTTGAACTTTCAAAATAACTTTCCTATTAAAAATAACTTTCAAAATAACTTTCCTATTAAAAATAACTTTCCTATTAGACTTTATAGTCTAAACTGTGTACAGTACCCACATTTAGAGAGATCCACGCCAAACCACGTTTAAAGATTTGGATTCACTGGTTTTCACTTTTTTCCCTTTATTATTTTGTTTAGCTAGATCATTTGCTCAGGCAGCGATCGAGAAGCAGAGATCGGCGTTTATCCGATGGGGGGTGATGGCGGACTGGAGCAACGGCTACTATACGTTCGATGGAAAATACGAGGCCAACCAGTTGAGAATTTTCTACCAAATGTATGACAAGGTGACGAGGCGTCTTTTCCTTCGCATGTGTTAGACTGTGTTACAAAATTCCAGCCTTCATATATCTGTCTTCTTTTTTTTTTTATAGGGCCTGATTTATCGATCTTACAAACCTGTGTTTTGGTCTCCCTCATCAAGGTATTTATGCGGTTTTGTTCATTAACGGAGAAAGTTTGTGAGGCTTCCAAATATTCAGGTCTAATGTCCTTAAACCTTAGGACTGCGTTGGCTGAAGCGGAGCTGGAATACAATCCTGAGCATGTCAGTCGCTCCATTTACGTCAAATTCCCTCTCTTGACACCTGCTCCTAAGTTGGCATCTCTTATAGGTACGATTTATTTGTTGCTCGAGTTGATTCAGGTTAGGGAATTGTAACCCTTGCTAGCATACTTGAAATTTATTTTCACAGATGGTTCGGCTCCTGTTAGTTGTCTAGTCTGGACCACGCAGCCGTGGACGATTCCGGCCAATCAAGCTGTTTGTTATATGCCAGATGCAAAGTAGGTATAGCATTGCATTTCTTCTTGTTTTATCCACAAAAGGGGTCTGTTCCATCTTAACCTCTGTTTTCTATTTTATCCTTATTACCCTCTTCAAAGTTAATGAGTTATAACTTAACTGTGCTCATATAGGTTTTAAGGTCTTATTTCAGCTTTTTGGGAAAACAAATGTAAGGGATGAAGTCCTTTGAAAATAGGACCTTTTTGATATTGCAGTTGGTTTTTCTGAAATGATGTAAAACATTTTAAATGTGGCTTTTCTTTGCTCATTATTAGTAATTTTATCCTAAAATTGTATTTCAGGTACGCCGTTGTGAAATGTTCCACATCTGGAAACCTGTATGTACTGGCGGCGGATAAAGTAACACCTGTGGCTTCTATTTTGAAAACAACATTTGAGGTTATGGCAACATTTTCAGGTGAAGATTTGTAGACATTCTGACCACCATGGTCATCAAAATACGGGTTGAGTGAAGTACTTTGCTGAACATTACTCATTCTGAATCAAAGCAGATAATGGCCTCTGCCTCTCTAGAATATATTTTACAGTGATTCCACAGGAGCATATATATGAAACATGACAGGAGCACAGAAAAATATGAACATTGACAAAGGCACAACAGACTAGAAAAAGTTTCTGGCAAATATCCAACGTAAAATTGAACAAATATGCTTAGTAGGTTGTAGATGGTACAGATATCTAAAATGAAATTGCTAAAATTTTTTTAATCTTAGGCAATCAAAAGAGCAAGGGAGGATGCAACTGTTTATTTTTGGTATATGATTTCACTAAGGAAATCAAATAAATTCTGAAAATCAGTCTGAAGGTGATGCTTCAGTCGAAAGCACCTTTAGTTGGCTACAGTGTGGGACTGGTTTTGAAATATAGCTATGGAAGTCTAGGGAAGTTTAGAATTACTTTCGATCCTTAGGGATGATAGATCTGTGAGTTTCTTACATTAAAAAAAGTTAGTTTTTACATGAATGAGATACCCCGAAATGGAAAGGTTGCCTAATAGGGGAGCCCTCTGAATGCATCAGTTCAGCTACAAGCCCATTAGAGGATTAAACATTGATTCTTACTTGTGGTTTTCTTTGCCGGCAGGCGTTGATTTGGAAAGTGGTACCTGTACTCATCCCTTAATTCCCGATAAAGTCTCTCCTCTCTTACCTGCAAATCACGTGACCATGGCCAAAGGCACGGGGCTGGTTCACACGGCCCCTGCACACGGCATGGAAGATTACAGCGTGGCGTCCCTGCACGACCTGTCCGTGGTACCAGTCCTTTTCTTTCCTTTTTAATTGCTGCTTCTGTATAATTCAAGTGATAAATCTAGCTAATCCCTTTATCTTTTGACAGTAAACAGTCATTTTTGCCATCTTAATTGTGAAATGCTGAGATTTGTGCCATACACTAAAGCTTCACTAATTCGTACTAATTGTGAAAGATTTCCTAGACGTCACACAAAATCAGCGCAAAGTTGAAATTGAAGAATATGTATTAAATGGGGGCAGCTTTTTCTTTCAAATATGAAGTCACATAGACAAGTTACTTTTAGTCCCTGAAAAATGGCAAGTGGGTTTTATGAGCTTTACTAGTTGAAAAGAACATGCTTTTGTTTTGTTGTTTTTAAATTAAACAGTCCTATCTAAATTTATTTTAAACACATCAATTACTTAGCTAGTTTTTCAGTGAAAGGCAAGTCTCAAAGTCATCACTGTGTATGTACATTGCCATAGATCCATAAAATAATAGAGACCAAGTTAAAAATGATTTTTAGTATGTATTTTTGTTACTAAACTGTAGGGCTCTGCTTTAATGAGATATCTTGCCTTTGGCCATGTAAGTGTATAAATTTACATTTCCTAGTAACTGAGCAAGTCCCCAAATTTTCAGCATAGTAGTGAAAGAGCTATTTTGTACATATTGTCTCGCCAGCTTACTGTCATAATGTAAAGTGTCTTGATACTTTAATTGTTCACAATGGCACTGTAGGATTGTTTAGTGGATGAAGATGGAGTTTTCACGGACGCTGCAGGCCCTGAACTTCAGAGGAAGGCTGTCCTCGAAGAGGGGACAGATGTAGGTGAGTACTGTGCGTGTCGATATCGTAAATCTGCGATTTCTGGGAAGTAGCCAGCAGTCACCTGACTTAGGCTTGCGTCTTACACTTTCAGCATAACCAAAGCTCAAAATGTATCTTATTTTGCCACGTGGTTTAAAACAGAGTTGGGGAGTGTTTCCTCCCTGGCCTGGACGTTGGTCTGTTTGAGCAAATCCGGGCAGCGAGCAGGGAGTGGCGTTGCGTTAGGGCTCCACAGCCGCGCAGCAGCAGCCTCGGTTTTGTGGAAGGCAAGCGGCAAGCTTGGGCCGATGTTGACTGTGAGCCAGACACTTGCCACTCCTTTGGTGACCTTTGTTAAGTCCCTGACCCGTCTGGCATGGTTTGTGTATTCTGATCTTGGGGGTCCTCCTGTCGTAAGCTGCCTTTCTGCCTCTCCGGAATTCTGGGGCCAGGGACCAGGCGCCGTGAAACCTTCCTTTGCCCACACTAAAGACTAAGGCTAATTAGACCGGGTGTATTTGTCTCCCGGGTCTGCTGCAACATACCACCATAAAGTTAGTGGCTTCAAACAAGTGTGGTCCCTCACAGTCACGGAGGCTGGAGGTCCAACGTCAGGAGTCACGGGCTGTGCTCCCTCCGAGAGCCCCGTGAGGAACCCTTCCTTGCCACTTCCTAGTTTCTGGGGGCCCCTGGTAACCCCTGGAGTCAAACCACTCCGTGTTCCCCCAGCCTCTCCTCCCTTGTCACACATCCTTCTCTGCTCTCGTGTGTCTGCGTGCCCTCTCCTCTCGTGAGGGCTCCAGTCATTGGATTTGGGGCTCACTCGAGTCCAGTGTGACTTCACCTTGACTTTTGTACATCTTCCAAGACCCCATTTCCAAATAAGGCCCCATTCACATGTCCTAGGAGTGAGGGCTTGAGCATATCTGTTGTGGGAACAAAATTCAGCTCCCTTTTCCTGGTTTCTTCTGGAAGACATGGGCACCATTTAACAGCCGAGGTATGAAGATTGGGACTCTGGATGTCAAATGTGGAATTCCAAGTGCATCTTGTTCATCTTTCCTTTGAAGTGAAGGGCATGGCATACTTAGGATTCTGATTAAGGTTTTTGCGGTCCCTGCGTTTTCTGCCAGGAGAATCCCAGGTTATGCCTCTGATCCCTGGTGGGTGGCCCCTCGTTCCGACACCTGTTGGTCCAGAGTTAGAACTCCCAGGGGATTTAGAGAGTTGCTAGGATTTTCGTAGCACTTTGTAATGATGTCTCATGCAAACTGTTACTGATTTTTTTTAAGTTATAAAGATGCTTCAGGCTTCAAAGAATTTGTTGAAAGAGGAAAAACTGGTACACAGTTACCCCTACGACTGGAGGACTAAGAAGCCAGTGGTTATTCGTGCCAGCAAGCAGTGGTTTGTCGACATCACGGACCTTAAGGCCACGGCCAAGGTAGGAAAGGCGCCTTACCATAAGGGCTGGGTTTTCATGTTCTCAGACAGAAAGGGCTGCATGGGAATTGAGGGAGGGTTTTGGGAGCGGGGGGAATCGCTGCTCTTAGATTCATAAAATTGTGGAATTTCAGATCTGGAAGGACCTTAGATTTCCATTCCTTCGTTAACCACGTGAGGAGAATCAGGCTGAAAGGGGTCAGGGGCTGTGCCCGACTTTCCTGCCCAGTGTGGAGAAAGCGCAGAATTAGGACAGAAGGGAATTTGGCAAGTTGTTGAACCTCTCAGAACCTCGGTTTCCTCATCTAGAAGCGAGAATAAGACCTGCCGCGCGGAACAAGTGAGGACGGGTTCCTGGATTCGATAAAATGCTCATGAAGCCCTCTGCTTCCTTCAGATGGAAATTCAGTCCATTTGAAAAGTTGTTGCTTTTAAATATTAATATGTATTTGAGCTCTTTCATTCAATCACGTGTGTGTGTGTGTCTCTCACAAACACCTTGATTCTCCTGAATGAAAGAGCTCAAATATGTATTTGCTAACCAGGCTGAACGTTGGACATTTTGGTTCACAGCTTGCATCCAAGACACTACTGCATTTTGTGGTTCATCGGCTGGTGTGGCAGTTGGGGGCCCTTGGCAAAGCTGTGCGGGGCAATGCACATTTTCTGTGTTTGCATTCAGTGGACCCTGTGACATGGACTGGGTTTTTTATACACTTTCCTGCAAAGCCCTTACTTGTATATGTTAAAAGTTGTAACTTCCGGCTCTGTACAGGTTTGGGTTGCAAAACATCCCAGGCTGCTGCAGTATACTGAAGTCGAGTTTTTAAGAAGGTGTCTTTGTGTGCAATTCTCCGTCGCTTTTTGCAGAAATAGAATAGAGTGATATATTCATGGTTCTCTCACCCAAGTTCAGTCATTACCAACTTAGGGCCGATTTGGTTTGTACCTACACGCCTCCTCCCACTCCCTTTATACGCCCTACCCCTTGGACTACTTTGAAGCACGTTTCGGGCACTCTTTCTTCCATAGATATTTCAGCACGTGAGTCTGAAAAGATACAAACTCTTGAAAACATCATTCCAGTGCCATTCTCACCACCTTAAAAAATACTAGTTATTCCTTAACAAAATCAAATATCCATCAGTATTCCCATTTCTTGGATTTTTAAACCAGGTATTAATCAAATTGAGTTGCAGATACTGCCACTGCCAGTAGGGGGTGCTGCAAATGGCTTTGGGGGGGCAGTTCAGGTAAGTGAGGAAACTGTGACCGTGAAACGGAAAATATAAAGATGCTTTTATTCGTGCATAGAAAGATTTAAAAAAATGGAGTTAATGTATTTTGGGCCATTTGGAGCTTATTACCAAACGCTTTTTCTACATAATTTATCTTTTGATAATTGACAAATGAAATGAAATCAAATGCTAGTAATTTGCAGCTCTTGCAAGATGGAAGGAGGGAGGGTTCCCGAGACATAGTAAGTCGAGAGGAAGGTATTTTGAGAAAGTGTTTTCATGTTTTGAACCATACTCTATGTAAATTAGGTCATATTGCTGTCCTTGTCAACTTACGACAGTAGCTTTATTTTAAGCCTTTAAGAAAATGGTTGAATTCAAGTTTGAATTGATTTTCACTGTAGTTTAATGAAGTATATAGTACTTCTACTAAACCTGCTGTTACTAGTTTTGACCTAGGGTCCTTAAAATTGGGACAGACTTTTATCACATGCTCCAGAGATCATGTCAGCTCTTGATGTTATTTACTAGGATTTTGTGGCTTTGTTTTAACTTTGCCTCATTTGCTCTGAAATCTGTAGTGTTTTAGCTTAGGTTTGTTTTTGGGTTTTTTTTTGACAGGGCGGAGTCTTAGGGGGTCATGTGAATGAGTATAAATATCTAAAGTAATAAACTGTATTAGGATAAATAGTGACAGTTTCAAGGAAATTTCTTCCGCTTTCTCTCACTGGACTTGATTTGCGAATCGATTGCAGGAACTGCTGAAAAAGGTGAAGTTTATTCCCGGGTCGGCGCTGAACGCCATGGTGGACACGATGGACCGGCGGCCGTACTGGTGCATCTCCAGGCAGCGAGCGTGGGGGGTTCCGATCCCCGTGTTCCATCACAAGACGAAAGACGAGTTCCTGATCAACAGGTAGAACTTCCTAGCTTTTTCACTGTTCTACAGTGAGTTGTATTTTCTTCAGAAATGGAAAAATAGCGGAGTATGGAGAACTCCTGATACATGTTGAATAAAATGTTCTAAAATAATGATCTTTTGGGGAGGATGAATTACAAATTTCAGAAAGAAAGCTCCTTCCATATGACAGCACTTTCAACAACTAGGGTTTCTCACTGTTTACGTAGAGAAGTGGGGGCTCTGACTTTTTTCTGAGAGAATTCATTGCTCCTGCGTGCCCGGCCTTGTGCTGCAGCAAGCTGTCAGGAACCCACAGATGGGCAGTATTTTTGGGGGATCCTGGCATGTAATTGTTCTCTGTGAAGTAGAGTCGCTCTCGTACTGAGTCTGCCCTCCCTTTCAGTGGACGTGGCATCGTGGCACCGTTCCGGTGCTTTCAAATTTAAGCAACTGTAATATAGTGAAAGGTACAAAGTGACATTTATTTTAGTGATTACATTCCCAATTTTTTTTTAAATTTGGAAAGGTGACACAGGGGCATAGTAAACAATCCAGAGCAGAAAGCTTGTGCGGTGGAAAGACGTTTCCCGGTCCAGATGCGAGGCCTTGGGAGGCAGCGCACGAGACTGCCCAGGCCCCCCTCCTGATGACAGGGCAGCCTGGCTCCTTTCCTGCGGGCAGATCCGGGGGGCTCGCAGTGCTGCTGTGCTGTTGCCCGTGGACGTGGGAAGGGGAGTGTCAGCCACTCCTTTTGGGGATAGGCTTTTACATCTGTTTTTGAGTAATTTGCATTTAATTTGGTTACTGGAACTTTTACTGGATTATTCTGTGAGGCACGTGACATGTTGGAGCCCATTTCTGTAAATACGTTCGCGTTGCCTGAGCGTCAGGTGAGGTTTCTGAGGGCACGGAGGCCATCGGGTGCCCGGGAGGTCAGGAGACTGTGGACACAACCCTGAGCGGCCCTGTGTGGGGCTTGTCACCGTCTTCTTGAAAAGGTTCTCCTTTTCATTGTCAACACTAACAGTGCTTCTTTAGGTAGCACTTTTTTGAAAATGTGTATTTTCGTTTTTTTAAATGTTGTTTAAAGCATTTTTCTTTTTTGGTTTGCTTTAACCGCTTATAGCCACGTTGGATGTGAAAGCTTTTGTCAGTTTGAAATAGCACCGTACCGCCTCTGCCTGTGTCCCTGGGGGTCTGACGCCCTAGGCATCGTGGCCCAGGGCGGAACTGCAGGCTAACCCTGGGGTAAACATGGAGCCCCAGAGTGGCTCCTTGGCTTCATTCCCAGGGGATGTGGCGCTTGAGTGGGGCCTTACGGATTCGGTAGGAAGTGTGGGGACGTGCTGGGATCGTCAGGAGCCGAGGAGCTGCAGGGCGAGTGCGTAGCGCGTACAGGAACCATAGTGGACTGCAGTGTTCGTGGGGTGTTTCAGGAGCAAACCCGGGGAAGGGTTGGCTGGGGCAGACCGGAGTGAGCCTTGACTACGAGGTTAAGGAATTTAAACTTTTAAGTAGGATGAGGAGTGAGAGTGAAAGTGTGTTTTAGGAAAGGACTCTAGATTCTAGAGAGCAGAAAGTCATTATAAGGCTTTTTCCTATAAGTTTATTACAGTTGTAATTTTATTAAAATTTGGAGCTAAGACTCTTTGCCCTAATTTGTTGCTTATGTTTTTTTAAATTGAGAGCTTGATCAGATATAAACTGATAATATCTTATTACCTCTATTAGGAATTAAAGTTGAGATAAATGTATACAAGTGTTTAAAATTCCCCACTGGAGTGTTTTCTTTTAAGGAATGTTTATAAGCCACTGTCATTGTTTCTCATTCTTTTCAGTATTTACAGAACAAGTTTTTAAGGCAACTTCCGTGAATTGATTGGGGTAGACCATATGAAGTAGGACAAACTGGTTTATTTGATCATTTGATCATGACAGTAAAACGGTGCATAGGTTGATGGATCAGTAAGCTGGGTGAAATAAATGTGAGCTTCATCAGAAAAACCCAAAACAAATACTCGTTAGATAGCATCTGTGTTTTATGTATAGTCGATACATTTGCACGGTGGTGGTACAGATTCTTTTCTGCGTGGCTCGCATGGTGTCGGTTGGTCTCTGGTACTGCAGCAGTAGAGGCATACAGAATATTGGCCTCAGAAGTGACAGACACACTTAGCCACAGTCTGTCAATTCATAGGTCATTTTCCTGTGCACCATCTGTTAGTCCACGACTTGACCCGAAGCACAGAGGGCAGGGCGAGACGGAAGGAAGAGGCGGACCACTCCAGATGCGTGGGTGGCAGTTGAATGAGCAAGGGGACGCAGCTTGGATGAGAATCACAGTGACCACGATTTTCTGTCTTCCTGGATGTGCCTTTATGTTGTAGCGAGTTGGAAACCATCAAAAGTAACAGCATCTCCACTGGAAATTGGTACACAGTCCACATGGAGTTGCTGTTACACTTGATAACTCCATGACGTCCATCCCAAGGTTCCTTCAGCTTTTCTTGATGAAAGTCTATAATAGTCTCTGAAGTATACTTACTTCACAGAAGAAAGCCTTCATGCATTCATATTATAAATAAATTTAGCAAGTAGCGAATTTGAAACTCTGATGTGATTTTGATTTGAATTAATGTTCTCATTGGTACTTTATATTCACATTTGTATTTTCTCAAATAATTCCATTTCTGCCTCTAACATCATTGGTGCTTTTCTTAATCTGTAATCTAATGCTGCTATAATTTAGGTAGAAATCTATTTCTAGTTAATAAAGACAAAATAAATACATTTTAGCATAAAAAAGATAAAATAGAGAAATACCTAGAAAGGAAAAGAAGTTGTTAAATTTCTTTCACCATTTCAGATGATTATAATTAACTTAACAATATTAATGCTGTAGTTAACATGCATTTAAGGAACTTAGCTCTCATTTCTGGAAATCATAAGAAATTGCCTAGAAATGGGCACGGAATTTCTAGTTTACTTTGAGTGTAAGCTTTAGCTACCTCAGATTTTTGCTCATGTTAATGATCTTTTGGTGAAAAGTAAAGTATGATGTTTAATAAATAAAGAAAAGTCTCTCCCAGATTGTTTCCTGTTACCTTTCAAACATAAGTATAGCATGAAGTTAAAAATAGTTTCCTTCTCAAATTTCACTGTTGTTCTAGAATGAAATTTAGTAAACGTGGATGAAACAGTCAGCCTCTCACCTTAGTCTGGTAGCTGGCAGGAGAAGGAAGGTGTGGGGTCCTCAGAGTGTCGCCTCTGTGAAGACCCAACTCAGGGAGCGCTGGGAGCCCAGTGCTGCTGATTTCCAGGAACAGGCTAAATAAGCTTTCAGCCTGCCCGATATCAAAGTGCAGGGTGATTGGCTGCTGTTACAGTTGCTGGTACTACCCAGGGATTTTCGCTGATTAACCTAGGGACACGTCCTGTGTGTGTTTAGATAAAGCTCTTGAGTAAAGTACAAAGTTTTATGATGGTGGGCTCATTGCTTAATGAAACACAGCATTAAAATGGAAGCATACAGGTTATGTACTGATAAGCGGTTTCACCCACCCCTGTCAGCAGCAATTTACAAGGGTCTGCGGGTTATATGTCAACTGTATTAAGTATAGGATATTAACAGCCTAGGGAAATTCTCAAATTTTCAAACATAAATTTTGACTTCTTCCTTGTACTTTTTTGAAGAATATTTATTATCATTAAGAAATACTGATAAGATGTTTTAAAAAATTTTAAAGCATGATCTCAATTTTGTTATAAAAATATGCACTTCTAAGCACCCTAGGGAAGTGAGAGGACTCATGTCTTGCACCCAGACAATGCAAGGATAGCTGCTTACGAAGGAGCATGATGATGTAACAAAGAGATCGCGCGGGCCAATTTCAGAAGAATGCATTCACAGCCATGAAAAACGGCAGTTCAGCGCTTACCGGTCGCTTCGTTCCGTTTATTGAAATCGTATAAACTTACCCATCCAACATTTGGCTGCCTCCAGGCTTTTGCTACAGAGCTTCAATGAGTATCTTTGGGGTACTTGTGCAGGCTTGGCTTGTATTTCTTTTCCCAGACCATCTTTTCAGATTTAGTTCGAACATTAAATTTATTTTTATTTTGCAGTCCAGCAAACTTTGTTTGCAGATTGTACATGTGTGTTTATTTTGATTGCAAGTTTTGTTTTTAAAACTCAGTGCCAGAATTTCTTAGGATCATTCAGACCACCAGAGTACAAATCAAGAGAAAGGCTTCACTTTGTGATTCCAGTTCTGCCCACTTAAATTTCGATCGGTTTGGAATGGGAGGATGTTTTTGTCCTTGAAATATATCAGACGCTTTGTTCAGTTTTTATCCTCTGATTCCAGAATTGTCTATAATTTGTTTTTATTTTAAAAATAAGTAGTATAGTTGTCTAAGATCTCAAAATATAACTGAGAAAATGTAGGAATTAAAACACAAATTTTATTTTCACTAGAGGTGGTGGAGTTTTACAGTTTCTTAATAACATGTGAGCCACAAAATTGGAACTTTTGTGTGGTATTTTTATTTACAGACTCAGTAGATACTTGCATGTAATGCAGTAATACTTATAATATTAAATCTTCATTGAATTATCTGCTCTTTAGGGATACAAAAAAGACCTCAGTCCTTTCGCATTGACTTTGAGATTCTAAAATGAGGATGTACCTGTACATATTCTGGAGCTGGAAGAATCTGTAGTTGGAAGTCACTAAAATATTAGGCCTTGTCTTTTTTAAAGATGAAAACGTTTTACACAGCTTCCCCCAGCGTTCACCGAGAATGAAGCTTGGAAGGAGAGTCTGACGGGTCCTGGCAGCGTCGCTGAGTCGCGGGTGGAGCCTGGTCTTTGGACTCTGGTTCTGTCAACACCCGTCTCCGGAGACTTCCCGGGCCGCGCCTCCACCTCGCCCAGGGTTTCCTTCTGCCTGGCTGATGAGAGTCTCTGCCTTTGCTCGGCAAGCCCGAGAGGCAGTGGTTGTCTTTCTAGATGCGTTGGCGAGGCCGACTGGAGAAGTGCAGACGCCTGGGCCATGATGTAGGAGACAGCGGTCGAGGCCTGGCGTCGGCTGTGTCACTTGCATGGGCCACAGACAGAGCTGCTCGGTGGTTTCCTGTGAATCCAGTGAGGGCGTGCTGGAACGGGGCTTTGGGAAGTAGAGTGTGTGGCGTGCACGTACACGCTTATTGGATTGATAATAGCCTTGGTCCCCAACACGTCCACCTTATTTTCTAAATGAATAGGAAAATCGAACCATTTGCTTTACTTTTTAATCTGTGTATTGCCAGCACCTTCAGGACTGGTTTTCTGTTTTATTTTCCTGTCTACCTGGAATTGCAACTCATTTTTGCAGTGTATCTGCTATACTTTCATATGTGTACACGTACTTTGCTAGTATTTCTTTTTTGCCCAGTTTATTCAGACTTTTTATTATAGTGTATTCATACTTTCTTAGCTGATAAAATGTTCTGTGCAACCTGCATAAAATAGTAATAAGTAACTAAATATCATCATGTGGTAATTAGATAGTTATTGCACGAAGTTTTTATGGTCTCATCACAAAAGTTTATCTCTACTGTTAAAAGTCCATCTAAAATGGGTGACCCTAGGAGCTATATGGACTTGGGCCCATTTGAACACTCTTGTTATTTATAATTCCTTCAGAATGGATGCTGGTAGCATTATACTTTTCAATCTTCTAATGGCTCATTTTGCTTCCTAGAGGAATTTTGCTATTGTAAGGTCTTTCACATTTCAGTGTGTAGAACATATTTAGTTTACATTACCCATTTGGTTTTGCTTCCCATAGTGTTTTAAACAATCACTTCATTTGTCAGTGAATTACGAGACCCAGTGGGCTGAATGATTTGCCCTGCACAGTCATGATGAGTAAGCAGCAGATCCAGATTAAGAAGTTAGAGCTTTCTCTTACCCACTCTTTCCATTCCATCCGCTCTCGTGGACCTACCGTTAATCCTCAGTTACTTGTATTGATGGACTGTGGTAGAAAGGAGGGTAGCTCCTCCAGAAAAGTTGGCTCTAGTGTGTCTGTTTTAATTAATTAAATATTATTACGGTAGACGTGCTAGTAGTTTGGTTAACAAAATTAACTGTCTGAATTTACTTAACTTCAGAGAATTCATTTTGATAATAGCTAATGCTTATATAATTCTTACTAATGGGTGCCAGACCTTCTTCCAGGCATTTTATATATAAGCTTGATTAATGTCCAGAATAGCTGACTTAATGATACTGTTTTATCTGCATTTTACAAACAGAGGTGCAGAAATGTGAAGTGCTTTCGCCAGCGTCGCCCAAGTAGAAAGTGATAGAGCCGGGCACCGGCGCCAGCAGGGTCCAGGGTCCAGGCTCCTGGCCCTGAAATGCACTGCAGTTCAGCGGAAAGCGCTAGAGGAAGTCGTAAAGCCCATAAAGCTGTGATAATAAATTAAAAGCATGTTGTTCCTGTGAGAAAATTTAGTATAACTTTCCCCCAGAGTTTAATTTTCAAGTAATTTATAACTCTGTATCTTCCCCAAGATAGGGTCAGTTTCAGTATTCACTCATGTGCATTTATTGGCTTTTCTGTGCTCAGTTTTGCATGGACCCGCGCATCCAGTTTGCAGTCACTGTATGGGAAGTGTGTAGGGTCACTGAAATGCAAGTTCATTAGGGCAGGGATCTCACCTGCCTTATTAGCTGTGTTCTCCAGGGCCTAGATCACTGTCTAAGACAGTGGAGATGCTCAGTAAGTGTTTTTGAATAAGTGAATTTTATTACTCGCAGCAGAGACTTCGAGAAGTGTTAGTCCTTGTGCACGGTCATACGTATAAAAAGTGGCAGAGTCGGGATATGAGCCTGGCGATCTGTCATCAAAGGGAAGTTCTGGCGTGGCATTGCTCCTGTGCACGTGGGTTTGGACTCAGTCCTGCAAGCTGTGAGCAGGGCACTGGAAGATTTTGAGAGTGGATAATTGGTGTGATGAAAGCAGTTTCAGGAATGCATTTTTCTCAAAGATGGACCATGAAATCAAAGGAATGAGAATTGGGGAAAAGTCTGACCATTGCATCAAGCTACAGTAGAATACAAGTTGTGAGGCTGGACTAATTCAGAATTAGTGAGGTGATAAGTTTGAGTAATATTTTAAAGGTGGAAGTGGCAGAGTGTGTTGCTTTATTTGGGGCAGAAATTGGGGGGGATAGTTATGAGGTTTTGAATATAGGTACTTGAATAGAAAATGGCTGGATAGAAGTAGGGAAATGAGTAACTGAAATAGAGATATTAGGAGAAGTCTTTTTTCTTCTTGTAAGGGATACAGACAACTTAATTTTATTTCTTAGATACTGTTAATACTGATATTATGTTATGCTGAATTCAGATGACAGCCAAGTAGCAAGTAATTGAAGAGAGTGCCACTGAAGTTTGGGGGGAAAGATAGGAAAATCTCCTGCAGATAGGAAGAGATACTACTCTTTTTTAATTTTAAAGTGTTTGGCGTTGATCAAGTGGTTCAGTGAACAGCTCTGTCCTGTCCCCTAACACAGCCAAACCATTGAGCACGTCGCCCAGCTCGTGGAGCAGCACGGCAGTGACGTCTGGTGGACTCTGCCCCCCGAGCAGCTTCTTCCTGCGGAAGTCCTCGCTCAGGTGAAGTTCTGTTTGTGACTCACGTTTGTGGCGCCTTGTGTGTGCTGCGGGACTTACTAACCACAGCAGGCGTCCTTGGGAGCTAAAAAAGTGGGTGCGGTATCACGGAAAGTGACTGAGTTCCTTCACTAGAAATGAGAATTCAGTGCCCTTTGAGAGTAGGCATTTTTGTTTAGCTAGAGAAGCTTAGTACTTAATGTAGCAGTAGCATGTGAGGGTTGTTTATCTCATCGAGGGCCAAAGTTTTAACTGGTGTGGTTAAGTAGCTGTGACTGTGAGAACAGTGCCCAACACTGGGACATCAGGACTTTGCAGCACCTGAATTAGAGGTGACCGATGGCACCATACTCCAAAATCCAAACTGGGGGATAATTTCAAGAAAGCAAAAACAAAAACAGTTTATGTTTATATTAATAAATGTATAAATTAAGTGGCCATAGTCATTTTTACGTGCAAATGCGTCAGTTGTTACGAAATTGTGAAATATTTTTAAATGTTTTAAATTCATTTTAAAACGTGACTTTAATGGTTCCAAGTGTTTCATCTTCTTCCGATGTTTGTGGGTATTCATTGTCTATACTTTTTAGTGCAACAGAAACGCTTTTCCGTTCTCTCACTAGGCCGGTGGCGCTGATGCCTTGGAGTTTGTGCCGGGGCGGGACATTTTGGACATCTGGTTTGACAGTGGAACTTCATGGTCTTCTGTCCTCCCAGGTAATTTTATGTAATAGTTTATGGACCAGTCAGACAGTTTTGAGAATATGTAAACATTGCTTAGAAGAAATCTGTAACTAACAGGTCTTTCTGTTTTATTTGGAAGATCGGCTCTAATGTAATTTTAGATCTGGAAAGATCCTTGGAGATCATTTAATCTAAAGATGTGTATCTTTTGTGTTTTTCCAAGTGCAATTTCCAAATAATATGGATAAACATGGGAGTTTTCTCCCTCCCACCCCCCGCCCTCCAGGCAGCCCCGAGGCACCAGTTCTATGAACAGAGTTTGGACATCACCAAAGTGGTCCCACCCCATCATTTTTCAGAGGAGGGATTGAGACCGCATTAGAGGCAAATGAGGTGATGGTCACAGAACCTAGAGTCAGACTCGAGGGGCCAAGCACCCTGATTTTCAGTTCTCATTCTTCTTCACTACATTGCTTTTTCGCCACTCCCCTCCCCGCTGCCATACCAGCAACTGACTGGTGTTACACCTGCTCGTAGTTGGGGTGAGTCTGTGGAAGAAACGCCCTTGAGGGTACTGAGTGGAAGGTTAACGTGAAGCATGTGGCTGGGCCTCACTGTGCAGGTCAAGTCGGGGACGAGGTGCCGGGGAAGTCGCTGTCACTCCGACAGGTCCTATACTGTTCCTGAGGGCCAGCTTCAGCCCAAGAGATCCTGTTTGCTTTCTGCAGCAAGGGGGTGTGGGGAAAGTAGCTTGTGTGTACGGAGGGCTGTGGTTGGAGGGACTGAAAGGGACCGTCCTCAAGTTTTAGCCGGGGTGTACTGGTCCCACACCTCACTCTGGAGAGGAGAGCGGCGTGGTTGCTGTAGGTAAATGCATTCCTTCATTTGGCCTGTGTTTCGGCTTAGGAAGTTTGAAAAGTAGAATGCAAGTAAATCCTATTGACTTTCTATTATAGCTAAAATATACATAATAATGTCCAAAGGTAAGTTACGTATTAATAAAATTTTTCTAATTTCTATGTAGTAATTTTCAGAATTATTATTTCATAAGTTTCACCGTATTTAAGAGAAAATATTGCCAATGTAGGTACTTTGTTTTCCTAAATTACATTGAAAATGTAGGCAAATAGCGTTGCACAAGGTAGGTAAGTTACATAGCATTGTAGTATAAACAGGAAAAAGAGTTACCTACTGCCACAATTGGGACAACATCCTGAATTTCAGGAGTATGCCATTATGTGAAATGTGCATGTATAGGGTATTTCAGAGCTCGTTAACTGCTTCACCCTCGGTGGGAATTGCTGCTACTAGCATTGCTGCTTTGTAATTTCTGAAGCCGCTTTGCATTACCAAGTGCAGCATTTGCAAGCGAAAGCCACAGACAGGGTTGAAGACCGGAAAGGGCCCTTAAGGCCGCGCGCCGCTGTCCGTGGTGCTGAGGGCGGTCAGATGCTCTCTGTCTGGTTTGCGCTGTTCTCAACCGACCATTTCTGGCAGAAATATTTATTAAATGAAGTTAGTGATAAGAGTGCACCTGGTCAGCAAACCCTCCTTTCCTTTCCTGTCACGTGTAGGTGATTAATTCAAAGAAAGAAAGTTAACTGTTAAAGGTGCATATTGCATGCGTAGGGGCTGTCAGAACATAAACTACCTTTATAGGTGATTATAGGTAATGCATGAGCCAGATTTTAGACTGTAGTTTCTGCTTAGCACTCAGATCTCATCTTCCTCCTCAAAAAAGTAAATTATCAATAAAAATTAGATTAATTGGCTAATATTTTATCCTGTTTACCTCCCTGTTATTCTTTTGTGATTTAAAAAAAAAGCTTCAAAAAATAGGCTGTAGCAAGTGGTAGTCAAGACACTAGGTGAATTTATAGTTTAAAAAGCCATAAAGTGGAGGTGACTTGCCTTAAAAAAAAAAAACAAAAATAAGAAATCACCTACTTTCCTAAGAAGGTTTATTGTACTTCTTTCTCTTTCTCGGATGGTTTGTATCAAGTCCAATATGAAATGATATAATGTCAATGTCTATCTACTTCCTTGAGAGTATTTATTGAAAAATACAATCAGCTTGATTTTGAGCTTAGTTTTAGCTACCAGACTTCATCAGTATCTATATTATTTAATGAGATGAATTTGGTGATTATTTACTGAGATGAATTTGGTTTTAATTTTTGCTGACAGATTTTATAGCAGTGAAAGAGACTTGGCTTATGAATTTTAATGCCAGGTCAAGTACATGTTTCATTGTTCAAGGTCAATAGAACTTAAGAAATTGAAACTTGAAAATTTCTGAAAAGGAGCAGCATTTTTAAGTGAATCACATATAGGTAATACATCATACCTGTATTTCTAAAACATTCTTTAAACATTGAGCAAAAGTATCAGTTATTGCAGTGATTTCTAAACAAAGCCATGAATTACCTTTATATTTTAAATAGACTTCGTTTTGTAGAGCAGTTTCAGGCACGTCACAAAGTAGAGTGGCAAGCAGAGTTCCCACATCCTGTGTCCCCCTCTCCCACAGCCTCCCGGTCAACGTCCCACAGCAGAGGGCCCATTTGTGGCAGCTGCTGAACCTGCACTGACCCATCATGACCACCCAGAGCCCACAGTTGACGTTAGGGTCGCGTCCGGTGTTGTGCATTCTGGGGGTCTGAGCAGATGCACAGTGACAAGTGTCCTTCATCACAGCATCGCAGAGCACTCTCACTGCCCTGAAAACCTCCATGCTACGCCGTTCACCCCAGCCACCTCCCACCCCAACCCCTGGCTGTCGTGGCTTTTTTATAATTTGCCCATCCTTTGACTGGGCCATTGTCAAGTTAGAAATTAGTAACTCGCCCTTTATAAAGACATTTTGTCCTGATTTCATTTCTTGGTTAAACACATGCCCTCCAGACTGTCTAGGTTCACAATCCATACCTACTGTTGCTTCTTATCTGCGTAACCTTGGACAAGCAATAAACCCTCTGAGGGCCCACATTCCTTGCCTGTAAAATGGGGAAGTGACAGTACCTGCCTTACAGAGAAAACTCTGCATATCCCATGAATTAACATATAAGGTTATTGGATCCTCAGCAAGGATTTGTTAAATAGATGAAAATAGTAGTTTGTTCTCATAAAATATTTAACTGGTAATACTGATATTGATAATTATGAATTGAACCCTAATTTAGATAGTATTATAATTACCTGTGGTTTGGGAGTTCATACTCCAAGGTTTATTTTCTTTATCTTGATTGATAAATTGGCAGTGAGAGTAACAGCTCCGGTGAATGCAATCTACCCACTGGGTGTAGCCTGACGCATGAACTAACGTAACTGCTTTTACCCTTTTTGTCCTTTAATACATGTTCCTTTCTGTTTTCCTAGTTTAATTACATGTCTGCCTTTGTTAATACTTACTTTTGAGGTTCGGACCAAACAGCAGATTTATACTTGGAAGGAAAAGACCAGCTGGGTGGTTGGTTTCAGTCTTCCTTGTTGACGAGCGTGGCATTGAGGAAAAAAGCCCCTTTTAAGTGAGTATCGTACCTGAGCTACACCAGTCAGCACACCGTGAGCATGTCCGCTGGGCACTTGCCAGTGCGGGGGCCCTGGGCTGAATAGTGTGTAGGGGCAGTCACCGCCTTTTATTAGCCTACGGTCTCATGAGAGTTTGACGTGAAAGAGAGAGAGAGCGAGAGGGAGAGAGAGAGAGAGAGGAGGTAACCGTACAGAAAAGGCTTGTCCTGAGTCAGCTCATAACTCAGAAGCGGGAGTCAGCGCTGACCATGGAAGTGGGGAGCCTGCGGAGAGCCAGATCCTCAGTCCTGGTCGGACTCGGCCCAGAGGGTGCAGTCGAGGGCGTTGGGGGCCGACTGAAGACAGCCTGCGGGCTCGGTGTCCTTGTATTGGGAGTATCCTGAAGTGGCGAGAACTGAAACATCCCTTTAGTGAATTTTGTTAAATTTGGGGCTCTTGGTCATAGGTAATTGCTTTTCCTTGTGCACATATGTGGAGAGAGGTTCTAATCTGAAAGATTCTTAACAGAGCTCAAGATTTTTGCTGTCTTACCATAAAAACCCATTCCAGAACAATATAAATGTTTGTTTCTTGTATAATGTGCTTTTATAAGCCAATAGAATAGCAGATGCTTTTCTCTTGAATTGTCATTTTGAAGATAATTTGAGGTGATAATCTGCTTTTTCTCAGACATACATTTTCCTGGTTAGTTTTGATCATCAAAACTAGCATACAATGGATGTTCAGGAAATACCTGTTTAGTGATTGCAAACATCAAAATTTTTTCTGTTTATAAGTAGAAAGCTGCTAAAACTAGACTTTCAAGAAAAGCTTCCATACATAATCGGTCAAGAAAAATCCTATTTTTGCGTCAAACCAAGATACCCCCTTTAAGCTGGAAGCCAGCTTCGGAAAGGCCGTTAGGATTGTGTTACTATACTCGCCGATTCGCCTTCGTAGGACAGTGGTCGTTCACGGATTCACTCTTGGAGAAAAGGGAGAAAAGATGTCTAAGTCCCTTGGGAATGTCATCGACCCCGACATTGTCGTCAATGGAGGACAAGTAGGTGGTTCTCTAAAACTGTTTTGGTTTTAAGACTCTCTAAGTTGGCAGCCAAAACCCTTAATATAATTACGTCTATGTTTAAAAAAACCAAACATCTTTTATATGAACAGCAGGTGCCTTACCATGTCTTAAACTGGACTCTTCAATAATGCTTGATTTGGAGGAGAAAGGGAAGGGCTGGGATTGTGGGTAGCCCTCGTGGCTCATTTCAGGTCTGAATCTCTAGGTAGGTCCTGAACTGCGCTACCCCTTTTTTACTTGAACTTTAAACTCTCATTTTACATTTAAATGGAAATGGCATGAGAAAAAAAAATGAGATTGCAACTTCTCAATGCACGTTTCGTCATTCTTGGAAATTACACACTTTAAAGCCTGTCCTTAATGAACGTCAGATCTGGGGTTGCTGATAATTTGGGTTATTTTGAAGCTGTTTTGAGAAAAGACACCACTTCTGTTACTCCTTTGGCGTTTTCCCGCCCCCCTCCCGTCCAAGGGCCGTTTCTCTGTGTACAGAGTTGCTCGGGGCTGTGGAGGGGAAGAGCGGCACCCTCCCCGCCCCCCAGACGTCAGACCACTGGTGTGTCTGAGCAGCAGCTGTGAGAGACGCACAGACGTGACCAGGGCGGAGGTTGGGCATCGCACGGGGTTGCAGCGTGTGCTTTTCCTGCAGTGTTGTTCTTTTAGATGCATTAGATGCCGCCCTAACTCTGAGACTGTAGCCCGTTTCACTACTAGGCAGGTATTTTTTTGTGCTCACATGTTTTTGAGTAGGACTTCCTGAAACATTTGTTCACCTCACTGGAATTGAAAGCCATTCATGCGTGTATATGTTTTTGGGTTTTTTCCTCATCGAAAAGGATCAAAGCAAAGAGCCTCCTTATGGTGCTGACGTCCTTCGCTGGTGGGTGGCTGAGTCCAACGTCTTCACCGAAGTGACAATCAGTCCGTCTGTACTCAATGCGGCCAGAGATGACATTAGCAAGGTCAGTCCTTGTCCTTCCTGTTTCTGGATGAAAAGGTCACTGAACCACCATTTGTAAAGAAGGGGTGCATTTTGTTTGGCACTACAAAGCTGAATGAAAATAGTTCTACACGTGTGAGCATTTAAAAATATCCCATATTATGTGTTTAAAAATCAGTAGTAATAGTAACTTTATATACTTTCTTTTTATATTTTATTAAATAAATAAAGAGCATACATGAAATTATACACATTTTGTGGAAGCGGCATTTTATTTGAAAGTCCACCCATGTTTTGCTAACGGACATTTTAATATTGTAAACAAAAACAGAATCTGCCGAGACAATGCGACAGGTATGACTGAACCCGTCCAGAACCGCTCTCCTCCCTGTTAAGGTGTGTTTACACAAGGCACTGATTAGCAGGCCGGTTTATTTCTTCATTAACTGAACTCTTGTCTAGACATGAACTTTAAAGATACTGTTCCCCCTTATGTAAAAAATACGTGGTCATAACATGAGCCAAGGAAAAGGTTCAAAGATTTTGTGCCCTTCCCTGCCCCATAACACCTCCTAGGGTTTCACGGAAAAGAAGGAAAGTCTTGAAGTGCCAGCAGCTCCTCACCTGCACCTGGAAAGGCCTCATGTCAAACGGAAAAGGATGACCTGCCAGGCGCAAAGCAGTCAGGTCCCTTCCCAGGGCACCAAGGCCGACTGTCAGGTGCCGAGTCAGGGAACAGCTCCCTTGCAAAATCCTGGGCACAAAATCGACGACGAGCATTAACGCAGTAATAGTGCTTCCCATAGAGACAGAGTTCTTCAGTGCTTCCGACCCACGGGCTTGCCTTAAAGTGTTTGGCGCTCTCCGTGTCAGCTGGAAAGCATGTGAATCAGATTCATTCCCTGGATAAACATCAGACATACCCTGTACGCTGGCACTCACTTTCATAAGGAGGTTTGATTCAATATTAATGTTACGTATCAATAATTATAGATAAATACAAATACTTAAAGAATGTGTACTGCACGGTTGATTTTTTTTAAAGTTAACTTTAGTTACTGTTCTGTATCTGTGAGGACTGGAGAGAAGAAAAACACTGCATAATTAAGCATGTAAAATGTGAAATACTGATACTGTATACTTTTAAGATTTTTTTCTTTATTTTTTATTGTTTATGCTATTACATTTGACAATTTTATATACTTTTTATGTACTCAGCGACCTCTCACATTTATTCCTTTTAGCCTTTGCACCTACACAGGTGAGCACACTGGGTGCCCTACAGTTAGAAAGAAACGGAATGAAATTCACTCTTTACGTGTAAAGTCCAGGGGTTGTTTCATCACCTGGGCTATTACAATGAGTTGCATTTTGTTTCCTTGTTTTGCATTTGTAGTCTCCTTCAGGAATGGTATTTTAAAAGTATCCCATTAGGAAAGTAACATGAGTTGGATAAAACCTAATTGTAGAGAAATAAAATAACTCTGCAGAAGAACTTACGATGTCGTAAATTTTTTTTGACTGCCTCTTTGTTTTGTTTTCTTTCCCAATAGCTTAGGAATACACTCCGCTTTCTTTTGGGAAATGTGGCTGGCTTCAACCCGGAGACAGACTCCATCCCTGTTGACAAAATGTACGTCATAGACCAGTACATGCTGCACTTGCTGCAGGACTTAGCGGGCAAGGTAAGTGGGAACCTGGGAGCTTTTGGAGAAGGGAGGCCAGCACCGTTCCACGTGGAAATGTGATGTGCGTGCAAGTGGAACAGCCTTACTGGAAGGTTAGGAACAAACTTAACTACAGCCCTGAGAAGAGTTCTCCTTGATAAATTCCACATGTTCCGAGGTCCACCTGAGGTTTAAAGTCTGATGATTTCTTTCCCAGTTTCTCAGACGACGAATTACCTCGTGGAAACAATAGGCCCAGACTTTTCAGACCACATTTTCTCTCAAGATCAGCTCCATTATTGAGTATTTCTCCACCCAGAAGGAGTAGAGTTGTACTTTACGTACCTGCAGATGTACCCCTCAAAGTCTAGAAATAACTGAAACGAGTATTTCTGTGTCTTGTAAGATATCTGATCACTTACATATAAACACGGATCACTTGTGTTACTCAAAAACTGGAAGTGTGCTTGCTTCCACGTACCCGTACGTCAGAGGTGGGCGTGCAGGTTTGTGGCCAATTTTACTCCCCGGGCATAAAAGAGGCAACAGTGGTGACCTGCTGTCTTTGCTGCTTTTACATGGTTTGGTGTCATCACTGCAAACCGGATCCTTTCCTTTGACGAGTGTTCTGTAGTTTCCAGAGCAGAACGTTCAGCGTTTTCTCAAGGCAGTCGAACTTGAACCACAAGTCAAGTTTGGGAAACGTGCTCCCCACACCACCCCCCGCCCCGGCCCAAGAGCTTTGCCTGCCTCCCCCGTTTCGTATTTGTCTGCCTTTGACGCACGTTTTCAGAAGGAACATGTTTTGCTGACGACGACTTGCCTTCCCGTTTGCTTATCCCAGCTCCCAAATGTGTTTGGCTTTGTTCCCTAGATAACCGACTCATACAAGCAGTACGATTTTGGAAAAGTCGTCCGGCTGTTGCGAGCCTTTTACACCAGGGACCTTTCTAACTTTTATTTCAGCATAATCAAAGATAGGTACGTACGGCTGAACAGTGAGACACTTGACAAGCATTTCCTGAGTGTCTGCTCTGCTCGGCAGACGTTGGGCGTCCAGCTGTGAGCAAGGAGGGCAGCCGGCGGTTGCTTGCGTGGATTCTAGAGCGAAGGCTGATTGTTTTGCCCTGCCTCTCCCTAGCGTTACGGTTTGGGGCAGCCCATCCTCCAGTCTGTGTCTTTACCTGTGAGGTGGTAAAGCTGATCCCACCCCAGTGTGGTTATGAGAAGGAAAAGGGTATATCAGTAATGTGCTCTGTGCTGTGTGTGATGAATCGCCCAATAGTAGCAGCTAAGGAGGTGTGAACAGAGTCTTGTTTGGGGAGTTTGTAGGGCTTGAGGGGGAGGCACATTTAAAGGTCAACTAACTCGGTTGTCCTCTGACCCAGTAGTCTGGACTCCGTTAGCTGGAAGGTGGAATGTCAGCCGCCAAGAGGTTTTTGAGGTGGGGGGGCTGGGGGGGCACACCCGGAAAGGGGAAAGGACAGTGGAGGGCCTGTGATAGAATATCTCATTTAATTGGAAGACGATGAGGCCCACTCAGTGAGCCACTGTAATGTAAGAATAAGCACGACCCCAGACAGGGCTGGCCTCGGCAGTCAGTGTGCAGTGATGTCCGTCAGCCGCTGAGGCAGGTGCTCTCCTCCAGGCTTTACTGTGAGAGCGCAAGTGACCCCAAACGACGCTCCTGTCAGACCGCGCTGGCGGAAATTCTGGATGTAATGGTTCGGTCTTTTGCGCCCATTCTTCCACACCTGGCCGAGGAGGTGTTCCAGCACATACCTTACGCTACAGGTAAGAATGCTGCTTTTTCTCTCAATGGGAAGGTGACGGCGAGGGTGCAACTCCTGACTGCATGCTCTTCGCGTCAGGGGCACTTACTCATCTTACTCATCTGCAGGGAATGGTTTATGGGGATGCCCCTCCGTCCCTTCCGCGCCTGTTTGTAGAGGGTGGCTTTCAGGGCCTTCACGTGCTTTCTGAGATGCTAGCAACTGGGCCATATTGAGGAAGTACTTTTTCTTAAGTATTTATAAGTGTCAGAAACACATTAAATTTTATTAAAACGAAGTGTAGTGCTTTGTAGTATTTTTACGATAGTTTTTTCCAACTGTACTGAACTTCTATATAGAAGTTTAGAAAGAGGAGAAGAGTCACTTGTTAGCATCACTTTCAAAGGCTCACGTGCATGTCTGGAAGCATTAGGGCAGCTCCGTGATAATTCAGCCCGTGACTGCCTGAAATGACAATTCTTCCTTCCCAGGCACAGTGAATAGTTCATGGTTAGAGCTTTGTATTTAGTTCAGAATGCATGTAAGTTACTGGGGTTTTTTATTTTTATTTTTAAGAACCCAGGAGTGTTTTTCGTACCGGGTGGATTAATACAAGTTCCATCTGGAAGAAGCCTGGGCTGGAGGAGGCGGTGGAGAGCGCATGCGCCATGAGAGACAAGTTTCTCGGGAGCATCCCTGGCAGAAACGCCGCCGAGTACGAAGTCACCATCGTCATCGAGCCCGGGCTGCTCTTTGAGATCATAGAGGTCGGCAGTCATTTGTACCTTTTGAAAGGGTGTTCGCATCAACAGTCTCACTGGAAATTTGCTTTAAAATCTTCGTGTTGGGGCGGAGAAGGTATAATTAAGTTCTAATTGAAGTGCAAGGCCTTGGGGCTGTTTGGATGACACGTGAGCCCGTGGGAACAGTATTAGGGACACGTGAGAATCAGGAGTCTTGTGTTAAGGGTGTAGTTTCCTGGGAATTTTGTCTGGACCAGATTCAAAACAAATCCAAAACAAGATTTCCATCTCTTTTCTCGAGTTCTGGAAAAATTGATTTGCTCCAGCAGATTATCATGTGATCTCAAAGTCTTCACCGTTTGTTTTTTTCCTACAGTTCCATCAAATATTTTTTTAAATATTTTATTTATTTTTAGAGAGGGGAAGAGCGGGAGAAGAAGAGAGAAACATCAGTGTGTGGTTGCCTCTCATGTGGTCCCCACTGGGGACCTGGCCTGCAACCCAGGCATGTGCCCTGACTGGGAATCGAATCTGCGATGCTTTGGTTCGCAGCCCGCGCTCAATCCACTGAGCTACGCCAGCCAGGGCCCATCAAATATTTCTTCCTGGGATTTAGAGGTTGATTGGCCAGATGGGATTAGAGCTTAACATACTGACTCAAGATTTTCCTGTAATTTTAATGCTTAGAAAGAATTGGCCATGAACACGTTTTACGTTTTACTGGTATCATTTCCCCCCAAAAATGACCATCTTATTTGGTGGGTAAGCTCTATTTAAATTTTTATTATAATTGGTCAAGATTGGAGGCTTGAAATAGCTGGTAGATGTGAGACTTAATCAGACAAGAGAATTTCAGCAGTATGTTAACATTTTCAAATTTGCACTTGGGAAGTGCCAGCC
The DNA here is from genome assembly GCA_028533065.1 of Trachops cirrhosus. Lineage (NCBI taxonomy): Eukaryota > Metazoa > Chordata > Mammalia > Chiroptera > Phyllostomidae > Trachops > Trachops cirrhosus. The sequence continues at coordinate 85,547,220 of CM052546.1, read as the reverse complement.
CCTTCATCTTATGAGCCAGGAGACGGCAGCACGGGGGCTGCGACCCCCTGAGGCCAAACAGCCCAGCACCGGGTTCCCCTGGGAGTCCCTGTGACCTCACGAGCTCTGAGCAAAAGCCGGAAAAAATGCAGCTTGTGTCAGAAAAAAGACTTTCTTAAAAATGGAATACCTTTTCCTATCAGTCACACTAAGTAGCTATCAAATGGAGCCCTGGTTCGAACACTTACAAATTGCAATGGTTTGTTAAAACCAAATCAATCTCTTTGAATCTGCTTTCTCGTGGTTTTTTTTTTCTTTAAGGAATGTCTGTATGAGCTCACACTCATTTTAAAGATCAGAATTACAATGGAAAATGTGGAAGTGCCCATCAAACACCCCAGCTCGGCGTCCTTCAGACGCCTCCGTGCCTTGCTCAGGTGGCCATCCTGGTGAGGTGGCGTCCCAGCCCCTCCCCGAGTTGTCAGAGGCGTGATCCAGGGAGAGCGTGGGCCTCGGAGCCCACAGCCCTGGGCTGGGTGGCGGCTGCACCACGGAGCGGCTGAGAAAGTTGGGCAGGCTAACCTCTCTGCTCCTGCTTCTCCCTTTATAAAGGGGCGGTGGGGGGGCGGCGATAAACACTGTGCAGGTGTTTCGGAGCAATTAGAAATCACGGGTGTTTGGCATCCAGCAAAGTGAAGAGCTGCCCGAGTGTATTCTCAGTAAATACCATCGGCTGGAAGTTCTCAGTTCAGACCTTGTGAACTAGGAAGAATTGATGTGTTTTAATAGTATTATATCAGCAGGGAATGGTACAAAGGGTTTCTCACTGGACACGCGAATTTAGTGTTGACCACCTCAGTTTACGGTGAAAATCTAACCCAGGTGGTGACCTGCACGTGCTTGATTTCAGATGCTGCAGGCCGAGGGGACTTCCAGCACCTCCCAGCTGAGCGAGCTCCTGATGGCTTCCCAGACCACTCTCCTCCCCCAGGAGCCACAAGGGACGCCTGCGGATGCCACCGAGCACACCGGGACCTTCCTCATCAACCTGGAAGGTAAGCAGGGAGGAGACGAGAGGGCGGGGCCTAGCGGGAGAACCGAGTGAGGACAGCGGGTCATCTCTGAAGGCAACTTTCTGTGGAAATGGCTCTCAAAAGCGCCCCACCCAATGATCTTGGGGACACGGTGCCAGGACTGGAAGAGGGGGTTTCCTGCCTGTGCTGTGAAGAAGTGGTTGTCACTGCGTGTGGTGCCAGCCACCCTCACTCCTGTTTGGCTTCCGTGGCCCTCTCCTGGGACACCCTTTTTCCTAGTGCTGCCCAGGCCTGCCCACCCTCCCCAGCTCTGACCCTGAAATGTCTTGTGTAGACCCTGAACTGAAATATGATTTAGCTACTCCGAGGGAGGAGGCCCGGAAGACGGGGCATGAACTCATCCCTGCGGTGGCCTCTCGTGAGCGCGCCTCTTGTGGGCGTTTCTGTCACCCTCATTCTCCCTGCTGGACGGGAGAGAAGGGCACGCAGAGGTCCCGGGAAAGTGACGTTGCCTGTGTCTTCCAGAGCAGCTTCGCGTCCCGGTGGGAGGTGGCAGGCCTGGCACTTGACCACGTGGTAACCGTCCTGGCTTAACTGCTCTCGGAAATGTGAATGTAACATCTTTGCCCAGGGACGAGAAAAGAATTCACCTTCTTTACCATGTGTTACCAGTCTGAGGTCTAAGAGTGTAAACAGTGGAGAAAGTCTTGCTTCCTTGTGTACAAACCGAGACGTTTTAAGTGGAGGCACTGCCGTTGTCCTATCATTTGGCTCTTTTCAAAATTCGTAAGTTACGCTGCCTTCCCAGCCCCCCTCTCATCGGAACCGGGCTCGGATCACAGGCTGGAAGGCCCGTCTGCGAACTTAGGCGTAGAACTCAGTCGGGGAGAAATCAGGCATCTCTCAGGGCCTTGGCTGCCTCAGCTGCCCGCTGAGTCGTGTGGTTCCGCCACGTATTCTTGCTGTGCACATAATGTGACATCGGCGATGTGACCGGCTTTGCCAAGGCAGGAAGGAGAAAGTCTGAAGAAGCACCTGCAATACATGTGTGTTTTTCATTCACAGGTGGTGATATTCGTGAAGAGTCTTCATATAAAGTAATTGTCACGCCAACCACCAAAGAAAAATGCCCTCGTTGTTGGAAGTACACGGCCAAGTCTTCAGATACGCTCTGTCCCCGGTGTGCAGAAGTTGTGGGTGGGACATAGCACCTCCCTCCGGCGCCGACCGCGGCTCCGGGCAGACCTGGCGGTGCTGACTCGGTGTGGGTGGGCTGCTTGCCACGCTGGGAGGAAACCCAGACTCGGGTGAGGAGTGGGGGAGTGAGAGGGGGAGGGGGAGAGTCAGAGTGAGAGTGCTAAGGCTTCCCTGTAACTGGATGAACGCAGTGCACATGTATGTGCAGAAACCCATACGTGTGGACGGGTGCTGCCCCGTCCACGGCGGGCCCGCGCAGACACGGAACACGCTGGCCATCGGCTGTGGCTGAGCGGGAAGCGCTTTATATTTCATAAGCCCTTTTGACGCAGTATTTAAGTTCTGCAATGTCTAAGAATAAAGGCGTTTTGGAAAATCGGTGGTGCTGTTGGTGCGGCTGTGCAGTGTGGTTCTGAAGCGGAACGGCGCATCCAGGAGGTGACCAGGGAACCCCACTCCGCCTACCAGTGAACACCCACCCCTTCAGAATAGCTAGTTCGTTTGGTTGAATTAGAACGAAAATACCACTAAACCTGCTATTCTCAAACAAGAGGGGAAAAAACATTAATGTATGTACTTACACTGATGAATGTTAGGGAAACAAGATGAAAGCTGAAAATTTATTTCACTAATATACATAAATTCACAACAATGAACAAACACAGAAAACAGCAGTATATACAGAATTTTACTACTTACAGTACATTACATTAGGTAATAGAGGATTTATAAACAACTCGGTATTGGATTAAAATCTTTCTAGGGATAGCTAATTCTCCTCAGCAGAAATCAAACTTATAAGTCCAACAAATCTGTTCCTGCCGGGGTGAGAGGGCTTTCCCTGTTGCTATCAGTCCTTTAAAAGTGTTTGTCTCTTAAAAATTAAATGAATCACAGTAACTTCTGAGTGTTATAATCCATGTAAGCTTAGTATTAAATCTGAGATTTCTGTGATTTTAAATTGCAATGGATAATTTCTTCTTAAAGAATGCAATTTAAATGTAACAATGTTTACTGTGACCTAAGATGAATTTTTATAACTGAGGTGGAATAAGTCTCTTCTCCATTTATTTTTCTTTTTGCAAACATAGGAAGCGTTTAGAAGCCTGATGCTGTTCCTGTCTACATTTATGCTGACTCGTGGGAGTCCACATCTAAGCCCAACCTGTAACGTGGAAGTTATGAGTATGGAACGCTTGTCTTCGTTCCGCACTAGACAGTGGGGTGTAAGGGGCGCCCCACGCCTCTTCGCTGCTAATGAGGAACGGGCGTGGGGGAGCGGATCTAGGGAATCACTCCTGGTTGAGGGCCGCCCAGCAGCAGCTGCAGCTAAGTGGGACAGGCCCTGTGTTTCGGAACGAGCCACTGGGTGGGCTCGTGTGAACGAGCACACCTGACTCCTGCACCTGTGGCCCTTCCCTGTTCCAGGCCGCGTGCAGGCAGACCGCCGCGGCAAAGCGAGGGGCCCACTAAGGTCGGTCGCCGTCGTTCCGCTGATGGTCTTGCCTTCCGTCTGTGAAAACTCGGCATCCGGAGTGCAGTAAGGCAAGGTCTGCCTGCACAGAGCTGCTTATCTGCCTTTCTTCTATTGGATTTCTAGGTTTATTTTAAAGCCCTTGATGGAATAGTAAAATATTTAGCTGCTTCTTAACCCTACAACTCAGAATTCAAATTTAAAATTCTGTGAGTGGTAAATTTTAGGATTACCGATCTACTCAGTGGAGACTCAGGGACTTGTCCCAGTCCTCTGCCCTATTTCCGCCTATCCTCCACAATCCTCAGATCTGATTGTGCGCTAAACCAGTTTTATTGGCTAAAATGTTGATTAGCCCACCCAAAATGACATGGAATCAAAATAGGATTTAATCTTTAAAAATGCCTATACTTCTATGCTTTTGAACCACCTTCCAAAATTTATAATTACTTTCAGAATATGGAAAAAAATCACAGAAAGAACCAACTTTTTAGAATGTCTACGACGAGTGACTATCTGAAGCCAGATTCGTTCACAGGAAGCCACACGAGCGTCTCTGGGTGGGGTGGCGGACTCGGGCAGTGGGCTCCGGGCGGTGGGCTCGGGGCGGAGGCCCAGCAGCTGGCCCTGCGCCGTGTGCGCCTCCGTCGGACAGACGGGCCGCACCCCAAAGACCCAGGGCATCCTACACGTTTATTTTACGCTGAATTAAACACTGACTCAGTTTTAGACAGGGAAGTCCTTATTCGGATGTGACCTTTTAGCGAAAAAGAATTTACATGGGATCTCGTCTTTTCCTTTCTGTCTCAACTTTGTGCAACTACCGGAGTCAGGTTCTCCCGAGGGCGCGCAGAAACTGACTTCTGTGTCACCACGAGAGGACTGCAGTCCCGCACAGGTGGCAGTAGTTGCACTGCATGGCTGCATTCCAGAGACGGACGCAGCGAGTACCTGCACCTGTGGAGCCCGAAGCACTTTGCAGAGTTTTGGCTAACTCGGTTTTGATCAAATGCCGTCCCGCACGCGGACCGCCCTAGGCACTATGGGGTGTGAAAGCGGCTGCGGTCTCCTCTCCACCCGGCTGTGAGGTAGGTTTGCTCAGGCCGCGCGTCACTAAGCACTTTCCGTGCAGCTCCCGAGAGCAGACACGCGACCTTGTCAAGTCTCAGAAACAGACATTTCAAAACGCTTGTAGGAAAAGTAAAGTTAGACTTAAATTTTTAGCATCTTTGCTTTTTTTAAAACATTAGTTTTACAAGATAATACATTTTTACAATTAATTACCTGATGTGGATACAGCTTTGAACCTTGGCAGAAAAACAAATCTTACCTTGTGTTATAACTGATTTGGGTGTGTTGCCTGCACCTCAGCTGCACAACTTTGGCAAGTACAGACAGGTGCTTTGGTAGCAGATCAAGGGTTCTAGTGCATGTCCCTTCCGATGCCTGATGATCTCCAACACATTCCTTCACAAGGTCACCGTCCTCTGCTGGCAGCCGAATACCCTCTGGGGAAGGAACCCACCAGCTTCCAGTGCTCCAGAGGAAGCGGGGCGGGAAAAGCCTCTTCCTAACAGTTGTGATGGGGAGTGGGATGATTCTCTGACTTTACTGATGGGACTGTGTTTACATGACCACACTGAAATGTCCTCAGAACAATAACATTTGAGTAGGAAATATAGAATCTTATAACAAGAACATAATCTGTAAATCATAACCGGTTTTAAATAGCAAAATTCAACAATAAAGCTACTTAAGTGTTTGAATTAGAAATGAACAGTAAAACATATATATGAGTAGCTAATAGTACAATTGATACCTGTTTATATTTTACCAAACGAGTGGAATTTAACCAGGACTGTACTTTTTAAAAGTCTCATATATATATATATATTTTTTTAAACTCATTTTACAAAAGGAAAGAAAGACATCCCCCCTCCACGAAGCCCAGCTGCTGCTGTATAAAATAACCATGCACTGACCGGTGCGCCAGGCACACAGGGGAGGCCGGGTCATAGACGAGGCCCTAAGGGCGGGAAGGGTATGGCTTCCACAGCCTCGAAGAGGTGTAAGGCTAAACTGTACTGCCCGTGGTTCTCGGGCAGAAGCTCGATGACTTTGTGGACTAGTCTGGCTGTTGTTGCAATGGGCACTTCTGTGTTTTGAAGATCCTGGGGGTCCTACAAGCAGGACAGAAAAATGACCCATCAGTTACACGCACCGAAACAATAACTTCCTAGCAAAAATGCTTTTCTTCAGAGCAAAGTCAATTAAACTAATAATAAAACGCCCTCCTTCACTGCCTCTGGCCGCGCACTTAAGGAAACACGCAGTGACCTCCGGGCTCGCTCACGCCCCTGCACTCACCATCGCCTTCAGCCACGTGCAGAGCGTGGGCGGCAGCCTGGCCAGCAGCTCCATGCCCTCTCTCGTCTGGGCGCGGAGCAGCGCGTGCGCCAGCCTCTGCCCCGTCACCATCAGCAGCTGGGAGGCCATGACCTCTTTGTCGTGAACCTGCAGGATGGCCTGAGGGGAGGAAGGCGGACCACTGTAGAGTGGGAGCTAAGAGGCTGACAGACCCTAGGAAAGGCACCACCTCGAAGGGTCTGGCTCGGCTCTGACCCGGGGCCGTGCGCACAGCTGACCCCTGAACGACATGGCACTGAACTGCACGACTCCGCTTGCTTACATGCGGATTTTCCGAGTAAATGCTGTAAGTGTATTTTCTCCTATGGTTTTAATAACATCCTTTTCTCTAGCTTGCTGTACTTACTGTAAGAGTACAGCATGTAACACAAGCAATATACAAAAGGTGTTAATCAACTGTTACCAGTAAGGCTCCCGATCAACAGCAGGCGAGTAGTGGTTAAGTTCTGGGGAGTCGAAAGTTATACACAGATTCTCAGCTGCACGGGGTCAGCTCCTCCAACCCTCATGGTGTTCAGGGGTCAGCTGTGCAACCAAAATATCATCCAAGTCAAACAGCATTTAAATTCCACGCTTCTGCCATCACCTAATGTTTCAATTCAGCGTGAGTGTGCCCGTCATCTTCAAGCTTTTGTTGCCTGCTAGGCCCCTCTGCAGAGAACAGGCCTGGCACGCTGGAGCTTTACTAAACATGAAACGGGACGTTTTATATTTCAGCATTCCCCTGTTTTTGTGCCTAAAGGTTCTAACAGAAGGAAGAGCAAACGGCTTCACAGGTCCCCGACTGCCACTGCCAAGTTCGGAACCGTCGGGCCCAGCCGCCCTCCCGCGGGCGGTGATTACCTCTTCCCCCAAGGGGTCGGCTCCGTAGTTGTAGAGCTCCCCCACGTAATGCCTTCTCACGACGTCTTCACTGACTTGAAGGCGATGGGCCAAGTCCACGGCTAGCGCTGGCCAATCTTGGTCTTTCCCAAAAGCAGGGGCTGGTGCCTCGTCTGGGGAGCCTTTGTCCTTCGCGCCCGAGTGCTGAGCCTCGACGGCCGCACTGACGACTTTCAGCAAGAACTTGAAAGGGGAGAAGGGACGCAGCCGTGTCACGTTAGTGGGTCTCCTGAAACTAGGTCTGAGCTGTCGGCTTTCCCGCCAGAGGGGCTTCTCCGATAAAAACGAGTAACCATCCAAAACGGACACACAATTTACAGGTAAACTAGCTCTCGAGAATACTCTGGAAGGCTCATCCTTTGAAGGCCAGCTAGATTTTTACTTAACTATTTTTTTTCCCCAAGAAACAAAACCTAGTAACTAATTTACCTGCTGTCGTACAGAAATAAAGTTTGGATCCATTTCTCCACTAGGCAGTAACTGTATTGAAGTTAGGTCTTTGAAAAACGCATTTTTCCCCTAACGAGAAAGAAGAGACCAAGGAAACATGAGTATGGATTATTACTGGGGGGAGGAGAGAGATTAAAAATCACTTAAGAATGTCTCATGGCTCATTTTTTCCCCTCCTTGAACAAGAGCATGTTAGGATCTTATTTAACCATTATAGAGTTCGGTAGGCAGCCTTTAAGGGGGTCCCCAGGGAGCCCCTCCTCTCGTGTGTGGGCTGGTGACTCCCTGCTAGCGAAGAATTAGGCGGAGGTGAGAGCAAGTCACTTTCAAGACCAGGTCACAAAAGGACGGTGGCCTCTGCCCCGTGCGCTCGCTCACACTCCCTCCTGTGCCCGGAGGGGAGCGGGACGCCCTGACCCCCACCCTCACTCCGGACTCAGGAGAGACGCCCAGGTTCTCAACCCACAAAAATGGGTACAAACTCTTGTTTCAGCCGCTCAGTTTTGGGATAATTTGTTATGCAGTAAAAGATAACTAACATATAGTATGTAGTTGATCCTTCTAAAATACCGAGCTGTGTAAAACCACCTTGTGTGAGACTAAACGTGTGTCCGAGGAGCCAAAGCAGTGTCAGGAGATAGGGCTGACATTCCTGGGAGCAGACGGGAGACAGAACACACGGCACCGGCCCCTGCGGTGGAAGCTCCGGCTCGACCCAGGTCCACCGGCACCCAGGGGCTCCGACAGGGGGCGGGGAGCCCCTCAGTGGGACAGCTGTGCTGCGCACGCCTGCTAAGCACCCTGCTCCCACCGGGCTCTGGAACCCTCAGGTACTTGCCTTGCTGTCAAAAAGCGACAGTGGCTTCACAGCCTTCAGCGCAAACCTCATCACCGCGTACAAGATGGAGCAGAGGACGGAGTGGTGCTCCACCAGCGGGTAGTGGATGTGCTTCTGCTCCAGGGCCAGCTCCACGATCGAGACGGGTCCCTCCGCAGCGAGCCAAGCGTCCTCGGTATCCAGCACAGGCGCCTGCATCTCGTCCCTGCTCACATCTGCCTGCGCACGTGAGGACGGAGAACTGGTCAGCACCAGAGGAATCACGGCTTACACTCATCGTGTGCAGTGACGAGCTTACCGGCAGCAAAGGGCAGACAGACCTCTGCTTGTCCCCACCCCCCATTATAATTTTAAGAAATCAAATTCTAATAAGAAACATCACTATTTCTAGGCTTAAGTCAAAACTTTGAAATGAATAAATGAAAATATATCTGTAGTTCTTAAGTCCAGTATTTTTCAAAATATGTAACAGCGCAGACCGTTGCGAAGGAAAATACCCCACTGACCTCCATCAGCGTCTGCAGGAGATCCAGGCAGGAGCCGAGGAAAGAGGTCAGTGCCGTGTCGCTCATGCCCACGTCCTGTTTGCAGAAAGGAGCATCTTTAGTTCCCGCAGCAAAGCTCTATCATTACTACGGGGGTGGGGGAACAAAGATCCTGACTCTGCACGGAACAGAAAAGCAAGAATTTGACAGTCAAGGCATTAGCATGTTGTAACGCCTTTCTTCAGATTTAACTGGCTTTAAAAAAACATGGTTCTATCAAATTTAAAAATGAGTGTCCCGGGAGTGAAAGACACCATGTCCTCACTCACCACAGGCTGCGTGCGGCACGCCACTGCCGCTCACTGCCCCAGAACGCACAGGGGACCGGCCGTCGTAGCCACACAATCATGGCCCGATGTGAAAAGTTTTGAGAAAACCACCTGGTCTGGTTTCAGAGCATCCTTTGGGGACCGAACTGAGCCCTCTGAACAGAACTTGAACCCTCCAAACACCAGATGCTGCTGTGGGCGGCAGATAGCGCGTACCGAATCCCCCTTTAAAGGGCCTGTGTTCCAGGGGCCGCCGTGACAGCCTACGATCTTCTTTAAACCAACAGCCAATAAACCGCTCACATCCCTAAGTGATCCAGCCTGAGTGTCTGTGATGGGCACGCGCATGAACTATGGTGGTAAAGACACTCCCGGGCACACACCAGACATCTTCAACTGCAGGGACTTTTCAGGACTGAGGGTCTGCAACAGCAGGTTTGTATGTCCCAGTATTAATACATTTGTCACGAGCACAGGTCAAAGTTGTGAGCAGAAGCCAGGTGCGTGGACTGGAATGTTATTTCAGACTCCCTGCACGGGCCATCACACAAAGGCAGATCAAATTCACTACCCATGCATCTACTTCAATTCGATGCTGGATGGCCCACGATCCGCTTCTCATTTGAAGGCAGCAAAAACACAGAGTGAGGACACTGGTTCGCCCTGCTGCCCACGGTCCGAGTGGAGGACGTCCAGTGAGAACCAGCCGAAACACGCTATCTGACCAGCTGCAGAGGTAAATGCACACCGGCCACAGTTCCTGAGCAGTTTCCCTGCTGCAGAATTCTCTTTCCATTTTTCTTATCTTCTGATACATTATCAAAATGGTAAAAGGCAAAGTTCACCCCTGTAGTTAATGAGGTTCTAGTTCAAGTGCAAGATTAACAGCTATGCCTAGCCTAGATAAGGAGATTCACTTACCCTTCGGCATAACCTATCCTTTGGTGATTTTCCAACCTAAGGCAAACAGAAAGGGAATGGTGTATTCACTTAATAAGTTAAATTAAAAGGCATCACGATGGTACAGGAAGTAAAAAGTAACAAAATTCTAAAGACATAAATACACCCAAAAATAAATGTGGCAACCAACCATAACATAAGGCAAATAATTTTGTGGTGGAATGTAAAAACATATTATGAAAAAAAATCAGCCTGGGCTCACAAACAATCCTTCTCAAAAATAAGTATTTTTGAACTATTAAAATAGAAAACTCAAAACTCTGCTTCTTACTTTGCATAGTCAAATAACTGGGCTGCCTTAAAACCCAAAACCAAACTTAAGGCTTTAGTTTGCTCCGAACAAGGAGCAGCAGAGAACTCTGCTGGTCAGTAAGGACACGCGGGGACTGTGAACGGCCGGGAAGAAGGGACACTGCAGCACAAGCTGTAGGGCAGCTCAGAAGCCCGCCGGCTGCCTTGCCTCGATAAGCAATGAGACCGCACTGCTCACGGCACGAGACAGCCAGTGGCAGGCAAAAGTCCTGCCCTTCAGGAGCATTACTCCACAGGACAGTTCACGGGAGACGGTGACAATGGAAGAAGGGACTCCGGGACAAAGGACCCTTGCCTCATTACCTCTTGCTGAGGTGGCTCCCCACCCCGGGCAGGGGCCCTGAGGTCAGGGGGCCTGTCCAACTTCTGCCCCACCAGCTGAGTTACATGCTCACATGTCGGTCCCTCCCCAAACCTACTTACACAGGCTGTACAGACTGTGATTGTAATGTAATTCAATTGAGTAAATGTGACTGACAAAAGAGGAAGCTGTTTATATGAATATTATGTGGAATGCTTTATAAAGATTTATGGAGAGTAGCCAACTCCTAGGTCTCCTGGGTGAGATATAGGAAACAACTATAACAATTAGGGGATAAATTGTAAAAATCTAAAGATTATGTATGCGCTCAAATAGCACCACAGCTTTGAAGAAACAGCACCGAGCCCTGGCTGGTGCGGCTCAGTGAATGGAGCGCCAGCCTGCGAACTAAAGGGTAGCAGGTTCGATTCCCAGTCAGGGCACATGCCTGGGTTGTGGGCCAGGTCCCCAGTAGGGGGCGCATGAGAGGCAACCACACATTGAAGTCTCTCTCCCTCTCTTTGTCCCTACCTTCCTCACTATCTAAAAACAAATAGATGAAATCTTTAAAAAGAAAAAAAGGAACAGGATCAAGAACTCACAGGCAATGCACTACGTGTGAGGTTTACGTAGGAAAACCACAGTAGAGCTACAATTGACCCCTTTCCAAGAAGAGATCTTGGCCCAGCATCCCAAGCTCAGTGAGGAAGAGCACACTCGTAGATTTTAATTAAAAACAAAGTGCCCATCCTTGCTGGGACCAGCCTCCGGTCCCAATCTCTTGGGAGAAGAGGCCTTCACAGTGGCGGGCTCCCTGTCGAGGGTTTGGGGCTCCTGCTCAAGTCGCCAGAAAGCCCGTCATGGGAACCACAGTTCACTGAGCCGGAGTCAAATGTGTCAAAAAAAAAGGCAAAACAGGCAAACAAGGCCCAGTGTACACAACCCTTGTAATATCAATCAAGGGAGGCAGATCAGAAGCCAGTACGTGAAATGTAAAATTACCTTATCCATCAAGTACGTAGCCGCAGAAAACCTTTTGACCAAGAACGTGTTCCACATCATCAGAGCGACGCCTGCAGCGGGAGAAGGACAGGAGGGAGGTGGAGACGCGAGGCTTGCGCGCTTTCTCTTCTGTCGCGCGGAACAAGTCACTGTCCTCCCTCAGCTCATAAAACTCTATGGCTGTTTGCTTAGTAGTGTTTATAAAATTAATAAAAACCCTTGTTCCGTAACAAAAAACAGAACTGGTCTGTGCAGGAGAATACCCAAATGGCCAATAATCATAAGAAAAGATGCACATCCTTATGAGAGAGAAATTTAAACGACAAAGATATTGTGCAACCCACAGAAAGGCTACATTTTAAAAGGTGACAATACCAAGTGCTAACGAGGATTCGCACACAACTGGAGAGCATGCTCCTGCAGTGCTGATGGGATAACAAACCGGCAAAACCACTTGGAAAACTGGCAGCATGAACTAAAGCCAATCACGCTCCTGCCACGCGCCCCAGCGGTTCCCCCCAGCGGTTCCACGGCAGAGATGGACACAGAGATACGGGCGGGAGTGTGGAGACCAGCTTCATTCCCCACAGGAAACACTGGAAACAAACCCAATGTCCCTCAACTGATTTATCTCATCAGAACCATCCAACAAAGCAGTGGGTAAAAAAAAAAATACGAAAAAACAAGATACAAAAAATATACTTAAAAAATGGGGTTTAGCCCTGGCTGGTGTGTGTGGCTCAGTGGATTGAGTGCTGGCCTGTGAACCACAGGGTTGCCAGTTCGATCCCCAGTCAGGGCACATGCCTGGGTGCGGGCCAGGTCCCCGGTAGGGGGTGTGTGAGAGGCTACTACACATTGATGCTTTTCTCTCTCTCTTTCTCCTTCCCTTCCCCTCATTCTTAAAATAAATAAAATCTAAAAAAAATGGGGTTTATACTTTCACATTTAATAAACTATGGCGTTTGAATGAAAACTTCTGAAGAGGCTGTGAACCAGGCAGCACACGTGATCTTTCACCTGCAGCTGGTGTCACCCACCCAGCTGGTGTCACCCACGCAGCTGGTGTCACCCACCCAGCTGGTGTCACCCACGCAGCTGGCATCACCCACGCGGCTGGTGTCACCCACGCGGCTGGCATCACCCACCCAGCTGGTGTCATCCACGCAGCTGGCATCACCCACCCAGCTAGCATCACCCACGCAGCTGGCATTACCCACCCAGCTGGTGTCACCCACCCAGCTGGTGTCATCCACGCAGCTGGCATCACCCACCCAGCTAGCATCACC
>CM052546.1:85421647-85534161 GCA_028533065.1 Trachops cirrhosus | reverse complement strand
CACCCACGCGGCTGGCATCACCCACGCGGCTGGTGTCACCCACCCAGCTGGTGTCATCCACGCAGCTGGCGTCACCCACCCAGCTGGTGTCATCCACGCAGCTGGCATCACCCACCCAGCTAGCGTCACCCACGCGGCTGGCGTCACCCACCCAGCTGGTGTCATCCACGCAGCTGGTGTCACCCACCCAGCTGGTGTCATCCACGCAGCTGGCATCACCCACCCAGCTAGCATCACCCACGCGGCTGGCGTCACCCACCCAGCTGCCCCTTCGTCCAGCAGCGGGGCCTGCAGGGGCCGGGAGCCCGTGTACAAACTGGGCACCAAGTCCGAACGTGAGGAGGTACAGCACTGGCCGGAAGTCAGCAGGTGACTTAGTTTGATAGGTAAGGACAGAACACTCTAGAGGCCCAATTTCCCCAATGAGTCACTTTAAAATCTCATTTCCTTGGAAGAAGGTATAATCTAAAAAGATGAGTAAAATAATTTTCAAGTTCTCTTCACGTAAAATGGGACATTTTAGAATTTCTGCATTTGACTTCACGTCACCCACAGGAAGGTGGCCCAGGAGAAGAAACAAGTAGCTTTTCCAGAATGTATCACACGGACAGAAAGGCAATGCTTCCGCCTACACGGCCCCACACCGAGCCTCAAAACTTAGTCGGACGACTCACCCCCAGGGCTGAGCTCCTCCGTTAATTCTTACAGGGAACTCATCGAGCTCTCAGGTGCAACCAGCAGCCTGTTCACAATTTTCCATGTCTGTCACACATTTTTCAGGGAGACGCCTGCAGCCCCCACGGTACGGCAGCCCGTGGGGAACAGCCACATTTACTAACAGAAGCACACGGTGGCTTGGCTACCTACCTACCTTTTTAATCAGGAAGCAGAGTCCCGAGCAGCCCACCCTTCTTCCCTTACCTGCCTTGAACTGAATACGGAATGAGTGAAGCCTGGGCGCGTAACAGTCTCCTTACTGACGCCCCGGAAGAGCAGTCAGCCTGGGGAGGGGTGGCGGGGAACACAGGTGACGATCACCGCCAACCCCTCCCTTTGCTGGACAGCACTCTCCCACGCAGTGAAGACAGCCAGTACGGTGTGCGTGTGGCAGGCCCCCCGGATGAAAATGGAAGAGGACAGGGATTTAAAGCTCTTGCCTCTTGAATCAGTGCGTGCCGACCGCCTGCTCGCTTACCGTGCTGAACGTGGGCATTGCCGATGCGCTGCAGGTGCTCTATGGACCTCACGAAGAAACGTGCTTCCTTACATAGAGGGAGACAAGGAGAAACAAAGTGTCACTTAGGAGGTGTTCCCAGTACACCTGGGGGCTTCCTACATCGATTTCCGTATAAAGCTACATGAGAACGTTGCAGTAAGAACATGGAAGTATTAGATAAGAAGTAGCTTGTCATAAGACGATGTCATGGTCTCCCTTGAATTCATGTCACCTATAGATGACTGATTTCCAGAAACCTCCAGGTCATCTGTGCTGACATCTGAGTCAAAGGTGACTGTGACTTGTGCATCATGGCAGCGCTCTTTCCAACAAATACCTGAACATACTTGAAGTGACTGCATCTTAAAGACCTTTTTTGAGGAAGGAGGCATATCAGCCTTAATGTACTACCGTGAGTTAGTTCATCAGTGAGATCTTTCTTTCGAAGTGCAGCCTGCTCTGAGGACAGGAAAGGGAGGAGTTCCAACTTGACGGGGAGGGTCAGCGCCTACTGGCACAGGAGGCCTGGGTGAAGGCCAGTGCCAGCAAGGAAGGATGGACAGTGGGTGTGTTTTGGTCTTATTGTGCATCCTGGTCTCAACCCTGAAGGGTCGGTGCCATCGCTGGAAGAGGGCGGGGGGAGAAAACGCAGGGTCAGAGACCCAGTGACAGCCCGACCCAGGCCCATACCACTTCCAGGCTCTGCGGGCGGGCAGGGGCAGGGGGTGGGGCAGGGAATGGGCACCACCAGTAGCAGACGATGCCTGAGCGGAGAGGACCCTGGGACTGACTCTGTGCATGGTCTGGCCTCCCTGATTTTTCTCCTGAGACAGACAGACAGACGTGATGAGCAGACCCAGACACACTTGACCTTCAGGCCCTTGGCCGGCATCAGGAGGTTCTCTGGCTGCTACCATGACGACGGCCATACTAACGATGTTCTGTTAGGTAGGTGCTATTTCACACAGGAATTGAGAAGGCAATAAAAAATACACTTCTCACAACCCAGCCGGGAACAGGAAACCACACTGGCCTTGGATCCCACAGAGGAACCTGGGCTCAGTGCTACCCAGCGACTGCCTCCGCAGTGCGACCTGAGGCCAGAAACGTTGCTTCTCTGAGCCCTGGTTCCACAGTGAGGACAAGGACGACCCCTGCACGCCGGGTTTGCTGTGAGGGCTGTGAGGGATAACGGAGGAAAAGGCCTAGCACAGCTCAAGGAGAGAGACGCCCCAAGGGGGGAAGTCCCATGTCCCTAATGAGTTACATAACATAACAGCAGCGAGGGCAAGACGACAGGACGCCCCGAGGCGGTGCGCAGCCTCACCTCCGGGTCCTTGTTCCACTGGACCACGCACTCCCAGCAGCAGTGTGCGTGCAGCGTGTCGGGCTCCAGGCTGCACGGAAACTGCTCGTAGGCGGCCCGCAGCAGGTCTGCAAGGCACAGACAGCGCCTGAGTCCCGCCTCCAAAGCCCCGCCAGCCTCCTCCCCCACGTCCCTGTGTCTCCGCCCGGAAGTGTTACCTGGTATGGCTCCCAAGTCCACGTCCACTGCTGGCACCTCCAACAAACCCCGGTGAGTACCTTCTTTGGGTTCGTCCAGGTTTTCTGCATCACTTTCTTTATTAGCCAGTTTTAACGCTTCAGGACTCAAGTCCTGTTTAAACACCCACTTGGCCACACTGTCTGCAATGCCACCTACAGTTTGGAGACAAGAAAGAAAAGGAACACTCGCAGTGACCGCAGCAGGGAGCCTTTCCGAGGTCGAGACCTAAGTGCCAGCGTTCAGTTTGCAGCCTGAAAGTGGCCCCCACACCCACGAGATTCACAGCGCGTTACTACCCACCTACCACTCACCCGTGAGGGCAAGTGAGCTACCTGCTACCCAGGGCATCTTCCGACTCGCCTACAATATCCAACACAGGTAAATGCAGACGCACATGCGTCCGGGTACCACGTTCTTTCTACAGAAGTTCACAGCTCAACACAGACTTTCCCCGACTCAGAGGAAGGACAAGTGCATCTTTACAACACTTGCATTTAAACGGGAGTGAAAACAGATGGATGAGCACATCTGCTCAGGCTTCTTCGGGCAATGTGTTGCTTTTAACAGTCAACTAACTTGCCTACCTGGACCAGGTGGGGCGAAATTTGGCCAGTTAACTGACAACAAGGGGCCGTGTTCCATGCTGCAATCAACACAGTCCAAAAAACTATAAATGCAAACAGGACCACTTTCAGAGCGAAGAGTCCTGTTCATTACCTAAAACAAACTACACATTTTCTGTAGCTTCCCAGATGTTTCTCTCAGTCTTTCTCTCTTTTGATTCAAATGTAAACGCTTCCACAAAAAGGAGGACTCAGGAAAGCCGCGATGACCAGGAACACAGGTGAAGCCACGTGCCGGACGACCTAATGTCTTACATTTGGCTTCCACGTCACCGGTGGATTCTCAGTCCACAGTCAAGACCCTGACGATGCTGCTCCCGCTAATATGAAGATGGTGTCCCCTCCCTTTCACCAGGTGGCAGCGTGGGGCACAGTGAGTTTATAGTGGAAAATTTCACCTCTTACAAAGAATACAAAAACGAGTAAACTAGGTAAAAATCTAGTTTCTGGGTGTTTATAAACCTAGAAAAACTGTCAGCGCAGCATCCCACGCCTGACAGAGCTGCTGGGAAGGAAAGGGCTCCCATCGAGATCACTGGAGGCGTAACATGCCCATGGTCCCATGAGACAGAAGCACAGGAGCCCGGTCACCAGGACGGTAGGGACTCATGCATCGGACAAGAGGGCCCAGGCTCTATGGAAATGAGGGGAGAGGGGAGAACAGCTGCAGTTCCTGGCTTTAGAGAGGTTCTCCGAGAGGAGGGGGCAGCCCTGGAGGTGAGTAGGCTTTGGGATCCGGAGGTCCAGGAGAAGGAATCAGAATGAGGATGGGGAAGTGGGGGAGGAGCAAGCACAGGCCTGGAGACAGGGATTTGCTCGGGAATCTAGTGAGAAGCAAGAAATGGAGAAGTGGGTTGGATTCAAAGTCAGCAGTTCTTAGAGAGCAAGCTTCGGAATCTACACTTAGTTCCAGCCAGTTTCTGAACTTCTTAGTCTCAGCTTTCGTCCCTTAAACACTTAAAAATTATAGACAGCCCCAAAGCACTTTACCTTACGGGCTATCTTTATCAGTATTTATGGTAAGACAAATTAAAATGGAGAAATTACAAAAAAGTTTCATATATTCATTTTAAAATTAGAACCATAACCCCACTGCATGCTAATACTTCATGAAAATAACTGCAGTTCCCAGAGCCGACAGGCGTTGGGTGAGAAGGGCACTACACCCCGCAGCCTCTCTGCGCCTGGCCCGGCCTGGAGCCTCCGGTGAGCTCCTGCACCCCGTCCCCGGGGCTCCGCCGTGCCAGACGAGGGGCGGGGGGCGGAGGACGGGAGATGCGGCCTCACCCAGACACAGAGTTGGAAAGAGGGGACTGGGGAGGCCCTCTGACCGCCGTAAGGCCGTGGGATGTGGGTGGGGGTTGCTGAGCAGGGAACCGGCAGGAGCGGACTTTGAAGAGATTGAGAAGTATGTGGTGGGCTATGTGTATGTTTAAAATCTAAGCGTATTTCTCTTTCCTCATTCTTTCAGTCATTTCTGTAAAAGAAACAAACAAAAGTGCACACCTCAAAACAGGCGTATCAACAAGAATACCCCAGCAGACTTCGGGTTACCTCTGCCTCCTTCGAGGAGCTTCTTGACGGACAGCCTGGGCAGCGGCTCGGCGGGCAGCGCCGGCGCCCGGCCGGCGCGCGGGCTGGCCCTGCTGTGCAGCAGCGTCTGCAGTACGAGGCAGTCCTCCAGCTGCTTGAGCAGCAGCTTCCAGTACTCGGTGTCCAGGGAGAGGGCCTCCCAGGAGTCCGTGAGGGCCTCGGCGTCCGCCCCCGCCGCTGTTTGGGACAGCTGACAGAAAAGGCCCTGGTGAGAACCCAGCAGAGCTTCTGACTCCCCGTGAACGTGACTGAGCTTTGAACTCGAAGGCTGACGGACAGCCAGGGCACATTGCACAGACGTCGGTCTGCGAATGTGGCCGCTTGCCTGGATGGAACATGAGGGTCAGGACTGGATGGAGACTCAGGGGCACCGAGGATGGAGTCTGGGCATCCCCAGGAGACCTGCGGTGACCCCGAGTTGTCAGGGCCACAGGATCAGGGGACTGGTCTCTTTTTAGACCACACCAACATGAAAAATGTGTCTCACAGCTCTCTCTGCATGATCATGAACACTTCAAGCTAGTGACATTAAACTTAGCCCATGAACTACTGACTGATGACGTCACGTGACTCCCCACAGACCTGTCCAAGCGTCTTACCCAGTTTAATGCCGCACCCCCTGCAGACAGTATCTGAGCTACCTCGCACTATACGTGGTGTCAGACTTTTTTTTAAAGAGCCTCCAAAAGATGAGGAAAAACCACAAAGCAAAGGGTCAACAGGACACCTTTCTTTGAGTCACGCAATGCCACGTGGCCCAAACAATCTGTTTATAAAAGGGGTGTGTGAACACAATCGCTGGATTTTCAGAAACCAGAACAAACCTGAGGACTAACGCAGCCTATCCCTGACCTCTTCTAGATGAGAAAACTGAGGCCACAAAACTCATTTTTAAGGGACTCACCACCAATCCCCAGCCATTGGCAGAGAGCAGGGTCAAGTTCAGCACTTTTCCCCTGTGCCCTGAGGTGACGGCTAAATTCAAGTGTGCGTACTGTCTGAACAAACAGATTAAGGGTAGCACCCCTCCCCGCCCCCTACCCCTAAGAAAGGCAAATAAGAACCAGCAGACACACAGTTCAGATCCCCGACACCGCACAGCGGGAAGACCACGTGGCCCCACAAAGGGAAGAGCGGCCCTCCGCAGGCTGGGCAGCACCCCACTGACCTTCCTCTCCGTCCCGCCGTTGGACATCTGCGCGGCGACAGAGTGCCCCACGTGCGCAGACAGCAGCGCGGCCCCGTTGTTCTCGGACTGGATACAAGCCGTGCGCATCTGCTGCCACCAAGGGGACACCGACTGGGAGTCCCACGAGTCGTCGATGGCCACTGCCAAGTTCACAAGGAACCCTTAGTTTCTCAATTTGGGGGCTAATCTTTCAGACTCAACACGGTGTTAAAACTCAATTCCCCAGTCATGTACTCATCAATTTCTGGATGAACTGGGAAAAAATCCTCAGCCTATTTTAGCCAGAACGTGTATATTCCATTTACTTCCTCTTCTCAACCCACTTTAAATCTGTTTGGAATAGTTCATCATTGCAGAAAACTATTATTAAATGTTTCAACACTGTAGATGATTGTTCTCATCAGAACAAAACTGACAAAAATAATAACCGCTACCCAAGACCACTTGATTTACGTGAATTAAGCGAATGCATTATTCATTACTACGTGATTTTTGATGAGAACACAAACATAATTTTCATAAAGCATACTTGAAGTGCATTAAGAGCTTTCTCTGGAAACACCAAAGAGCCTCCAGAGTGAAATGCTGGGTGGGCCGTACTCTCCTTGGTTAGGAGCCGTGCCCCTCCCGCCCCAGCCCCCGGCTTCAGTGGCATTTCAAACACCAGGCCTTGCCTCCCAGCGCAGAAGCCGAGGGCTCCCCCACAGATGCTGGAGCCCAGGGTCCCAGCGTGTCACCTTTCATCCTGCTCAGGAGGGACAGCATCGCATGAAGGTAGCAGACAGACTGCGGCTTCTCCAGAACGTCCTTTTCCTTGGAAAGCCAGACACTCAGGAGCAGAGACTGAAATCAAAGTTAAATCCTTTTCAGTCTCAAAATTTCTTCACATAAACAAATCCCTGCACTTCTCTAGAGAGCACACGTGTGTGTACAAGTGACTCTGTCTTTCAGGCCAGTAAGTGGCTGGCTGGGACGTCCTGTGGCGTGAGGGCAGAGCAAGGTCCCCTGTCCACCTATGAGGTTCCTCATCATCTGCCAGGATCTTCCCTCCTCTCTGGTTTAAGCACTGCCTGCCCATTGGAGCCTCTGCGTAGGCGTGTATCACAGTAAGTCCCAACGTAATGTCATCAAAGGGGTCTGGGACTTGGGACGGAACGACGTATAAAACCAGCCCTGTCACAGGCTAACTCACATAAAGATGAGTTAAGTTCCTACAGCATCGTCTCAATGTCTGAGCAGCAGGATGCAGTCTGAGGGCCTGCCAGGTGGGGAGGCCGCTCCCTGGCTTTGGACCTTGCCCCGTCTCCCCCGTATAAGGCGCTATAGCAAAAGAGTGACTAACTCAAACGCAGGTCTCTCAGAAAACTCAGCGGACACAGCACATTTAGAAATCTTTGCAAATTTAAAAATGTATACAACCTACGTTGTACGTGCCCAATTTCTTCAGGAGCACAGTTCCAGGAAGATGACAATTTCCAGAGGACACAAACCCGAGGGCTCAGCAAGGGCTGGGGTCAGCTGCCATTTCCTCTGACGAGGTGACCACAGTGACCACGCAGGGCTTTTTTTTTTTTAACAGTTTATCTTAATGTACACTCAATTTCTTACTTTAATTCTTGGGCTCTTTTTTTTCAGAGAAGGCCCTCACTCCTCACCCTCCCCAACTGGTCACTGTGTGCCAGGGCTGCGTCCGTGTGCAGGTGGGGGCGGCAGTGGAAGGACTCGAGACGGGCAGGGGGTCCCCTCGCCCGTCTGAGGCCGAGCAGACGTCGAGCGCTGTGGTTCATCGGCTACACTTCCTACGCCACAGAGCCTACGTTCCGGCACACAGCCCCAGCGTGGGAATGCCTGACAGCTCTGTGCTGCTGCGGGGGGTTCACCTCGTTCTCTGCATCTCTTCATTCTGACATTTTTACTGAGGATTTTTACTGAGGATCAGATGCTAAATTTGTTTTAGGCCAATCATGGAACATGCTTGTTACAATCTACAGGGGATGGGGAAAAGAAAATACTGTTAATTAAATATGGGGACCATAAATTTCTTTGACCATTTTTGGAAGGTTTTCACGTATGTTCTATGATATACATTAGACAGTGTTTAAAAGACCATTTTTGGAGGGTTTTCATGTATGTTCTATGATATACGTTAGACAGTGGGGGGGAAAAAGGGCAGTTCCAGACGATGTGAGCAAGGAAGGACAGCACCCAGCGACGAGAAACCTCACCAACAGCAGCTGAGGGCTCAGTCCGGCCGCCTCCAAAGTGCGACACATGTCCTCCGTGGGGCTCTCGCCTTGCAGACACTTCCAAAAGAAGAAACTGCCTGAGAAACAGAACCACAACGCGTCACCCAGGGGCCGTGGGCCACGTGGACGCCCTTCCTGCTCCGCACCCCAAACCCCCGACAGCAGCACAGCAGGAGGGGAGGGGAGCGGCCGCTCCGTTTGCTGGACTTAGTAAAGCAGAAGAGCTACACTGTCTCGTGAGCGCACTGAATTCTAACAACACGGCTTTCACGGCACGGTGCCCGCCTGTCCAGAGTGTCTTCAGCTAACCGAGAAACACACACTCAGTTCTTTGGCTGATTTATTAATTTCACAGCGAGCAGCATCCTGGACCTGCCACCAGCTCCTCCCAGGCGGCTCGCCCCCTGACCTACCTAAGGCCACGTACTCCTCTTCACTTATCTTCTTCACACTGATCGCGTCCTTCTCACACTCCAAGTGTTCCAGGAACGTCTTCACAGGCCACACGCCGTCGTCCTCATCGGAAAATCGCACCGCAGCCCTGGGGGTCTCTTGCTTGTATTTCTCTAACAACGCCTGGAGCTTGAGGAGTTCGTTTTCATCAAGCCTTAGTAAGACAGCCAAGTCCTTAAAAACAGGGGGTGAAATTCTGAATAGACCAGGTCACTTTCTCCAAATCTGCCATATGCATCAACCCCAGCATCTGAAATGAACGCAAGGCCATCAGCCAAAGGTGGATTTTAATGATCACTATAATGTGCTTGAAACCGCACTCTCCAATTACTCTGCTTGCAATGTGACTCACGTTCATGAGTAGGAGGTTAATTAAATGAAGTAAACCCAAGTTTCTTGAGATGAGACTTTTAAAAAATGCTCCAATTTTAATAAGCGTGTTACTGTGTCATGAGACAAAGGCTGAACAGGGTGTCACCTGCCACTCGTGCGCTTCTGAGGCCACGAGAGAACTGGCCAGTGAGAAACCGCACGCTCCCTCAGGAAGCAGCAGCAGCACGGCACGGACCACGGGCAGCAGGCCTCCACGTGGCTCCCAGCGACAGACGCTGGAGAGTCCGATGCACAACCCGCCACCCTTTCAAACTGCGTCCACGTGCTGTGTGTGCAGGAGAGGGCCTGCGTCTCTGACACGGTCATCTCCCTAAGCTAAAGAAAGTGCGTGCGCACACACACACACTTTAAAGATCATAAATTTGATAGAGCAAGCGAAACTTTCTCCCCCCATCAACATGATGGAAGCCGCGTCCTTCAACGAGGGCAGCTCCATTCACGCACCGAAGGCTGTCGTTTTTACAACCAAGCGGTAAACCGCAACGTGCCACCGAACACACGCCCGCAGTTCAGCGCGACGCTGAATGTCCACAGGAGCTCAGACGGACTGTGCCCCAGAGACGGCAACAGTGAGTTCATTCAGGGCTGACTTTTAGTTTCGTAGGTGCAAAATGAGCCATTTGGCATAGAAGCCGACCATGTGTTTTGTAAAGGATCCAAACAAGTCTATAGCAAATGTGGTTTAATTCTTAAAAAGTGCTTTAAGAAGAAAAAAAAACCTGAAAACTGATTTTTAAAATTTTGTAATTCTTCTATCTTTGCATATTAGGTCGGGGCTATCAAATGAAGATGAGTTCCACAGGGGATTAGCAAAGCCATACATTTAACTTTCTTTGGCAGGGTGTGAGACAGACGGGCAGGTTCTTATGAAAACATTAGGTATTGAAGAATCTGCAAAACGCGTAGGCAATCCTACAGACAGAACAATCAACTTGAACTTCCCTGTTGCTTGAAATAAGTTCACGTTATTCAGGAAGTAGATGGCAAAACAAAAGATCCGGAAAAAAGGGCTTTGTCATTATCATGGCAGCCGTCATAATAACCAGCCATGGCAGGTTATTATGAATAGATTATTCCTAAAATGCTTTATAAGGTCCACCTGTAACCCTAAAGACAGACAAGATGTTAAAATGTGTAGGTTGTTCCCGTTACAGAAAGACAATCTTGTCCAATATCCATGCTGAAGAAATTTTTATCCGTGTGTGTGTACTGAGAACGAAAGGCTCCCACCAACTTTCAGAGACATCAGGTGATGTCTTCCGAGCACCACCGGCGACCTGGCACCTGGCGGCACCACTCCTGCAGGTGAGCCGGAGACCCAGACACCGGGTCACGCAGTGATCTGGGGAAGAGAGGGCGCGTTTCCCTCTATTCCCCATTGAAGGCACTTCGGTTCTCTGCACGGAAAGTAAGAACTGTTATAAACAGCCCTCAGAAATGAACAAGAGTGCACCTGAACACCGATGACAAGGTGTTCTCACTGTTTTATGTTCTACAGAGTAAAAGCATGGGACATTCACTGTAATTATTGTAAACACTTGGATGTAAGACAGAATCGTTTAAAAATGCATTTCTTGTGTGGTACAGCACAGAGAAGTGTGTATGAGTTTGTTAACAACAACACAGAGAAAGTGCTTTCATCTGCTTGGCAGAATCTTTTTTTTTGTTCTTTAAAGGAAATTAAAGTTTTGATACTTCAGTGAACTGCTGTATTTTAACTGACAAAAGTTATCCAGAAGTTGTGTTTTAAGAAGTAACCTTAAATGAAAAAATTAGTTGAGAAAAACTAGGTGCTTCTAGGATAGTAAAAATGGGTGAAAAATAAAATTTAATTTTCTGGCGTAAATCATATAAATTTAACAGCAAGGCAGGGTTAGATAGCAGGGGGTCTTGTAAAGAAAATACACCTTTATGCTTTATAAAAAGTCTTCATTTTCTACATCATTACTACCCAGTGAAAATCGGGAAACAAAGAGATTTGCACAGTGAGTGACGGGGTTACTCACGTGGTCAGAGAAGGGCGAGTCGGAGTGAAAGTCCAGGGAATTTAACTGGTGGACAGACTCGTGGAGACGGAGCAGTTTCAGTTTACTGGTGCAGAACTGGAGCAATCCCTCGTCAACAGACTCAAGCTCTAAAAGGTAGAAGAAAAAGAATACGTTAAAAGAGATATATTTAACAGATTCATAAAAGGCTTTTCTTCATTAAATCTCTTAATATTATACAATTCCTTTTTCTATTTCATCAAATACTGGGATGTTTAAGCTATAGCGGATTAATAAGGCAAAGATGATTTTTCTATCATAGCAAGATACCTAAATTTTTAAATGAAATAAAGTGCTCTAATAGTAAGGGTAAAAAAATAACTGAAGAAAAAGAAAGAAATATCTTAGTCTGATACTGAAATTTAAGTAGATGATCTGGAAATAGCTTTAAAAATGTTACCTAACAAGCAAAATACAGACTCAGACACAGGAGCAGGCTGACTGCTGTCAGGGAGGTGGGGGGGACAGTGGGGGGTGGAGGGATCGAGCAAAAAAGAAAAACAAGGGAAAAAACTCCTGCACACAGACAAGAGTGTGGTGACTGCCGGGGAGGGGTTTGCTGGGAGGTGGAGGAGGGTCTGGGGGCAGAAATGGTGATGGAGGGAGGCTTGACTCTGGGCGGTGGCCACACAGTACAGTGTACAGATGATGTGCTGTGGACTTGTGCACCCAGAACCTGTGCAATTGTGTTACCCAGTGTCACCCCAATAAATTCAGTAAAAAGGAAAAAAATGTTCCCTCTTAGCCCCTAACTCTAGGCTGTCTATGCCTCAGGCTCACACACAGAACAAAGACAAAACTCAAGCTGCCTGGCTCTTTCTGCTGTGATGTTGGTCGAAGACACTGTAATTCAGCCAGAAACTGTGCGTGGTGATAGATGTGTCCTCCAGAAAGTCTGGCAAAGAGACCAAAAGTAGAATTCCACTTAATATTCTCTATCAATGAGGGTTTTTTCCTAAGATTAATACTGAAAAAATACTCACTATATAATATAGTCTTGTATAATAAATTAAGTATTTATATATAGAACAAATATTTACTCTTTAAAAAGGCAGACGCTGAAGACCCCCAAAAACTCTCATTCAGTATACGGTGACCTGGAATGTTGTCGAAGTTGGTACAGCCACAATGAAACCTAAAATTCTAAATCCTCAAAACTTTCAGGACTCTCATTTATGGGTAGAAGTTGAAAATAGTGGTGATTTTCTAAAACTCCAACAATGGTGTTTGGTTTACTCCCAGCCCAGTGCAAGATAATTGTTGGTTTAATAAATGTTGGTATTTTGTTAAAGCTGGGGGGGGGCTCTGTAGGTGCACTATGTTTTTTAAAAGAGGAATTTTTACCAAGTTCGGTCCATTAAAGGAGGCCACTGTGTACCCAAAGTCAGTTTTACGTGTGTGTTGAAAAAAGAACCTCAACAGAAGGACGCTTCAAGTCCCAAAAGGGTGGATCGCGATTTCTTTAGTAAGTCGCTCTAAGTCGCCTTAAACATAGTTACCCTGAAGCTGGCTTTCTATAATGAACACCACAAGCAAAAGTCACGACCAGAGAAGTCAGCTCCCCACACACTGCAGTTTAATTGATGTCAGACCAGAACACGCTGGATTTTGCTACCTGAGCTGGATGGAACATGGAGGTACAGCCCCACAGCTACAGCTCTACTTCGTCACTAGACCAGTGAATTCTGAGCAGTAAACAACCAGGACACTCCGAGCCAACTGCTGGATCAGAGCCTGGGATGTGCGAAGTACTGACTCTGTTCACGAGGGAAGGGTGGAGAGAATGTGGCTTCCAGACACTAACAGAACCTTAATTAAGTCATATAGGTTTTGTATCATTATCTTGATCAAAACGACATTAAAGGATTCCCATCTCAAAAATCTCTCTCCTCTTATGAAGTTAAAAAAAAAATAGCGCAGTGAACTGCACCTCTTGCCCGAGGCTCTCGAACGTTCTATGACTGTGTCAGAACAGTCATTCACCCTTCTGTGCTGGTATTTCTTCACGGTGGGAGGATGAAAAATAAATATCTACAGTAAGATACTGAGTCACCGCAGTCAGAGAAAGCTCAAAGAGCAACTGCATACAACGGCCAGGGAATAAAGAAGTGCCCACACCCTAAAGGCAGGAAACGAGTTTCTCTTCACCGTATGGACACTATTCCCACATTAAAGGAGCGGGATCGTGGAAGCTGTGGACAGCTTTCTACAGTCAGAGTTACACGACCTGAAGTGCGTCGGTGACCACCCATCGGTACAAACCCATTACCTTGATTTTTCAAAGTGTCCACAAGAGTCTGGGTAACGTCTCTAAGGCAGGAAAACGGTAAACGCTCACTTGCCAGAAGGCTTTCCAGAGCCTAGAAGAAAGATATTGAGCAGTTCCAGTAATTCAAAGGCAAGGATTTTGTTTAAAATTTGACATTTATGTCTACACTTCCCCCACCCCAAAAGGGATGCTCCATTTTTAAGATGCTTTAGTATACGTACCTGTGAATTAAAGTTGCATCGCGAGTAATATGTAATCAATTTCACAGCATGCCAAATATGGTATAATGACAGAAAGTCCAGACAGGGAATGAAGCACCCAAAAAAGGCTGCTGTTTAACAGAACAGCCAGGACAAAAGAGAAACAGAGATAAAGCTACTCGCTACTAAGATGAGTTTGAATAAGTCTATACTATACAACCATAAATGAAAAGTACAGGCTGTCACTGTCATACCAGTATAGAAGCTGACAACTTAATGACTCCTCAATTACTGCTTATGGGCTGAACCTTCAGGCCAGGCTACACATATTTACTCCCCGCCGCACCCCACCTGCCCGCCCCGTCCCCCGGCAGAAATTTAAGAGCGAGTTCCAAAACACCTCTTCACGCGCAAGGAAACGACCATCAGAATCGCCAGTGGGTTAGAAGCAGCAGCTGAGGTTCATGCCCGAGGATGTAGCATGAGACAACCATCAGACCACACACACACCTGTGTGTTTGTGGGGCAGAAACCGGCTGAGGGGGTGGCTCCAGAGGCTGGTCAGGCCCCGGATGACGCAACTCCCTGGGGGATGTAATGAAAGCGACCCAGAGAGGCAAACGGCCCAGGAAATGCCAGCTGCATCTGCTCTGTCTACGATGCCTCAGGCCCGATCTTCTTCCCTACTATTCAGTCTTCTGAAGTCAAAGTGGTTTCTTTTCTCCCTTTAGTGTTGAAAACAATGCACAACTTTCACTATTAGGTTTTCTAACTTTTTTTTTTAGAATTTATAGCTTCACACACAATTCAGTGGTACAGTAAAAAAAAAAATCACGACAGTTGGCACTATGCTAAAGTTTCCCAGCTTGGCTGCTCCATGATGTAGAAGAAGACAGATGGGGTTCAGACGAGAAGGCATTTGGGTTACGGCACCCTGTCTGCTACAGACTCCCTAGGCTGCCTCTCTAGATGCCCACCTGGTCATCACAGCATCCGCCTTATCCCTGAGACTCTGCCCGAGGAACAGGAGAGCCACTCAGCACTGTCAGTGCAGCGGGCAGCTCGACGGAAAGTCTCAGGGACCTGCCTATTCTACGACAAAACACACCAAGTGCTTAAAAAGTAAAATGAAAGGCACAAAAAGGAGTCAGCATTCACCGAATTCTCCCACGAACCTAGCATTACTTTAGGTATCGTGCGTTATAAAAATGACACATTCAGCGAGGTCCCCACTTGAAGGAGCTCAGAGAGGGAAGATGGAAAAGTCGGGGAGCTGTGGCTGACAGCCAGGAACCATCCGGAAGTGAAGCAGCCGTCAGCTGCCTGGTCCGGAGGAGCAGCAGCGGCGGAGTTCGCCGCCCCCGCAGGAACTGCAGGTCCTGCAAGGCTGGATGGCACGGCGTTGCCAACAGGCGTGGGGGAGGAGGGAACCACGAGTCCCCGCATCACAACCGCGGAGCCGAGGCCGGGGGCAACAGGGCCCTCACACAGCTCGAGTGGGAGCAGGAGTCGGTACAGGGCACTCGGGGCAACTGACCACCCACCGCCCAGCGCAGCTGAGGACACCCAGAGCCTCGCACTCCCCTCTCAGGTATAAATGCAGGAGAAACTCTTCCTATTCCTCTTTTAGAGAACTGCCACGAGAGCTGATAGAGCCCAGCAGACGGCACTGGCCGAGGAGCGAAACCTCCGGTGCGCCGATGATCTCCTGCGCGCCGATGATCTCCTGCGCACAGGCCCCAGGAGACATGCAGACCACGACCTATGCGCCCGTGACAGGAGAGGGACGCCAGTGCCCTCAGAGAGGAGTCAGGGCCCCAGCCACCAATCGCCGCAGGTGCTAGCACCAGCGGGGCGAGGCCCAGACCCCAGGGGCAGGAGTGACGTCCCAGAAGACGTGCAGCGGGACATCCCTTTATGGACAGTTGAAATGGCAGAAGATGAACCCATAGGCTTTAAAGCCACCATGTGACAATCATACAACACCGAAGAGCAATGGAGAAGCCAAACTCTGAACACAGCCCACCTTAGCGATGGCAGGGGGGCCGCGGCTGGGGAGGGACACGCAGGGCTCCTGAGAGCCCCCAGAAACATTCCACTTCCTCAGGTAGCGGTCATCACGCGGGTTTACTCTATTATCCTCTAATCTGAACATATGTCACATGTGGGGGCGTGCATAAAACACGTGCGCTTGCATGAATGGTAATACTACCTACTTTTTAAAAAAAAAAGAAAGGAAAAAAGGGACAGCAGGAAGTTCCACAGGGGAATGTCGGAAAGGACGGACATGAGTAAGAACATGAAGAAAAGACTGCCTGTCCCGTGAGGAGGGGAACAGGACAATAAAATGTCCTTCCTCCGGAGGGGCATGTGACGGCCACCCAGCTGGGAAGTTCACGTGCACTAACCTGCTTTTTGGTTGCGGGGTACTTAATATCCAGAATCACTTCCTTTATTTCTCTTTCCACCAAATCTAGAGAGGGAAAATTAAGCAAAGTAAAATTTTCAGTTCTATTACAGGTCAGCTGTGTTCTGAAAGCAAAGTGCATGTGTTTGCACCAGCAGTCAGCTCGCAGGCTCCCTGGGCTCTGTCGTGTTATTGGTGCAGCCGTCAGTGCGTCCGGACACAGCAAGCCCGTCGGGACAGAGCGAGCCCGTGGGCGAGCATCGCCTGCAGCCCACGTCGTTCTGAAAGGAGCTGCCTTCGCTGGGAAAGGCACTCGGGCACTGTGACTGCTCCCTTTGGAACGCACTGTGTTCTGAAGTCTGAACACGGCGTCGTCGGCTGGCTCATTCTCACGAAGGGACACCTACCAAGGCTGGGGGACTTTGTCTTCAGCAGGTCTGCCAGCTTCTTCACTAAGTGCATGTCCTTGGCGCGCTCGCTCTTCTTGTCGCTGAAACAATAAACACAACTTCTTACAGACCGTGAAACTGTTTTCCTTCTACTTCTACGCTCCACTGTTTTCTGTCCTGTGTAGTCTTCCTACTTAATTTTAAAGGTATCATTCTAATAAAAACAAAACAAGGAAACAGCAAGTACAAAACAAATACAAAACATGGGGCCCGGAAAAGTAAGCGGAGGGAGGCCAGCGAGCAGACGCGCGACGGTCTCACCTCAGCGCCAGGTGGAAAGGGACGGTCACCGTTTTCACACTCGCGGACACGGGGTCGACAAGGCAGATCTGGTATGTCTGGGGCTGCCAACTCTGACTGGTGACGTTATTTAGGCCCATGATTTTGTAGCCAGGGTACAGGAGCCTGAGGGAATCACGCAGCAGTCAGTAAAACCGTCAGAGAACGGACCAATGCCGAAAGGCGCTTCTGCTGGAGCTAGGGGCCCCGACGTTGTCGGCGTTTCGGGAGCGCCCGTAAGCCAGATAAACAGGAACCGACACCAAAGCCAGAGGTAAAGCAGGACTCGACTGGCAGCGCTCTGCCCGTTAAAATCTACACAGGGACGGCAGGAGCCCGGCCTGCGCTGCAAGGGCGAACTGCATTCGCCACATCCACCACATCCACCATCTGAAGGCACGGGGAGCCTCCACCACGTAAGGGACGGGGACAAGTGGCAGCAGCAAAGCTAACCGTCACTCAGGAGCACATCAGGGCCTTTAACAAGCTTTCTTTGTTACCAGATATGTGCAGGAAAAGACATAATAAAGAACATTTCACGGCTCAAACAGCGTGCAAATCAATGAGCAGACGAATGAAAGCTTTCCTTGGAGGCAGGGTCCTCTCCGTCGCAGGGCGGCTTACCGACAGTGCTTCCCCACGTTGAAGGCCCCCACTCGAGGCCCCTGCTGCGTGCTCCACACCTCCAGAATGCCCCGCCTCGGGGCGTAGATCACAAGGAACTGGGCTACTCGGCTGGGGCCCTGAGCATTTCCAAACGGGGAAGAATCCACCTTTTCGGGGACTCTTTCGTGCAGGTCCTCTACAATTTGGATCCAGCCGATCTGGGCGTCCCGGTACCCTTAGGGACAGAAGAAAGGGATGCCAGTTAGTTAATTAACCAACGTTTAATAGTAGCCTTCTGAAGCACTATGGGATTTGCGGGGAGGGATTTAAGAAAAACTATAAAACTTTGTTATTTTTAAAATATGAAATACCATAAACACAAAACCTTAAATTATAATGAACATCGAACCAATCATGAAGTTTTGTTATCTCTTAACATCTTGCTCTGTTTGCTTTACATCACTTTTTTTAAAAAAAGAAAACAGGTGTCATTGCAGCCTCGTAAGTACCCTCCCCTGACCCCATTCCTGTGCCCCCCTCTCTTTAAAAACCTCTGTCCCTTTAAAGCATTCTGGGGAGGTCATCAGGTTTGGATTTAAAGTAACAGTCCAATTAAAATATAAGAAAGAGATCAAACTGATTGATTTCCTGCTACTCAAGTCCCCTTGACGGTGGGAGACAGGGCTGACGGACTGAGGTGCTGCCGGCTCGTTTTCCTTCCTGGGGCGCCCTGCTCACGGGCAGTTGATGCCTCCCTTCCCAGCACAGGGAGGAAAACCGACTGCACCAGCGGCTGAGAGGCCAGCAGGAAGGCCAGAGATCAGAGCGCCACCACGGCTTGGGACCGGCTGCTGCACGTACGACTTCTATGTTCTGGGAAAGTCCCGCTGAGAACACACGGCTGACGCAGCTTCAGAGGACAAGCACAAGGAGAAATGGTGCATCGCAGCACTGAAACCTACTTCCACAGATGCTCAGAAACGTGGCAGGGAAGCCCTGCAGGGCTTTGGCAACAGGCTGAGAGTGACTCAACTGCTCCAGAGTGACTTAATGTCCTCAAATCCATTATTACTCAGTGTTAAGTACAGACCAGACTGCACCACAAGGTGTCTTCCACCCTGTGCTAACATGTTACTGTTCCAAATAATTCCAAACGACGCATTCTCCACCTCTTCCTTAGCCAAAGACACTTCGTTGTGTTCGCGTTGACAATGTGCCTTCACAGTTTCAAGTCTCCCTTACAGTGAGGTAAGACCATGTGACTAACTCCTGGCTAATGTTTTATAGAAAAAGAATAGAGGGACTTCAGAAATATCTTCGAAGCAGACTGACTCAATTAGCAATTCCTCCTTTCCCCTTCTTCCTTCCTGGGATAGAGGTAAGAAGGCTGGAGCTCCAGCAGCCATTTGCACCATGAGACAGCCTTGTGTGGGGAAGCTACATAGAAGGACAGTGGGTTCCTGAGGACATTGTAGTGATTTCATATTAGTCTTGTACTTGAGTCTGTTAGCAGCGAAATGCAATTCCCAACTGCATAGTTACCAAGAAACTAAGTAAATGGACCCAAGCATAGGATATGGAGGTCAAGTCAGCAAAGATAGACTCTGAGATTTTGCTCTTAAATCTGAAAAACTTGGCATTCTAGATTTGGGAAGAATATCTGACTCAAGCTTGGCCTTGTGAAGCAGAATGAATGTAGCAGGGGCAAAAAACTGAGTTCAGGAATTGAAAAGAACATAGAAAAGAGGTTGGAAATGCCTATAAGTTCATCAGACTTAAAGATATACCAGCTGGACTACTGGGTCGAGGGTTGCTGATATGAGTTCGTGTTAAAAAAAAAGCATAAAGATAAGGGGTTAACAGTGCCATCAACCAGGAGCGAAAGGATGATGACGTTGCTCAACTACTGCACGATTTCTGTAAGGAAGCACCTTTCCACATGCGCGTTGCAATTCCTCGGCCTACATCCAACAAAACGACCCTGCCAAAATCATCCGTCACTGCCGCCAGCGTGTTGCACGGGGACACACATATGCTCTCGCCGTGGCGTCTCGAGTCTGGAAGCCCAAATCTGATAGTCGACAGGGGACAAAAAGCTCCAATCATATTCCAAGCTAGAAACATACACCACAAGTACATAAATGAAATAGGCTGAATCTATTTTTATATAAAGAAACATGAACCTTGCATGGACTAATGATTATTTATGCCCGACAGTTTGCACTATGACATATGCAAAGAAGTGTCTTCCATTATAAAACAAAAACATCTGTCTCATAGGTTTCTATATCAACACCCACAACCTTCTGTTTTTAGAGAACATCAAGCATACTCTATCTTTCCTTGATCAAGCATTATGTCGTAGAAAACAATGCCCTCACAACGAACTAAACTTTAGAAATCTTTGCTCTTACACAGGCATCTTTTGTCTGTTTAAGTTCTTATTCCTCATCTGTTCTCTCTGGATAGATTTCGTATCTCCCTGATACCGGAGCTATGAGTCCAAAGCGAGAACTTTCCTTCTTCTAAATAGTTCCCCAACCTGCTCTTGGTCTATAGTCAATCTTACTAGAACTGTAAGCAAAATAAAGGTAAAGAGGGGCTGAGAAAGGACCAGGAGAGCTCACGATGACAAAAGTCCCTGAGACGAGGAAGTGCTCAAATTGGCTGCATTAACTGGGGATGCATAGGGCCATCTGCTTATTTCTTCATTCTTGGGTGAGTTTAAAAATTTACATAAGATCTTACCTTTTAAAATAAGACCTTAGAAGATAAACTTCAACTCATTTCGCTAAGTCATATCTTTAGGAGAAGGACATCGACAAGGGGCGGGAGGTCCTGCTTCCCTTCACGGTAGTTCTCTAAACCGGGTAATGCTACACTGTCCGTGTGGGGTTCGAGTCCAGACGGGGAATGATCCCAAACCCAGGACTCCCCGAGGCTCGGAAGACCCTCGAGAGCTGCGTGCACTGAAGGACCGCCCACCTCCCAGACCACTTCTACCAAATGTGAGGGGCAGACTTGCCTGACAGCCAGCGGGGTGGCGGGTTCGACCTTCGGCTTCTGCTTTGGGGCAGCTTCCTCCTCGTGCTTGCTCTTCCAGCCAAGCCAGCCACTGAAAAGGGGAAACGTGGACATAAAACCTAGGCTTCGGAAGGGTCAAAGCGCAGACCACCAAATTAGAGGCCCAAACCGAGCTAGACAGGAATCAGAGGCGTTTCAATGCTGTTGCCCTGCGATTACCTGGCGGCGTTAAACAAGGCGGAAGTGAGCTTGCTGGCGACTGCTAGAGCCACGTGAGACAGCAGCGGCTGCGTGCTCCCCTGGAAAACAGGGCGGTGGGGAGAACGCGTGAGGGCTGACCAGGAGCAAGGCACACATTCTAAACTAGGCCCACTGGAAAGCGTCTGAGACGCTCGAGAGCCTGGGCCACCAAAAGTCTGCAGCTTCCTTCAGAGGTGGCGGTGAAATCTTTATCGTAGGGGGGCAAACGTCACCAACAGTTCCAACCCTACAGTGTAAATGTAAAAACCACTGTCTCTTTCATCTTCAGGAGTCCCCCTTTAAGCTGTAGTTTAATTGAAAATTTTAAACTAGGGCATTAAGATGGCGTTACTGAAGCAGGGCTGTCGATTTCCCATCCCCCTCTTTTTAAAACAAAATACATTTTTATTAAAGTAAAAGGGTAGGTTGCGCAATTCTGAGAAGGCTGCTTTTCAAGCGAGAAAGAAGAGCTGCCACATCTGACACCTAACGCTCCCCGCTTCGCCGAGGCAGTTTTCACCCCCTGGATGACGACAGTGGGCAGCCTGCTCTGTGGGGACAGCTCCTCGCTGACGCGCGTCCCGGGCAGCTGCCACCCACAGCCCCGCGCCACTGACCACGCCCCACTCTCTGAAGGCAGCCCAAGTGTCCACAGTGTCCAAGAACTCGGGGCATCAGAAACAAAGGGTCGGTTCTACCCTGACTTGAGTTCCTTTTCAGCGAATTCAAGAATTTAGAAGAAAGTGAGTTGAGATCCATTTGTTTAAATTGCAACTTAAAAATGTACACTGCTTAATTTTTCTAAGGCTAAGGCACCACGTCCACTCTGTGGACCAGTTGAGAAATCAGCTGTGGCCTTGCTCGTGATTGGGGTGGAACTCTCACCTCTAAAGCGTAGAAGAAGCCGGTAAACGGGTTGGACCCTACAGTGATGTACTGAGACATGGCGGGCGGACTGTTTTTAATGGCTGCGTTGAATCCGCCTATATTGGAGGCCGTCTTCATCTGATCAAAAGGGGACAGCGTCATAATACCTAATGATAAAGCGACAACACACGATTTGAACGCACCGAAATGACTGCCACTGCAGGTCATCGAATGTTCAATTCCATTCGAAGATACTAACTTCTCGGTTTTATGTAGCAGGAAAAAGTCACTTTTAGAACCTACAAAATTACTACTGTAACATACGTGTAAGACTGAAATTGCCGTCTATCATTCCTCTAAGCTACGAGATGTTGCATCTCATCGTTGCTGCTTCCTCGGCCGAGAACACCCTTCCTGCCCTCTTCCAGGGCTGGCCCCTTCTCACCCTTCGTGCTCGGTCTGAGTGTCACTTCCCGGACGAGGCCCTTCCTCACAGGTCCACCTGATGCACCCTCCGCCTTTATCGTAACTCTGCTGCTTTTTTCATGATGCTGACATTTTGATATTACCATATTTATACATCCGGTTTAACTGTTTACTGTGTGTCTCCTCGCTGCCAGAATGTGAACTTCAGCAGGGCGGGGGGCCTGTCTGCCTTGTATTTCTGGCACTAACATTAGTTCCTGGGACATACCAGGTGCTTACTTGTTCATTTATTTGCTGAATGAACTGATCAGAACTTTACATTGCACTTTTTGCTCATTTTGTCGGCTGGGAGATAAATGAATGGAGATAAGTCTTCCATCCAGTCATTTTCCCTAGCCTGTTTCAATGTTCCAAAGCTCAATTAACAGAACAGGGACGCTACCCTGAACTGAACTCAACACCTTGGAATTTTGTAGCATTTTTACGCTAGCAAAAAAGTAAAGAGAACCTGAATGTCTACCAACAAGGTGTTTAATACAGAGTGTTACACATGATTCCATGCAACAGTAGCCAGGCAATCTGCGTGCCAGATAGCTTCTGTCGGCCTCCAGATTCACACACCTGCCCGTTCCCCCTGCTGGCTCCCCGGGCCAGTGTGTAGGTTATGCGGACTTCCAGCTGGGGTCAGACAGTTGGGAAGCCCCACCAGGAGATCAAAAAGGGTAAGGAGAATGAAGTCAGGATATCTATTTCCCCGTGACCACTGAACAAAAGTCCACTTCTCTGCAAGGGCAAAATGCATTCACAGCTGTCTGCACTCTCCACTCCAGCCAGTGCTCTGTCTGCAAGTGGCACTGCAGTCCTGTAACTGCCCCGCGTGTTTCTGTCAATGAGACTCAGCTTCCTGAGAGCAGGGACCTCGCGTGTCTTTCCGTCCCTGACTCCTGACGCCTGACGCCCAGCACACTGAGCCTTCAAATCCTGCTCCCAAGGAGAAACCTGCTTTACCTGCAGTCTGCTGGTGTAAAGGGTACATTTTGAAAAGACTAATCCATATGGTAATTATAGGGACTAACCTTGTCTGCAGAAAAATTAAGTCAAATAGTGAGTGGCTTAACACTGTCCAGTACTGCTGCTGAGGGCACAATTATTAAAACTTAAAGACAGAAATCTATGATAACCCATAAGTCGGAACAAACTTCCAAGTGTCTCATTAAAAGCAATGCATTTTCTCTTCACATAAGAATAAACCTACAATTCTAATCAATGAGATGCTTCAATTGAAAAGTACAAGAAGTAAATTTCCAATAGAATTGAACTAGTAATGCTTACCAATACTAGCGTGATCAATAATAGTGTCAATATCTTGTAGACCCCACTTCTTATAAGCTAACGGTGGTGGCTGTATGTTCTCACTGCCTGACGCTGCAGCTGTCAAAAATAAAAATCAGACAAAGCAAACTTAACTGTAAAAGACAGAATGAAGTTTTGTCTTTTAAAAAATCACAAACATGTAATAACTTACTATTCTAACATTTCAACTTATAGTAATCGACAAAGTAATCTTAAGGTGTAAAGCAAAATCCAGTTATGCCAAGATAATGCACGTAAAACGTAAACATTACAAGGGCCCCCTGGCTGTCACGAGAGATTCTGGAATACTCCAGCAATTAGAGATGACTGTCAACAATTCTAGACCATCACTAGTAATCCAGGTCAATCCATACTGCAACTGGAGCCGAGTAAGCAATGTCCCCCGGGGAGAGACAGCGGCCCTGACTGGTGTGGCACGGACACTGGCATTCTGACCGATGTTAAGGCTCTTCCTCCCCCTATTTTACCATCTTTAAAACTGGGATGTAAAGCTGATGGTGTGTCTTTCGCTGGCAGAAGACTGCTCAGCTTTAACACAGTGGCGCATCTCTCCCCTAACTGGCTAGGACGCACTGCCGAATCATTCCAGTGTGGGGCGCACTTTCCGGGGCAACATGTCCACGTTTCAGCCCCACCTTTACTGACCCAGCAATCTGCCAACAACGCCCGCCCTTTTCCACGGCAGCGGGGTTTCTCCCTTAAACCTAGCTTTGGAAGGCCTTTCTAATTTAGAAGACGTATTTAATTGTCTCCGTAGGCTCAATTAAACAAGACAATCATCGTCACAAGTTTGCTATTCCTTGGCAAAAAATTACCTTTTGCTACTTGGTTTCGACAAGCACGAAGAGACTGAAAAAGGCTAAACCCGTCGATGGTCACAATGGCAGCTGGATATAAGATACTCAGCTCTTCATTCTACCCGAGGAATAGGAGAGAAGAATGTAATTATTGCCGAATAAGAGCATCCACTTTTCCATTAGAGCCGAATGCCATGATTAATGTACAATAAAGAAACACAAGGACTAAACAGCTGTCAGCACCAATGCACAGGGCAGTATCAGGCAGAGGAGGAGGAGAAACAAGTGGGAAATTAATGTCAGAATGCGTTGTCTGGCCGAGGACTACGGCAAAGTGGAGCCCCCCCCTCTCTGCTCCCCACACACACCCACCCACTACCTGCTCGGTCACGCCGGGGTGCCGGGGGATCTCATAGGTCCTGCACTTCAGCTGCAGCACCGGGTCCTCGTTCAGGAGTTGTGCGAGCAGGAGCACACCGTTCTAGGGGAGGCACAGAGGACAGCCTGCCTGTTTTCCTGCCGTCACACCTGAACAGGTGCGGCGTTTCCCCATCAAGTATTCCACGGCCACCAGGTCCCCTCCTCTCAGAAGAGCACAGCTTCTGTTCTGCACAGCTTTCCCCAGAGCTTCCTGCCACCACCCCTGCCCCGTGCAGCCTCCATCACCGTCAAGTACCACCCACACATCCCTGTGGCAGGGGAGGAATCACCAGTGAGCGCAGCAGGGCTGCGAGCCTGGGTGTGCCAGTCAGCGGGGCTTTGTGGTGGCCGGCCCCAGCTCACCTCCGTGTAGAAGCGCACGGAGCCGGAGGTGAAGCCCAGCACAGTGCAGGTCCAGTCGGGGCGCCCGGTGGAACTCCTGCCACAGACAAAACTCGTGACCGGAACAGCCCGTGAGTCAGAGCAAAGCGAACCAACACCTCTTATTTATCCTTACCTCTTCTGGCTGGCTAGTGGGATACACAGAGCACTGGTCACACATTCCCTGAAAACAGAAACAAAATCACGTGCTCAGCCTATGGACGAAGGCGCCCACTGCCCCGAGGCCTCCCGAGGTGTGTGCTGCGCATGCGCAGCAGTGGAAGGCGAGCTCTGCTAGCTCGTCTGATTCAATGCCTAAGTCAATGCACCCGCAAACGCCACCGCCCTACGGATCGTGAAATCCATTCCCACAAAAGGCCACATCACATCCACTTGAGGTTAAGGGAAAAAAGAAGCAGTATCTTTCACTCTGTATTGTCGTGAAAGGCACGAAAGTAAAGAAAGCTGACTTTCTTTGCTGACTGCGCTGATTATTACAGACACAGAACTGAGAAAGTATCAGTGCCCAGCAGTAGCCGCCCCCCGCCCCCAGCCCCCGCCCCATCCCACTACTGCGGGTCTGCGGAGAGCACACTGCACTGGGGACTCACTGTCCTTCCCCTCGTGGGCTGCTGCGTCTTCCTCTTCAGCAGAAACTGCCCCCGATAGCCTGCTTCTAAGTTCGTGCTAGCCTGGTGTTCCCTAGAGATTTCTTTTCTGACATGAAGACTTGAGAAATTTGTCACGAGCTCAGAGACCAAGCCTCAAAATTAAAATAACTCCTTGATTGACTGTAACTGAATCAGTCAAACTTCAGGACCACCACTAGCTTATTCAAGAAATGATTAAAAAAGGAAACAAAACAAAGAAAGAGACAATAAACACTCTTGCCCCATACATCCTCGTAGATGAACACCGTCTTTTTGTTTGTTTTCCTTAAAGTAATTCAACCATTATGTTTGCTTTGCAGTTGTGACAGAAATTAAGTGTCTTTAAAATGCTTTAGACTAAATGACAAAAAGTATGTTCATTTTTGATAAGAGAAGACATTTCACTGAGTATCTACAATGTGCCAGGCATGTACTATGGGCTTGCACTTGGGAGTCTTTTATCTGAATTCAAAGTCTGAAAAATCTTATTCATTCTCATCAGAGAGCTTTGAGTCATAAAAATTTAATTCAGAACAGTTTTTGGCTCCAGGCTCCAGGCTGGGCTCCATCATGTAACCACGCTGATAGAGATGTGATTTGCAAACTCTTACTGAGTCAGCAGGACACTTGGCTTTACCAACTTGCATTTCTGAAGCATGTATGAGTTTTAAGAATTACTGTAGCCTTGTGGTGGTGAACACACAATACAATATTCAGATGATGCATTATAGATTTATACACCTGAAACCTATATAGTTCTATTAAGCAATGTCACCTCAATAAATTCAACAAAAAGTAGAAGTAAAAATAAAAATAGAAAAAAAATTAATGTAGCACTGTCCTCTTTAAGTACAAGCCCAGTGCTAGGAAAGCAGATAAGATAATTACTGCCCTTGAATTTCTGGCTCAATAAAATTAGTAATGAAAAACAGAGAAACAGACGAAATGTAGGAAGGATATTATAATATTTTCTGAGTGTTTCTTTAAATCTTCTCCAAACAGCTGGTTTTTTTCTTACAGTAATCACATGATGAGTAAAATCAAGGTGTGGAATGAACATTCACTCACCTTCCTAAAGGTGAAACTCTTCAGCAGACTCTCTTACAAGGCAAACACTCCCACATACACATTCAACACATGCAGAGACAAAACGACTAACTGGTACCCACCCTTCTTCAACGTTTAAAGAGCCACTCCAACCAACAGCAAACTGCATTTCTTCCTTTCCTTTGTCACCGTATTTCCATTTTGCTGAAAAAATTAAGTTATCATATAAAATGACATTAACTATTAGCATACTAAAACAATTTATAAATTTGACTCTTTCTCTTTAGAATGATGAGCACAAAATTTAATAGTTCTGTATTATAGATTTGGGTCTTAAATGTAAAATAAAGTTTTGAAATTTTGTAAGATTTTTATAAAACTCTACCCTTAGTCTCTCCTTCCTCCAATTTAACCCATATAAAATTATTAATTCTTTTTTTAAAGATTGTTTAATTATTTATTTATCTTTAGAGGGGAAGGAAAGGACAGAGAGAGAAATATCAATGTATGGCTGCCTCTCGTGGGTCCCCTGCTGGGAACTGGCCTGCAACCCAGGCATGTGTCCTGACTGGGAATCGAACCATGATCTCTTGGTTTGCAGGTCCGCGCTCAATCCACTGAGCTACACCAGCCAGGGCTAAAATTATTAATTCATATGGACCCCCACCTATTTTATTTTTAAAAGGTTAGATTTATGCCACTGGAAGCTAATTCGCTTTATAAGACCGTTTCATAGCCATTTACTGTATGATCTCATGTTGATCAGTGAGGTTTTCATGCCCTGCGTAAACCCATAACCTGAATTTGAGGCGATGGCCAGCACTGCCTCTGAAGTGCCACAAAGAGATGGCTAAAGTATCTGAAGCCAAGAAAAAAAAAAAGAAAAGGAAAAAAAAGAGAAAGAAATACAAAAAAGGAAATAAAAAGTTTTATATAATATATAAAATAAACTACACAAAATAAACTATAGAATGCCACTATATAAGGCATGTAATAGAAATAAGTAACACTGTTTTCCTTCTAATACATTTTCTGTTCTAGTCAACGCATTACAATTAAGGCCCCTGAGAAACAACAGATACTCACGCACTAGAAACACCGCTTTCTGCTCCCGAGCTATAACCATTAGATCATTGGTTGGAGATAAGGATAAAACACAATCTTGAAGCCAGGAAGTTTTTTGTGTCTTGCAAGTATTTCCTTCTTCTTCCTGTGGGTACAACTACAGTGACTCTACATGCGAAAATACTGAGAGCATGTCAATGCAGCTTGTCTGCCTTGAACTGTGAGGGGAAAGGAAAAGGGGAAAGAAATTTTCCCAAATCTTTTATAAAGTCTCCATAATATTCCTTATCAAAACGTGTCAAACATGACCAACAAAGTATCCACTACAAATAGCTTTGAATACCGATACAAAAACTTTAGTGCAAACAAGTACAAATGAGAAAGACATTAAAAGAGTATCACATGGGGATCACTCCAGAATGATTCAGTATTGAACAATTTCACAAAAGTCCTATTCCGGAGAAATGGCTAGGGGGTCTGCAGCTAGACAGCAAGACAGAGCCGTCCGAGGATTACGGTTGTAGGGTCTGTGAATTGTCTGATAAATTTGACCCTGTTTTCTTTTTATTTGACTTGAAAGGTTTTTCATTTTTCAAATGAAAACTCACTCACTGCGCAGGTGAATCCCCATGGCTAACAAAATCGACAGCTCTACAAAGGCCCTCTCTGGAGAGCGGCCCGCAGTCCTGCCCTCCAGCTGCCCAGCTGTCCCCTCGAGAGACAGCGCAGGTGGTCGGTCCCGGCGGGTGTTTCCAGACCCCTTCTGCTCATGCGTGTGCGGGCACTCACAGCCTTCCCGCTCCCCGACACGAACGGCAGCACACGGGACGCAGGGGCTGGCAAAAGCAGGTTACAGAAGACGACGAATAGTGCACTGATTGACGATAATACAGGGAAACACTCCATGTTCCAGTTCGCAACTGTAAAACCTGCTTTTGCCCGCCCCTGTACACACTTCTGGTTTTTTTCTCTTAACTCTTTATTTTTCTCTAATACCTGAATGTTCTGTAATACACATGCATCATTTTAAAAAACAAATTCATGACTTGTAAGAAGTTCATGTCAAATAAAGTTACAACACTCCAAACCTAGAAACTTACGGGAGTGAAAAACACCCTGAGGTTTTTACAGTTTTCTGCTGGACTTGGCAGCAGCCGGCTGGCCTCCGGGTCAGCAGGCAGAGGTGGGGAGCTGCCCGCATCTGTGGTTCCTCACCACACCACCGCAGCCCTGCTGAAACCCCCAAACACGACACCCTCTACGCCAGGCTAGCAAAGAAATGGCTCCTCTCCTCTGCTGGCCATCGCTACCACGAGCCAGTGGGACTGGTGGAGAACCCGCCCCTGTTTTTACGCCGCAGCACCCCAACGCTAAGGCAGGTTACGAAGATGCCAGGAGACTTCCTTGACATGAAAAGAGGAAAACTACAGCCAGAAAATAAATGGCAAGGTCTTATCTTCCCTAACCAAGGACACTGAGGAGCAAATGGCTTACATATCCCCGACTGTGCCGGGGCAGACCCCTGGGCCTGGTCACAGGCCCTTTCAGGTGACATTTGTTGAAGGTGAAGCCGACCAGAGAATGACCTGATTCCTCTCTGTGCTCATTCTGAGGCATCAGCATATCAACAGACCCACCTAAAAAGCTGATGAATATTCTGACTGAGATGTTCCCTAAAACTCCTATCTTTAGAAAACAGGCAAGAACCCTTAAGACAAAGGACTGGTTCACTGCGCACTCTCCCTGGAGCAGGCCTGTGCCCTTCCCCCATTCTTTCCTTGGCCAAGTATCTTTGCTCTATTTCTCCTAAGCTCTACGTGTTCCCAGGAGACTTGCGACCAGGGGAGCGGCAGGCAGTGGCAGCTCGTCCCGGGCTAACCCCCGAACCTGTCTCCAAGGGCCGTAACTTGTCTCCTGAGTCCCGATGGTCCAGCGTGGCTCGGTTCTCCTGCCTCTGTGGCTTTCTTTCTGAAGGGCCAAGGCAGCCCTGCCGAGACTCCCTGCTGTTGCTATGATCTTGCCTCTTCCATCCTAAGCCCTTCCTTTGTTTGACTGTCCCCAGCTTTAACAAGCTCACTCTCAAAATCACCCGAACTCATGTCAGGAAATCTTTCCTGCACAAAGTCAGGAACCCATACATTCCAGACCAGGCTGGGGCAGATCCACCTCGGTCCTGGTCCCTTTCCCGTCACAACACAACCAGAAATTGACTTCGAGACATTTCACCTCCTCCAGCACTGGTCTCCCCTTTCGTGTGGACACGACCTGCCAGTGCAGCTCGCAGGGAAAGCAGGCGTTGAGTTCGCTGTTTCTATCCTGATTAGGTGGCTCCCCCTGTTACCTAGACGACAGCATGTACCTCTGTGTTTCATGCATCTGCCAAAATTTACTCGGATTCTTGTTATGCCTCGGAGCTGGCTATGCCTTTGGAGTTGCCCATAATCACAGACAGCAGTAGCAATAACAGGTATCTAAGTAGCGCTACTCAGTAAGCACAAAATTGCCCTTGACAAAGATTTTAAAATGTCAACCTAACATCGAAACATGTCACCATCGTTGCAAAAGGAGAATGCCACTATCGGAGAGCAAGCACACACTTATAAAGACTTACAGGTTCTTGGGGTTCTGTTTCTTCCCATGCTCCCCAGCCATCATCCTCCCAGTTCGTTGATTTACCTATTTGTAAAAAGATAAAAAGTACTTCCATGAAATATAGAGCTAAAAGGATTTTAAGACATTTTCTCTAAACATAATAAAGCCAACCCCTGATACATAATAAACATTATATAAATATAATGCTGATGTTAAAGAAAAAATAATGGTAAAATAGACTATATCAGGATATTGCTTATGTAATAATAATCAGGAAACATCTACCTGAATTTCCAAATCTAAGTCATAGTGAAACTGTGAAAGTTATTTGGATCCTAAGATACTGGACATCAAGGTTATCCACATTTAAATCAAACTGCAAAGGTGACTTAAAATCTCAAAATGACAAATATTTGTTAGTT
Source organism: Trachops cirrhosus (assembly GCA_028533065.1). Taxonomy (NCBI): domain Eukaryota; kingdom Metazoa; phylum Chordata; class Mammalia; order Chiroptera; family Phyllostomidae; genus Trachops; species Trachops cirrhosus. The sequence continues at coordinate 85,503,342 of CM052546.1, read as the reverse complement.
AAGACATTAGACAAATTACATATACATAGTGACAAAAACACTTAAAATTTCACACAGACGTCTTAAAAAGTGAGTTGTTTTTTGATAAGACAAGGTCTCAATGAAAAAGAAGACCGAATATTGAAATAAACACAGATCTGCTACTGTCCCCTTTTTCTGACACTCTGTGATTTCTTACACATGAGAATACTTCTGTGGATTAAAACGAGACGTCCAACAACCACCGTAACACAGAAGCAGAAGTCCGTACGGGTTCGGAGAGTATGGTCCCTACATTGCTCACGTTGCTTGTTTTTATACAGTATTTTTGAATTTATCTCTTATGGCATCACATCAGGAAGGAGAAAGAAAAACTATCATGTTTTTGATCATCTACTCTGAGTCAAACGTTAGCTACTTTAGATATATCACCTCAAATTAAGTTAAGGAAAAAACAGTAAAGTTCAAATGAAACGTGAGAAGAGCAGGCAGCTGGATGAACTGCAGTGTAGGCCCCAGATGCCGACACCTAAGGTCACAGCCTGGACCCCGCATGTGCCAGCTCTGTGACCTAGAGCGAGCTACCCCACAGCTGAAAGCTTCAGTTCTCTCGCCATGAAAGCGTGTAAAACAACAGCACCCCCATCTAGTAGGGTTGGAAAGGATTTAAATCAGCGTACTAAGGTCCTCGGTGCCTGGCACATCAGCTTGCCGTGCTAGTCATCAAGGTTTAGCCATTAAAATACTGCAGAATAGAAATAAAATATTGTATTTAAACCAATCAGCTTTAAAATCTTGGTGGGGGGTAAGTGTGCGAATCAACTAAAATGATGGGACTGAAGCTGGTATCTAGGATGCCTACAGTAGAAAGGAAGGAAAAGATCTTTCACACATACAAGTTTTACAAACTGCTAAAATCAATTAGATACAGAGGATAAAAAATGTCCGTCCAGGATCTGGAACCACTGTTCAATTGGCTCCACAGTAATGTATTCTCATCTTTGGTATTTAAGCACCAAAGAACTATTTCCTAACATGCCAAGCCCAATATCAGGCCCTAAAAGAGTACTATCATTGGATAACACCGTACAACTTACAGAAGGCTTCCACACACATGTCCACCAAACCACTTAACAAGTGTTCCGTTAGACACCACCTCCGTGCGGCGGGAGCAGAGAAAAACAGGAGCATACTCCGTACAGAACGTGCCGTGTGGCGTAGGGGATGAGTACGTAATTGTGGTACCCGGTGACTACTGCAATCGACTTCTCTGGGAACTCAGATGAGGCAGTGCGAGGGGTAAAGAGACGCAGTGAGGAATCATCTCAAACTGAGACCTTAGAAAGGGGCTGGGAACTCTCCAAATATACTTAAGGACAACGTGAGCAAAGGCGAAGAGGCAAAAAGACGCAACGCGCGTAAAGGGTGATCGCACAACAGTACGCGGCGCTTCCACCTCCCGAGTGCTTCACGGGCAGTGGCTCGCTTCGGCATGGCAAGGGTCCTGTGTCTTCCCCTCTCCACCGTGACAAAACATCACTTAGTTCCCAAAACTCGGCCAGGATCACAGAGGGCGAGGTGGCGGAGTGGGTTTGAGTTCCGGGGGCCTCCGGGGGCCTGAGTTCCAGAGCCCGTGCCGGCCCTCCGCGCTCACTCCTCCTACAGCGGAGGGAGGACGCAATGAGGAACCAGTGGGCCTTGCAGGTAAGGTCAAAAGTAAGGTCAACAGCAAGAACACTTATTATTTTAAAATGAAACATTTCCTTGCTATTGAGATTGGGAAATTTTTTTTTTTGTAACTTGGAAAATTACAGTTTGTTCTTTGGCAATCTAATTCAGTTAGGCAATCTCTTTATTCTGCTGGTTTTTCCACTGCACCACAAACAACTGCCTTATTGTGGGCCTGATGGCAAACAGGCCACCCCATTTACAGTTTTAGAAAACACACCGACATCCTACGAGAAAGCCAACTAACTACGAAAGTTCATCACTCTAAAAGCCACCATTCAATTTTAAAATTGCTGTAAGAATAATGTATTTATCAAATCGCCACAATCTCTGAAAACCGTGCAGGATTTACAGCACTTCATGAAGGCTGGCCATTCATTCATTCATTGATCCATCCATCCATCCATTCGTTCATTCAAGAAACACTGTATCTTTTCTGTCTTGGGCACTGTGCTAAGTGCTGGAGATACAAAAGCAAATGAGCCTTCAAAGAGCTGAGTTTGTGCACATAACCTCTCTTGAATGCAGCACAAAACAAAACCATGGAAAATGTGTTATTTCTCCTCCATATCCGTGTAAAAAGTCCCTGACTCAATCCACCAATGACTCATACGATCAAACAGAAGACAGCAGCAATTTGGACTTCCTGCCCCTGCAGAGACCCAATCTCCCTTTATGCCACAATCCCAAATGGTCAGGAAGAGGAAGACCTTGAGAAATGCTTTCTTTATACACGGTATTTGTGTTGATGACAGTTTGGCCATTTCTCAATGCCCCTGACTGGGGGTTTCTATTAAGAAGAGGGAAAGAATTCATCAGGCCTCTCCTACTGCCACCGGAGTACATTTTCCAAAGAAGCCATGGTGTTGTGCCGAGGGTAAAGGAAGGTGAAACAAAACTATTACTCGGGTAGGTTAAAGAGGCTTTGAAGCTTGGTCTGGAATCCTAAATCTCTTTATAATGCTGTAAGAAAATGCATTCCAAAATCTAGTCATCTTAAAAATGGGAAACATTTAAAAAAAATCTGCAAACTGCACTGCCCTGTGGCTACCTCTATGCAGTGCAGCCTCCTGACTTCTGCTGAAAATCATTTGACGCTGTTCGCAGGCTGCTGCCCGACAGCTATTTTTGGCTGTTAAAAAGTGTCAGAAGGCCAGCACTTTACCAAGGTTATTTCTTTTGCCTCCAAACCATGCAAATGCTGTTTTTTTGTGTATTCACATCCTGTATGTTATCAACTCATTGTTTTGCTTATCCACAACCTTGGCCAATGACCAAGTGAAAAACACCAATAGTAATACTGAATGAAGACCACCACGCTTCATAGAAAAGTCTCTCCAGAAGGAAAGACTGCCTGAATAAAACTCTTTACATGAATGGCAGCTTTATGAGGCATTAGCGATTACACATCGGTATCTATTTTTTGATGTAAATCATCACTCAATTAAATGTGATTCTCAACAGCAAAATTTTTTGGTCGGCTAGAAAAATCAAAGAACGCCAAGTTCCCAAATCAACACCATACCACTTTAAAGGGGGTGGGGTGGGGTGGAGAAGGTCCACAGCATTCTTCAATGGTGTCTGTACTCTATTATACAAATACTCTTTTTGCCAATAGTGAATAAAACGGGTTATACAAAAAACAGTTTAAAAACAGAAAAGACTGGCTATTAGGGGAATCTAAAAACAGATCGTGAGAATGTTGCCTTGTCATGTGACTTCCATGCTCCGATTCACATGCCATATGCTGTTTTAGAAGCTGGCGTTTTACAACAATATTATGTCGGGACAGTGTCTGGACAGAGGCAGAATATACTTCTAAGGCTCATGTTTTAACTGGGCTTTCCCACCTCATTTCCTGTACAACCTACTGAAAAAAAAAAAACACATTTCCAGGTAATTACATATTTCTGCTTAGTTACGAGTCTTTAATTTGGGTGCGGGGCAACCCTTCTTGAGGGGTGAGCTTCCTCTCAAATCTATTCTTTTCACATTCTTAGCCATCTTTCCTTAAAATTCACAGAAAATCAAGGATTGCACTGAAGATTCGATTGGAGTCGTTCAAGAAGAACATCTGTTCACTTAAAGTTTTTGTTAGTCTACCTCCTTTGCAGAAATCCCCCTTATTTCTTAGGTCATACCACATCTTGAATCATACCTGCTCTCTATCTAAATAAAATTCACAAGCTGGTCTCTAACCAATTTAACGAAAAGCAACTACCTCTTCGCTGACTGATAATTTGACGTTTTTATACCCATCACTGAAGAAGACTACTTTGAACTGTCTTTGAACTGTCTAGAATAACTGGGGACATAGCATAAACTTTATCGTGTTACATGTTTTGCCTGAATGAATGAAACGAATGACTTCAAAATATAAAATGTAGCTACAACTCCCTCTGGAGAGAATTTTTTCCCTGAAGAGATTAGATTGTATTGGTATAAAAAAAAATGTTCAGTCTCCCTCTTGACAAATGATATACTCATGGAAACCTTCAAACCACTGAGAAAACACATTTTAGTTCACCCATCAAAATAAGTTGCAGATGTCTTTTTTAGGGTTATTCCCAAAGAATGAATTATTCTACCAACAAAAACTTAAATGAGAAATTCAACTTCTGCTTTCCATAGCTCTATTTAATTCCAAAAATACATTATTCTGATTTGCTTTTGAACAGTCTGTCCTCATAAACTGAGTATAAATCTTTCATTTAAGAAGAACCTGAAGCTAGAAAGGAAATTGAATTCTAGAAGTAGGCAATTAATTTGACGGTATTTGCCTTTTCCAATATGAGTATGTCAAGATCAAGAACTAAATGAGAAACTGAAATCATTAAATGTTAGGAAAAGGAAAACTTAATTTAATCTCCGTGGCTGAATAAAATATTAGCACAAAAGCAAATTCATTTCCTTCCTTCTGAGACAAGAAAAAAACAGAGATAATGTGCTTGTTTCTATAAAGAGGAAGAATCTCTAGAAGCTATGACTTGTAAATAATTCAGGGGGCCCGACAAAATTTAGTTGGCTCTTCTTGGCCAAAGCAAGAAAAAGTATCGCATAGCAATACAAAGTTAAAAAAAAAAAAGACTAAATAATATAGAATCTGCTGCTTAATTTCCTATGCCTCAGAATTATTAAGCTTTTTCTATTACCAGGGAGATGGAAATAGGAAAATAAATTTCATAAATAAATAGCATACTCCTTGCACCACATTAAAAATCTGTAGCCATCTAAAATGAGGAAGCTATCCCATTTTCAGCAGCAGGGGTTTAACTCTTTCAAATTCCCATGACTAAATCAGATGAGATCATCAAGGTCCCTTTTTAATGATCAATGTTGCCAAAGAAGTGACCTGCTCCATCACGTAAGAACACAGGTCCTGACAGCCCATCCACAAAGTGACAGAATGAAAACATCTTTCAGCATACTCTCCTGCTCTAAAAGGGTTATCGAAGAGGTTCCCGTCCCCACCCAATAAACCTAAGAAATCTTCTGAGACAACAAAAACGAATAAAACAAAATAATATATAGACTGCAAGAAATTTAATATGCCTATGCTACTTTCTACTATTTTGTTTTCAAAGGGCCTATAATATTATATAGGATGTGATTTCAAAGAACTTATACATTTCTTATAATTGTTTCCTACAACTTCTTAAGTTGATTTATTATATCCAAAACCGCAGAAATAGCCATGCATAGCTAATAAGGTGAGGGAAGGCGGGTCACTATGAAAGGTAGCTGAAGGTATGTAAACACTGCCAGCTAAAGCTAATGTCTGCACATTCTAAAGAAGCCAATTTGACTTCCTTATTAAATCCATTTTAATATTCTGTCCCTACGAGAAAACTTTCCTTAAACTAAATTTGTCCAATACCAGCTTAATCTTGCTATTACCTTCTGCTTTAAAAAAAAATACAGATACAGTCTGATAATGATCTTAATACCACATGAGAACCACCTTTTCATTTATTAAAAGAGCAAAAGTCAAAGAAACTGATGACATAAAATTATGACAAGTATGTATGTACATTGGCATACATACCATGGAAAGGAATACCATTTGGGGTTAATTACTGCACATGGTGTAAGATAAGGGTCCAACTTCATTCCTTTGTACATGGACATGCAGTTTTCCCCACTGAGTGGCCTGGTATTCTTGTCAAAGATCATTTGACCATATATGCAAGGGTTTACTTCTGAGCTTTCTATTCTATTCCACTGGTCTGGTTGTCTGTCTTTATGCCAGCACCATACAAGTTTGATTACTATAGCTTTGCAATATGTTTTGAAATCAGGAAGTATGAGTCCCCAACATTTTTATTCTTTTTCAAAATTATTGTCACTATTCAGGGTCCATTCTCATTTTTTTATGCATGCTACGATGCCAGAAAAAAAAAAGGTTGGGACTGCCTGAGCCCTATAGAAGAATGCCTTCAAACTGTTTGCTTACAGATACCCCCAAAGAGTTCTTCCCTAGTATTTATCCTTTGCACAAAAGATGTAATTTCTTGTAACTGTGAACACAGACATTTTAATATACATTTATAGCATCCTTTTAAACTTAGTAGATTCTGAATACTATCAGGAAATGACACCCACCCACATTCATTAAGAAATATGATGATCTTCTCTAAGAGTAAATTTATAACATCTTATTTCTCCTTCTGTTACCCACTCCATTTCCTGCAAAGAATGTTATTCTAATGTAATACAGATTTTTATTACCAGGTCAAAAATTTTTCTGCAAAAGAGATATGAACTGAAAAAACAATGGTTTTCCTGTGATCATAAAGCTCTCAGTATTAAAATCTGTCTTCTGTTTTGACTTACTATAATTATTTTTTAGAAGCAGATAACTGAGAAAAACAACATACATCTGCCACAAATTCTGATAAAGAGCTCTTTACAAAACCTGATGTTTTGCAAAAGGAGTGACTACTGAAATCCATGGCCCTAGCCATTCCTAGAATTCCACGTAAACTATCTATAGCAGGGCAAGCTATTTCACTGACTTTTATCTGTAAATGAAAGCACTGTTTTAACTGTAAAAATATAGGTTTGGCAAAGGGGCTTACTCGTTAAGAGGTTCTTTCTCTATTTATTTTCTACCTGAACTGATGGTAGCCACAATAATACCAACAAACATAAACCTAAGAACTTGATTTAAAAGAGTAATAAATTAAATATCTGCAAACTCATAGGCATATTGCAAATTAGCCTAGATGTGTGGGGTATGATTATATCCCAATGCCTGCATTGGGTTCATATCCTAAGGCTACCCTTCACTGTGTGACCTTGGACAAATATTCAATCTGTTTGCGCCCAAATTTTAGCACCTCTAACTGTGCTATACAATATGGTAGCCATTAGCCACATTTGGCTATTTAAATTAAGTAAAATTAAAAATTCTTTTCCTCAGTAGTATTTGCCACATTTCGAGAGCTCGCCAGCCTGATGCGGTGGAGACTGCCATATTGGACAGCAGACATAGTGATGAAAATAAACAAGATGATCTGATAGAGAGTAACAGATGAGACTCAGGGAGCAAGAGTGACTGCTTTAGATTGGATGGTGGAAAAGGCCTCCCTGAGATGCTGACATCTGAGTTGAGATGCACAACAACATGAGGCTGGCACGCAAAGACCTGCTGCACAGAGCAGCCAAGGCAGACACAAGGGCAAGGACAAAGGCCTCAGGTGCAAATGAGCTTGGCTGGTTTAACACGAAGTATGTCTGAAGCATAAGAAATAAGGGAGAGGAGCATGCAGTGCCGGAAGTGGCAGAAGGCAGGGCCTCAAGAATCTTGTAAGCTGGGCAAGAATTTTGGATTTTATATTAAGCGCACTTGCAAGCACAGAGAGTTATAAAGACAGGAATGCTGTGATCTACACTATATAGGTCTTTAAGAGTTCACTCTGACTGCTTTTGGGAATGAATTACAAGAAACCAAGATTGGACACAAGAAGATCTGTAAGAAGACTGGTGCCACTGGCCAGCGGAGAGCAAATGGTAGCCTGGACTAGGGCAGAGAGACACACAAAATGTGTTCTTTTTCTCTGCTTCCTCTGTCCAGAGTCCCGTATCTACTACCCTTCACAACCTGGATCCCTGAAATAGTCAACTACATTAACTCCACAAAATGCTGTGAATGTGCTTTTTGTGCCCACCATTCCATCAAAACTGTGCTGAGCTCCCAGTCACCTCCACCTTCCCAAAACCCACGAGCACATTTCTGTCCTCATCTTAGCTGACTTCTGCTGCATTTGCCACCGCTGGCCACTCGTCCTTCGTCAAAGTCTCTCCTGCCTCAGCTGCTGGGGCAGGACGCTCACCTGGTTTTCCTCTGTAACTCTTTCTCACTCTTCTTCCAATGAACCTCCACTTGACTCTTAACACTTTGGTACTCAGTTCATGTCACTATGCGGTCACCCACCGCAAAAGTTGTTTCCATCAATGACGGACCGCACATATGATGGTGGTTCTATAAGATTATGACAGAGCTGAAGAATCCCCATTGCCTAGTGACTTTGTGGCCATCTTAATGTCACAGCACAATGCATTACTTCCAAGTTTGAGTAAACAAACCTACTGCACTGCCAGTCGTATAAAAGTGTGGCACACACAATTACAGCAGTAGGCTGTACCATCCAGGTCTGTACAAGAGCCCTGGGTGATGTTCACACAACAATGCACGGGGCATGACTGTACACATAATCCTTCAAACTGATTTGACACCTTTTGTTGATAACTCTCAAATTAACATCTCAGGCCCAGGAATCCTTAAGTTTCAGGCCTTTTATCTGGTGTTTGACTGGACCCCCTCACTTGGACACACCACAAACATTTAACGTGCAAAAGGTCCAAAACCTATCTGCTTCATTCTCTCTCTCTCTCTCTCTCTCTCTCTCCCTCTCTCTCTCCATACCCTTGCTCAGATCAGAAGCCCAGAGGCATCCTTATCCCCCTCTCACTCATCAGCAATAATAACCCCCACCACCCGGTCTCCCCTAGGTCCTGCAGGTTCTACCTCCTTAACAGCGCTCTAATCTAGCCCTGCCTTTCAAGTCCTGCTCAGGCTATTTTAGTCCAAGCTCACATCCCTTCTCGCATGGATTATTGGAATTGTCTCCCACCCCATTTACCTGCATCCCGTCTCTCCTGCACACAGCTGTCAAAGCACACAGTAGCTATTCAAAAACTTTGCTGACTACATTGAGTTCCCATCTGACCGTGTCATTTCTCGGCTTCAGGTGTCTCAGAGGCACCCCACTACTCTCACAAGGTTTCTCATGATCCAGCTCCCTGTTCTTCTCTTTCAGGTTTTCTCAGGTCCCTCAGTAACATGCCAGGCCAGGCCTCCCTTCCTCTGCACACACGTTACCATCTCTCCCTTATTCATTTCACTAGTACTCCGAAGGTAGTCTTAAGTAGTACCACTTCAGGGAAGTATGCCTTGTGCCTCACATAAATATGCCTGTATTTACAGATGTATATTTGTATGTAAATATGTAGTATGCATGTTCCTATATGTACATATCTCGGCTGCATCACATGGTAGCTGCTAATGTATTTGTCCCAGTAAATTATAGGCTCATAGAGGGCAGAGACCACCAATTTTATTTGATTTGTAGCACTAGAGTACATACTTACGGATAGCTTTGACTTGATAGCTTCTAAATTTAAGAAACAGGGAGGAACTTATGTAGTGGGCCATTCATCACCAGTCCAGCAGAGCCCAAAGTGACAACGCTGCACTACAAAGCTAAACGTGCTTCAGATCGGAAATAGGAAGAAAACAAACACAAAATACACACCCTTTCTCCCGGTAGGAGACCCGTGGGAAATTCTGAGGAACTAGGCAGGATCTAATACACCAGACTTAGGATTTTATACTCCGAGGCTTCACACTCTTTGATGATAATAATAGGTGGAAGGCTTCTCACCTCAGTGAAACACCAGAACTTTTCATGGCGGCGTTAGTAATTTACACGTAAATGACACGTTTCGTGTCACCTTAGTTCTTGCTGGAGATTCTCGCTCACCTCCTGACAGGTTATTACCCTGTTTTAGGAGCCGCTTAACTCACCACCTTGGGAGTCACTCGCCTGTCTATCAGCCATCTACTCTCTAAATCTGAAGGGGGGCAGGGGAAGGGAATGGGAGAAGAGAGCTGTGGGCGACAATAAACCCTTTGGGAAGGGCAGGTAGCCGAATGCCACAGACCCAGGAATGGAGGAGCGGGGGTGAAGGCCAATATCAGGGTGCAGCGCCCGCCGACAGCTGGCAAGGAATCCCCGGGGAGGAGAGGCGATCACCGGGTGGGAAGGAAAGGGAGACGGGGCGAGACGCGGGGACAGAGCCAGGAATGGGCAGCGACAATAGGAAGCAGGACGCAATTTCTGACCCGAGAGCGAGGTGTTTAGGGGAACGCTAGGGCGACAGGAAAGCGACGCCGACGCGGCCAGGGCGGAGGGGGCTATAGGATGAGGACAGCAGGGCATCAAGGCTGGAAGGCGTGGGGGGAAGCAGAAGTTCCCCGGGCAGTGGCGGCGGAGCCAGACGGAGACCCGAACCCGACGGGAAAGGGAGCGGCGAAGCTGGGGGGCACTTACTGGGGTCCCTTCGCAGGGCGCCGATGGGGGTCTCCTCCCGCAGGTGAGGGAAAAGGAAGTCGCGGGCGGCCTGGAGGTCCTGGAAGTAGCAGAACTGGACAATGGAGCAGGCCATGGCTCCGGGGAGCCCTGCTGGTGCACTCACCTTACCTGACCACGCCCTGCCCCCCGCCACCCCTCGGCCGCCACAGCCCAGCCCCGACAGCTTCAGCCTCGGCGGGGCGGGGAAACCAAACCGGAAGCTGTCAGCGCACGCGGGTCCTAGCTTGGGAACACCGCGCTTGCGCAGAACGGCCCCGGCGGATGTGATCACGTGACCAGCGGCTGTCCGCGAGTGCCGCAGACGTGGAAGCTTCGGAGCGACTTCAGTCGGAGTTCTGCGCCTCCGCCCGGGATCGAGCGCTTTTATTCATTGTGGCTTTTAGCTAAAGAGCGTTTCATTGGATGTTGTCCGCCTCGGCCTTTGTCATTTGACCAATCTTATTGATGCCTTACTGTTGGCACGGTCCTGATATTTCAGAAATAATCCCTGTTAAACCAGTGGGGGACGGTGTCAAGCAAGTGTCCGAGTTTCCGAAGATTAATTTCTCCTCCGTCAAGGTTAGCTTGAAATGCTCCACCTACAAATTGCCGTGGTGCTATGCCCGCCTAATACAGCGCGCGCCGCACTGTGGCAACACACTTATGCTCTCTGTCGACCTGCATTTGATTTTCCATTCATTCACTCATCCACCCATTCAACAAATGTGTTGCTCGTCGTTTCTACTCCAGACAGGCGAGGCATGGAGCATAAAGCAGAGAAAAAGAAAGATTAAATGCTTGTTCCCATGGAGCTAAAATTCCAGAAGCAGTTAATTAATTACTCAACTATTTAACTGAAATGAACAAACGATTTAACCGCTAATGGTAAGGAAGGAAAGAAGTACAAAGTGATATGACAGAACAGGACAAGGAAACTTGCTTAGTTTTTTGTTTGTTTGTTTTGTTTTATTGGGAGGTGGGGGGTGCACAGTTGCCAGGATCAGGTACAGATTTTGTTGTAAATTCCTGGAAGTTGGGATGTCATTTAACGCCACTTTATGTCCATAGCTGTTTAGCATAGGACCTGGCACACAGTGCTTAATAAATATTTGCTGAAGGAATAAATGGAATGGGATGTGTACATACTGTAAACAGAATTACCCCTTTTATAAAGCACTTTATATTTTTTAAGTATGTTTCTATACTTTGTACAATTGGATAGTCACAGTGTCATCTAGAAAGTGTGTCTTATCCCAGTTTTTAAACGAAGAAATTTAAGTGTCTTTGAGAAGACTCTTGAAGTTCATTTATTTTTCTAAAAAGTAAAAAGCAAAGAAAGAATTATTTTAATGTTAACCCAAAGCACTGTAGACACTCATATACTTGCCTAAAGAACCCTAAAGTGGCTGTCCACTTTGTATGGCAGGAAATGGGATGGAAATAAATTGAAGGCATGTAGATGAAGTCCAGAGCCTTTGTGTCTGTCAGGGCTGTGTGTACACAATTAGTCCTAATAATATAACAATTACAATTTAGTGCCCACGTTCCTACTTCAGTAATTCCTGTTCTTAGAATAGAACAAATTCCACAAAATAGGATCGATAATTCCTGTGTTATCAGGTCACCAGAGATCAGTTCTTCCCCTATAAAACAGATGCTTGCATTAGGGATGCTTCGAGGTTCCTTATGCATCAGAGACCTGTAATTCTGTATTCCAAGCTTGCAGAAAAGGCAAGCTTTCAGTGCTCCCACTTTCCATCCCCCCCCCAAAAAAATGCCATGCTTCCTCAGATCATCCAGTCCTGGTGATTAAACCCCAAAATATGGCCGTAATACCAAAATAGAGTAAATTTTAAATTTAGACTCTTAGATCTAGGGTGTAAATCAAGAACATGTGACACTTTTTGGAAGCACACAGTGTCGTTGCTTGAAAACCGTTCAAGTTCCTATTCAGGAAAATGCGTTTTGTGGAAGCGACTGCCCTTGGCCGATCCAGCTGGCCTTTTTTGTGCGCCAGGGTATTCATACATCTCTTGTGTGGCGGCTAGTGAATTTCATTACCGCTCAGTTTCAATGGTGAAGTTCCTGACTTCCGTCCAAGTGGTATTGAAAAGGCTCATTCATGAATGCTTTTAAGGACTTCAGATACCCTTCACAGAAATTACAGCACATTCATGAACTGAACTCTTCCCCCAGGAAGTTGTAAAGCTGCAGGGGATGCCTCCGGAGCTCTGCTGCCATGGTTTCTGTGGAGGGCGGGAGGACTGTGTTAGACGGTGGATGTTGCATACAGCACAATCCTAAGAAAGCACATTGCAGGAAATGTGCAGGCTTTCCACAGCCCAGCATAGACACCGTCTCTCCCTGAGCTGTGAATTCAAGAGCTAAGAAAAGCGATGAGACCAACATAATCGCAGGAGGGTACTAATGGGAACCCTCTCCAGTATCCATCATTGTGAGTCAGAGCACTGGTAACTGTTGCTAAGAGAAAGATGCTTACGGAGCAGGGTTAGCAGCAGGTCCTTGCCAGATTTCACCAGCAGCCTGAGGCTGAAGATGTTGAGATCCAGGATGGCAGCAAAGTGTGAAAGAAAGAGCAACGGACACAGTGTCAGGAGACCGAAGGTCTGTCTCAGATCACTAATGTACTCACATGAACTTGGGCAATTCATATCACCTTCCTGGACCTTATTGTCTTGATCTAGAAAATGGAGAAACAGAACCCTAAAGTCCATCTCTGGAATGCACGGGTTTTGGTGAGAAACTGGGAAGGAAAGGGTCCGGGAGTTGGAGTGGCTCCAGTGGGGTGGTCCGTGTAGGTTTCCCAGCAAGCAGCCTGGGTGGGCAGGAGTGAGCGTGAAGCCCTGAGCATCTCTAAGCGGACAGAAGCACAGCAGTGGGACTCGGAAGCCTGACATCATAACTGGACCACGGGTCATCCTTGAAGTCTGCATTGAAGTGTGAACAGGAGCAAGGTCTATAAACAGCTAGTTTTACTCAACAAACATCCATGGAGGGTGGGTAACACTTGTCTTATTACACTAAAGGTGCTGTGCGCAGCACAGTGGAGAGATAAGGACTGGCCCGCCAGAGACTCACTACTGCACGAGGGGACCACACAGACACAAAGGACTGACAAACGCAGAGTGTGAGGACGTGGCTTTTGGTGCTCAGAGGGGGCTGTGGGAGAAATAAGGGAGACGTTAATTTTGATTGCTCACCTTGTCCTGGAAAAAAGGGCTCATTGGAAAGAGGTATGAACAGATTAGCTCCAGATTATAAAGACCCTCAAAACCTGAATTTTATTCTGTGTGCAAGGCATAGCCAAATGAAGGGGCTTTTGTTCTGTGTTGTTTTTTAGGAGAGTTGGGCCATGACAGGGAAGCAGTATGTGGCCTGACTGGAGGCAGAGGGACACTTCAGGTTGTCATCACAACATTCTCCGTGGGAGGCAATGGCAATGGGAGGGCACTGCTTCCCGGAGGCTGAGTCAGCGGACGGTTGACATGTGATTATGTGTGGACGGTGGGAGGGAAGATGAGACCCAAGACGGCATTCAAGTGTTGTATCTAAGGAACTGGAGAGATGGCCATGCCACGTCAGAACCAAAATGAAGAACGCAAGAGGAGGAGTGGACTTGGGGACAAACAGGAATACGATTCAGTATTTGACTTGTTAAATTTGAAGTGCCCACAGAAGAGCTAGAATTTTTAATACAGAGAGTTTAGAAATATGGAATTAATGGGCCAGGCTCCTGACGATGCCACCTGCAGAGGTTACGTTGAAGGGTGGGAACGAGAATGACACTGGTCCCGTGGACTAACAGAAGGACCGGCCTCACAGACAAGCTGGGAGGACTGGCTTGGTTTTTGTTGGTTTGCTTTTGGTGTGGATGGGGGAGGAAGCACTAGTAAAGGGGACTGAAAGGAAGCAGTCAAAGAACTAAACCACACATAGTAGGACAGTGTCACAGAGGTCAAGGGAGGGAGAAGAAAATGTCACGAACAGGTGACGCTATTGTGTTGATGTCAACAGAGAACTGACAGGGGGTGACATCCACCAGATGTCAGGTTGACCAGAACTAGTCAGGTGATTGCGCATAGCAGGTAGGAAATCTCAAGTGATGACCCAGCTTGCGGATCAGCCAAACTGTGTCCTTGGCAGACAGTCTGTAACTACCCCACAGAAGAGGTTATTTTTCAAACAGCCCCAGAGGCCAGCTCTGACAAGCTTTGCCTTTCACTCTGACTAAAGAAGTAATATTTTAGAGAGGGGCAGCAGAGTTTTATTTTTGCTGGTGTTTTCCAGTTAGAAAGACAACTTCACTGAGTATTAAGTGTTTTTGTGAATACAAGAAAATATATTTTCCAATATTTATTTTGCCCCCAAATCTCTGTAATCCAGCCCCTCATGACCACTTGCCTGGGCTGTTTTTTTTTTAGGGCCCTGATTCTTCTTGCTTCTGATTCTGGGGTCTTTCCACTTCAATTACCCTCCACGTGGCTGCCTTCCTGAGGCATCGGTCCAATCTTATCACTTAGTAAATCTACCAATAACTCCTTACCGTAATCTTTAATTTGTTCATTCACTTATGAACTATTTCCTGGCTGCTCATTTAGGTGCTGGGAGTGGCCAGATCCCCTCTGAGCATAAGTATAAATAAGACCCAGTGCTGGCGGAGGGGGTGGGTTTCCAAAACACAAGCAAGTAAAAACAGCAGAGGCAAATATACAGCCTTGGGGTCCAGATAAGGCGTTTTGGAGGTAGTATTTGAACTGAGTCTTCAAAGTAGAATCAATTTTAGCTGGATGATGATGGTAGAAGGGAGAGGGGAGAAGGTTACCTGGCAAAAGAAATGACATCACGCACTGGCCAGGTGGGTTGGCTGGTTGGAGTGCAGTCCCGTGCACCAAAAAGTTTCAGATTCTGTCCCCGGTCAGGGCACATACAGGAGGCAACTGATGGGTGTTTCTCTCTCACATCGATGTTTCTCTCCCTCTTTCTCAAACCAATAAACATATTGTTGGGTGAGTATTATTTAAAACAACAACAACAACATCACACCATGCCTGAGAGCAGCAGTAACTTGAGTGCACAGACACACACAAGCTGCTGTTTCTAAGAATGGGAAGCGTGACGCTGTGGTTGGGGCGAGTCCAAAGAGGTGGCCTGAGAGACTGTAAACTTCCTCACATTTCATTTCCTCCAGAAACTGAGAACACATCAGCCTTTCTTAACTTGCATAAAGGTGAGAAAAATCTTTTTGTTCATTTTCTTCACGAAGACCATTTTCCACAGCTTGCTTGCGGTCAAAAGGGCCACAGGGAGGGGACGAGGTTTTGAGAGTTGGGAGTGATCGTGTGTTAACGTGACCCAGCTCCACCTGACACGCTTGCCAGCTTCCAGGAGCGGCTGGGCTCGTGTGGAACTCGGGCTTCCTGCTCCTCCTTGGGCCACAGACTGGCAGATGCCCTAGTCTGGCAGATGCCCTAGTCTGGCAGATGCCCTAGTCGAGGCACCTCCCTGCTGTGTCCAGAGGACACACCCTCTCCCTGGCTCTCCGATTCCTCCTCCGACGTGGACTGGCATGAGGCAATCAAGTCTTTCACACTTGGTGATTTGGTTTCTTCCCAGTAGCTCATAGTCAGTGATAATTGTTCTCCTGGCAGTCACTGACTTGAATATATTTGACACTTGCCTTTTTTATTCCTTTTTACAAATATGGTCCTTCCCACTGTCCGAATTAGTAAAACCCTTTGTCTGTGGCCCTACTCTATTCTTTTCTGTCTTGCCCAGATAGGCAGCTGGAAGTTTTGACCATTCAGGACTAGAGCTGTATGCTCGGAACATCTCTAAAGTAGTTAATTACTGAGCAGCTGCTATGTGCGTCTTCTCTACCCAGACGCCTTTGAAATTCTTCCCAACCCAGCTCCAATAATCACCTCCTTGGTGAGGGACCTGACTTCCCAAGGAAAAACTGGTCTCTGTGGACCCCCATAGTTTTTTGCTATGTAGCTATTTTAAAACTTACCACCTTGATTGTGCTTTATCCACATTTTTGTCTCCCCCACTAGGTGGTGATGTCCTCAAGGGCAGGGATGTGACCTGTTTACCTTTGTGACAGCCCTTCATCCATTTAGTCATTCATGCAATGCATTTTCTTAAAAGCCTACTAGGTACCAGGAGCAAAACATATACATGTCTCATACCCAATATACCAAAGAAACACACACCTGCGCTAATAGATACAGACTCCAATGACAGACCGAGATAAACAGGCAACATAACTCCGTTTGGAAAGGGCCCTGGTAGGAGCAGCACCAGGGAGCACGTATGAAGGGCCCCTCACGCTGGGGGTCATGGAGGGCTTCCTCACTGCATCGCCTAAGCTGAGGGCAGAAGGACTGAGCAGGTGTTCATCAGATATAAAACTGATGGAGGCTATGAGACAGTTTTGGTATTATCACCAAATGCTTGAGGAGTGACGATTTATATAGAAAAGGAGCAGAACCAAGACATGTTCACTATTTAGTTGATGCTGTATATAGCTCTAGGAGTCTCACGCACCAAGTGCCTCTCTTAGCCTTTGAGATAAGGAAATGATTTGCCGGCCTTCGTTTAATCAGAAAGCAGACTCTGACTCTGCGGTATGTATAATAATTGTCCATTAAAAACAATTACAGTCATTGATGATGGTATGAGATCGATATAGAGTTTGTATGGAAATGAACCACCCACGTTTATTTTTTTAAATAAGGGTAATCTCATCTTACGTTCTATTAACTAATGTAGCCACATACTATTACTCCTTAGGCATCCATTTGTAGTCTATTTTCACTTGTCTGCTCTGCCCCTCTTCCCTCCTTTCCTCATCACCGCTACGTCTCCGCACACTATGTACTCACTGCGTGCAGACTTGGGAAAGCTCGGCCTTTCCAGCTCCATCAGTTCCCTGAAAACACACACCTTTTGGAGAGCAGATTTTTTTGTAAGGTATTACATGAAACTCTGTAGACCTGGCAAAATCCATTTTGAGATTATTTTTTCCTAAAGAAATTAACATTCAAAAGTGCTGAGATGTTAAGCAATGAATAAAACAAGGGAATAAATAATTCACTGATGTATTAATAAATATTTCAGGGCTGAGCGGAGCCCCGGTTAATGCATGTTGATATCTTAGTAAGTGAAACTCTTTGAATGCTTTATATGTTACAACTTTAACTATTTAGCCTTACTGGCCATAGATCTATAGATAAAACATTTAACAGAAGTCAGTAATGAATATGAAAAGAACACTTTAACTATGTTTTAATAAATGAACTCATTAATAGCGTAAGACATTCAAAGGCAAAGATATGTCTTTATCACACCTAACATCTGATTTCACTGAACTTGGGATTCTCCTCACTTAAAACAGATTGCTACGGTACATTCTGAACACAAATGTTAATTAAGATCAGTGCCATTTTACTAAACTCGTGGTCTCTCTTTATGTTGCAAAATATCCTCAAGGTCCATCCACGTTATTGCAAATGGCAGTATTTCATCTTTTCTTGTGGCTGAGTCGTATTACATCGTTTATGTACCACATCTTCTTTCTCCAGTTGTTGAAAGATATGTCATTTGTTTCCATAACTTGGCCACTGTGAATAATAATTCTTCCTTTAAATGATGAGAGACCTCTAGTGTGTTTAAAGTGATTTCATTTCCAACATACGCTCCGTCTGTCTTTGATAAACGTGCTGACTCAGTTCAGTCTGAGCTGTTCACTCACTCATGCAACCATGCCTTCGTTAAATGCTCACTCGGATACCTTTCTGTGCGAAGCATGGACCTGGTACCAGCTTCCACGCTCTCTCTTGGATCTCCGTATCCGAGGGTACCACGCATTTGGAATGGATGCCACAGGCTAGGCTGGAGGGTCTTAAGGAAACAACTTCATTCATGTAGTCGTCACCGACCAAGTGCAGGGTGTGCTGTGCTGGGGATGCGACATTTGACAAGCAGCAAGCCGTCTCGGACACAAGCCGACTCACTGCTCAGCTCTCCCAGGGGGTCACTATCAGATGCATGGCTAGAAAAGGTCAAGTTCCTAAAGTATGGCGATCACAAACACACATTTTCCCTATTATATCCCCCACATTTCTACCAAAACCATAATTACCCCCAGTTTGTAACCACAGACCTCTGGAAACCCAGCTACTATGGGCTCCAAACCCTCCCCTCTCTCATTCACGGACTATGGTCTGTGAGGACAAGAATTCTGTATTTTATTCATCTTTGCATCCTAGGAGCACAGAATGGGGTGGCCATTTAAACAGTGTGTTACAATTGTTAAATTAACTCTCACGAAAATTTGCTTATTTTTGCCTGTTGACTACCTACCCCACACAATCTGCCTGGACCTGCTGGTGCTCTCAGAACTCAGCGTCATACTCTTTTCCTCGGGAAGACCATCTCTGATGCCAAAGGCAAGCTCTGGGCTCCCCGGGATGAGCTCAGAGAAAACCCTAGACACCCACTTTACGGCACTTACTTGTGTTCGAGTCGTGTTTATGTTCTCTGTTAAAATATAAAACCCGGGAAGGCTGGACCTGTAAATTCTCTTACCCTCAGTGCTATCTATAGCTCAGAAGCATTGCCTAGGACACAGCAGATGCTCAATAAACGTTTCTGGAATAAATGAGTTTTGACCAATAGCATTTGGGACACTAACCTCTTTTCATCCTCTCTTGTCCGCAGAGCTATTTAACACTCTCCCACAAGTGGGTTTTTTTGGGTTTTGTTTTTCCTATCCTTTTCCTATTTCTACCAGATGGACGGACACGTGGTGTTCTGATGAATGGGTGTCAAGGTGGCTACAGTGTCTCCATGCTGAGGGAGGTCTCTGTTCTTGCACTTCTCTGGGGCTTCGATTGACAAAGCAGTGGTCTTCCGCTCCCAAAACTTTGCCATTTAACCTTGTTCCCTGGGAACGTGCGGAGGAAGTTGTTCCTCTTTTTGGAAACTGGGATACTCCGAGCGCCCGCCCCGCTTTAAATGAACCACTAGAGGGGGCAGCGACACGCTCTGTCGCTGTACCCGGACGGCACCTGCAGGATATTCGAGCTCCAAGGATCTCTGAGGTCTCCTGGGCCTGGGTGTTTTATAAACACTCTCAGAGATGGAGGGACTTGCCCGCGGCTACCGAGTCGGTCAGTGACAAAACCCAGATCTCTTGTTTTGTCTTCCAGAACCCTTCAGGACGGCACGTGGTCCCCTGCCTGCGCGTTCTTGGAGGGTCCTAGCCGGGTCCGCGGATACAGATCAGGTTTGACAAGGCTGATTCACGTGCCAGGAATTCCTCGGCCTGCCAATGCCGTCACCCAAGTTTATTTATTGGTGGTCCGTATTGATGCACGTGGGCGGAGGGAGGAGCAGCGTGAGGTAACGACAGCTGTGCTGAATTCCAGCACCTACAGAAAACAAGGCGTAGTGGGCGGCGCTGGGACTAGCTGCGGTCTTCTGGTTATAGAATCAAACTTTCCTATCACCCCTTATTCCTACATGTGTCCCTCCTCTCCCTCCCCATCACAGGAGCACTGACCAGTAATACCAGTCTGGCTGATCACAGCTTCCGGCTCCTCCCAGACACGGGGAGGGTTCAGCAGAGGGTATGATATCCCGCTGGTCTGTCAGGGTGCTGCCCTGGAATTTCTGAGTGGGAAATTGGAGGATCAGCTGTCTTGTCTCTGGGCTCATGGTGCCAGAAGGAGGTGAAGTTAAATGACTGTGGTCATCTCTCCACCCAAACAGAGAAGGCGGTCCTGGAAAGGAGGAAAGTTACACATCCAGAGAGAAAAGCCGGGTGGAGGACTGAATCCCCACCCCAGCCCTTCGGCCCTGGCTCCCGTGGTTTCTCACATCCCTGGAGCTGCCCAGCTATTATTCCAGTTCCATGAGCCTATCAGTTCCTTTGTGTTGTTTTCTTTGAAGGTAGTTCGAGTTAGATTTTATCACAGTGAAGAATTTTGACTAGTATGGAGACAGTTCCAACTTCGTGTAGGGTAGTATCGCCTTTCCTCTGGCCCTAAACTAAGGGCCAAGCCAAGAGTCCATCCTCCAATCCCAGACTCAGTGGGGAATAGTGATTTTATATGCACATTACATCCTCACTGTTGTCTGTCCTGGTTAGCGCAACCACAGTGAACGAGTTGCTAGTGCAGCCGAGAGCACAGGTCACGTGGTTCAGTTGGTTCTGCTCTATAACAACAGCTACCTCTAAAAACATCCAGCTGTTTGGCAATACGTGACCTTGACCCTGATGTGAACCAGAGGGGCCAGCGCACCTCTACACTGACTCAGGAAGGGAGCATGGGCTAATGGAAGCAGCACCGGTCTGACCCCTGGGCCATAATGGCCTAGCGCCATCTCCATCTTTGCCTTACTGGGAGACCCCCAAGTGCGTAATCTAACTTCCACTTACCAGGTTACGAAATATGTGATACTTGAGCGGCACAATCCTAAGATACAGTCTGGCTCTAAAATGACATCACTTTCAAAGAACAACTGAAGTACATCCTCTGTGAATGGCAGGTCCGTCTAACTGCTTTTGCACCAAAAAGCTATCACATTTAACCCTACTGTTTTCTGATCAGTTCTTAGGGCAAGCTGGGTAGGAAATCATTATGCATATTTCTAATAGAAATCTTTGCTTTTAGCCCCAAAGTGTGACCCTGCCCTCCTTGGCAAATGCTGTGTTCCCCTCAGGGCTGAGTCCCAGATGGGCCAGGGAAAGTGAATCTCTTCTTCTGTAATATTAATGACTGTGGAGGAGCCCTTCTTTACTTCAGGGGGCTGGGAGCAAAGAACTTTCCCCACAGTCTCACCTCTGCCACTTCCAAACTGAAGAGCTGAGGGTCGCTAGGATACAGGGCTGAGGGGGCCGGCAGTGGTCAGTGGGCCTCAGCTCACTGGGGAACCCAGGAGGAGGAGCCCAGCCCTTGAGTAAGCAGAAAAGCGAATACTTCCTAGACTCATCTAGTTTTTCTCATGGGGTTCAAGTACAAATAGGGCGGGTTGGGAAGCAAAAGGAGCAAGCTTTGGCGAAGAGCTTAGCGCTAAGAGGCAGAGAAATCCAGGTGAGGCAGTATGTGAGCTGCATGCCACGTGGGGCTGTAGAGACGGCACAGAAACGGGAGGCCTGCTGCTCAGAGATGCAGAGGTCATTTTGATTGACATTCCTGGTGAATTAGAGCGGGACCCGCCATGGTGGCCGAATGCCTGCAGGACAGCTAAGATACTCATGACTGAGGCCGTGGAGCTCAGCATTATCATCAGGGGGACAAAGGTCAGTTGGACCCTGATGGGATCCCCCCGCGAGGACACCAGGTGAAGACCACTGTAAGGCAAAGGGCGGTTTGCTGAGGTGGTCATGCTGTTGCAGAATAATGAGTTTGCTTAACACGTGGTAACCACATCTGGCACGAGGTAAGAGCTCAATCAGCGATTGTAGTTATTCCTACTGGTGTACTTACAATTACCCTTACAGATGGGTTGTGCCTCTATAATCATTTTGAGGTGATTATGGATTCCAAAGGTCTTTGAAGCAGGCCTTGACTTCTTTTAACACTCCTTTAGTGGCTTCTTATCCCATTCCAGTCTGCACGCGACAATCCACTCCAACCTCTGCCCAATAGCCCACACCTGACCGACCAAAATACCCAACTCAGCCAAACACACACCACCCAGGAAAACACCCCCTTCCTTTAGTTTTTGACCTTCAGCTGTGGAATGTCTGTGCATGGCTGTGTTGGGTGGCCTGCCCCAGACGTCCCTCATTTTGGTGGAGAGGGAGGGAGTGGAGTGCAATACAACCCTCAGGTGAGTCTGCTGTCCACCTAGCTCTACTGCGGACCTGTGCAAAGCTGCCTCTATGTGAGGTGGCAGCTTGTTGCTCACGGTGGTGGTGGAAGCAGCAAGACCTGCATAGGACAGGGAGCTCTGCATCAGACGGAATCACATCCTGGAAGGTTGTAGTGCTTCCGCACGCTTGGTGGTGGGTCACATGGGATCTGACATCATCGTCTGGAGGCGGGAGCTTCCAGGAATGCTGCCCCTAGCAGCTTTGCCAGGCAGACACTGATCATCTCTCTTGCAGGAGACAGAAACGCAAGCCAAGCAGAGCAAAAACGAAGCTGTGTGCCCGCTTCCAAAAATCTGAGTAGTCAGATCACCAGGGAGAAGGAAGGGAGTTGTAATACTGGTCCAGAGACTCAACACCCTCAGCGCTCGTCATCCAGGCACACTGACAATCAGAAGGACCTTGGGAGACCTCCCTGGTTCAACCATCTGCCTCTAAAGAAGACCACAACTGAACTTCAGAGCTCTCCAGGGAAACGATGGGGCATAACCTGCTTTGGCAAGTGGCTCTAATGTCACCACCAATAGAGCAGTGGTTCTCAGCTGGGCGAGCTGGGTGTCCCGGAGGAGTGGTGAGGGGGAAGCGTTGGGGCGTGTTCCCCCAGCAGAGATTCTTACTCATGCTAAGTGGGCGGGGAGACAGGACCTGGGGAGAGAAATGTGGCGGTCAGTAATGAAGCTTCTGCAGACGCCCTGCAGAATATTCTAAGAATATAAAGCTTCATCTTTATTAATCATGATGATACTTTTATTTAGGCCATTTCAAATATATTAAAAAATTACAGAACACTAAAAGAAATACCCGTATATATCCTTCACCTAGACTCACCAAGTCGTAACATTTTTCCATATGCTTTATTTTTGTCTCTCTTTACACACACACTACCTAAAAGAAAAACAAAACTATCTAGTATATGTAATTTTTTTAACAATTGTGACAAATTATTTGATTTTCCAACCAAACATCCCTGCTTCTTCCCCTTCTTGACCCTCTCTCTTACGGCAAGAATTTCTTTTTAGAATCAAGAAGTTTGTCCTTGCATTTGGTTCTCTCCCACTCGAAGATACACCATATATTTTTGCCCCCTCAGTATGCAAAGAAGATGCTGTCCCTGTCTGCCTCCCAACTTTCGCCAGAGAGGAAAGGGAACTACTGGGCATTTAAAGTGACTTATCCAGTCCTGGCCAAACTGGATAATGGTAATGGCCAGGACTGCACTGCATTCGTTTCCACTTGTTTGGACCAGCCGCCGACGAGCAGATGTTACTCTGTGACATGACCTTTCTGTTCTGTCTCTCACTCAGCAGAGGTCACAGGAGGAACTTCACAGACAGAGAGCCTAGCTGCCCAGTGCAGAATCCTCTGGCCTCCACCTGCCATCTGACTCCCTCTATGTGCGGCGTTTTTAACATAAAAAGATGCTGTAGGAACATCTTGCTGCTGGACCACACTTGGGCTCCCTCCCGTCTCCCCGCCTCTCCATGCTGCATCCCCAAACATCAGCATGCTCCAAATATACACAGCAAGTCCTCACTTACTGTCGTGACTAGATTCTGTGACTTCAAGTGAAAGGACGGGTGACACAACCGATTTTACCATAGCCTGTTTCATACAAACCAGAGTTAAGTTCCTACAGCATCCCTCCAACGTTACAATGAAATGACGTCAAACAAGGTGACATCTTGGGGGGACCCTCCTCACTACAGGGAACCACTCAAGTCACAGTGGTTTCCTGAACAGTTGGCTGTGGAACAGGGCGAGGGCTCGACATGATCTCTGCCCTCGGGGAGTTCGTAACCTACCAGGGAAAACAGATACGAAACAAGTAATTTCATCTGTGAAATGTGAAATGTTAAGGGAAGCACAGGTTTTCGAGGGGACCCTCCTAGCCTGAGAGATGGTGGAGGGCTGGACTCCTAACACTCCAGAAAGGCAAGAGCAGAATCTGTAGGAGTGCGAGGACCTTCCAGGTCACAGAAGCACAGACTCATGAGGTTCCATCTGCCACTGTGAGAAAAGGGCCCCAGCTATTGTTTTGAGACACAACACTCATTAGAGTTTGAATGAATTGCCTTCTGCCTTCAACATACTGTTTCCATTACCTGCTGGGACTCTCCTGGTCTAACAAATAGTTTCAGCTGGCTAAGGGTTGGAATTACAACAGAAAGTACCTCTATGTCTACCTATGACTGTTGAATGACATCTCTAAAATAATACATGAAAAAATAAACTATCAGCCTAGATGTCTAGATCAAGGGAAAATAGGCTTCAAAAGTGAAGGCAAAATAAAGATATTTTCAAAACAACAAAAACTGAGAGAAAATTCAGTACCAAAAAAAACCTTCACTACAAGAAATGTTGCTGTAAGTTCTTCAGGCTCAAGGGAAATATGTGGGTAAATATTTTTGAAACTTGTTTTGTGTCTTAAACATAAACAAAGGTAAAACCAAAAAGACAATAGAGATACAAGTGAATACCAAAAGTATTCAATCCAACAGATGGCATGAAGGAGGCAAGGAAAGGACAAAGATCACACAGGACAAATAGACAATAAATAGCAAGACCAAAACCCAACCATATCAGTAATTACATTACATGTAAATGGACTAAACCCCTTAGAAGACAAAAATTGTCAGACTGGATAAGAGTAAGATTCTACTCTCTTCAATTATAAGAGATGTACTTTAAATAGAAAGATACGGGTTGAAAGTGAAATGATGAGAAAGGATATGTCATGTAAACACATTATGAGGAAGGAGAATGAAAAGCAAAAGCAATGGTTAATGAGACAAAACAGGGACAAGAAGACAAACAGCAGTCTAAGAAGTGCAGTATGTCATTAATGGTTTTCCCAGTAGAAGAAAACAGAGACCATGGAGGGAAGAAAATGATCCAGGAAAAGATATGAGAAGTTTTCCTAGACCTGAAGGACATACATCTGCAGACTGAAAGAGCCCTTGACTGCTCAGTGCAAGACAGAAAGATCCGAGCCAACTTTTAGAACACCAGTAGAACACGCCAAAAACTCCCAGGGAGAAAAACAGAGCATATACACAAGTTCTGGAATAAGAGTGACATCAGACTTCTCAGTCACACCATTGGAAACTAGATGACAGTGAAGTAATGCCTTCAAAAGCCAGAAAATATATATTTGTTAAATACTTATATTTATAAATTAAATA
Organism: Trachops cirrhosus; assembly: GCA_028533065.1. NCBI lineage: Eukaryota > Metazoa > Chordata > Mammalia > Chiroptera > Phyllostomidae > Trachops > Trachops cirrhosus. The sequence goes on along the minus strand of CM052546.1, from coordinate 85,477,915 downwards.
TAAAATATATATAATAGACATATTTTATCATTGATCTAGAAATTCTACTTAGTCATCAAGATAAAAGTTATTTTCAGACATGTAAGATCTCAAAAATTTACTTCTCCTTTTCAAAAAGCTACTGAAGGATGTGCACCATCAAAAAAAAAAAAGAGGGAATAAACTAAGAACTTAGCATCCAAGAAACAGAGGGTCTAACACAGGAGAAAGAGGAAGGAAACCCCGTGGATGGTGGAGGTGGAAGTGAGCTAGGGTCTGGCTGAGCATCACACCTGGAGCGCCTCCCTCTCGGATTGGAGAAGGGTAAGAGAGCAGGCCAGGAGGGGTGTCTCCAAGGAGGCACCTGGATCTGATGGCAGATGCGATACATTTGCACCAGAAAGACATTTCCAAGGATGACTCCCCAGGTTTCCTTGGCAATTAGGAATAAACATGTAACATAATTCTGGCGAGTGAGATGCAAGCTACATTCTAAAAATGCTACAAAAACTATTGTTTTCCATTGAAAGATCAGACTAGCTGGTATGCTCGCTCTGTTATCCTCACGCCTTCCTCCTACTAGGAAGGAGGACATAGAGCAGCCATCTGGAGAACACACTACACTAAGGATTTTGTAGGATAAGGAGCAAGGATTCTGCACCATGGATGATACAAGGACAGAAGCAGAATTTCTCGAAGTGTGGTGGGGAACGAGGTCATTTTAAGTGGAACTGTATGCAGATTAATATTAAATAACGCTGACTCATGCACACCAAAATTCAATCATTACTGCTATCCATTTCTCTTCTCTGCAGAAATGACTGGCTTGCTTAATGCACAAATAGCCCCAGCTAATTATGGCCCCCACTTCTGAAGAAAAAGCAATCTAAAGGTCCATTTTTTCAGAAATCAAAAGGAAAGAATATAGCATTATTGTGATAATACAGGAAAAATACGGTAGATAACTGAGAATAAAAATGTATTGAAAATTACTGCTTAACTAGTCACAGCACAAGGAGAGTTAGGCAGAGATGGGGTAGGACGAAAAATAAATTTTCATTATGACTTTATTACATTCATTATCATGTCCTTGTACTTATAAGGGAGAAACACAAAAGAAATAGCAGCTACTCCAATTCTAAGAAAACTATTTTATCAAAGGTAATCCTGCTTCCCAGTACTGAAAGATAAAAATGAGATCCTTTTGCCTCATAAATCTGGTTACTCTTTCAAAGTCCCTCCCATCCACCTCTTCTCCTGCCTCATAAAGCCTTTGAGAATAAATGAGCTGAGACATCGTATTATCTCTCCCGGTCTCTTTGTGATTTTCATATCTAATGCTTAACCCCAGGCCCTAGGGAATAGAATGTTCCTCCCCCATCAGGTCTGATGAAACAGCAAGAGGTTTTCAGGGAAATACTGAAAACTACCAGGCAGCAAGAGAAACAAAGATTTCACTTGGAGTTTTCCAGATGTGGGTGAATTCTGTTCACACAATGCCATTTAAAATTTCATTTTAACTCTTGAGTTCTTCCAAAGATGTTTAATGAACTGCGGGAGCGGATGACAATTTTAATTATTCACAGCACCCTTTTCTTAGCAGCATGATTCATGCTTCCAGAGGGGGAAGGGAAAATACCAACAATTCGCCAGGCGCTGCACCTCCTTGAATTCTTACAATCACCTTGAGGAATGGTGTTATTATGGGCGACTGAACTGGGACTCCCAGAAGTCGGTGACCTGGTCCAATTTCCTTAGCCATTGGGTGGCGAAGTTGGGATTGGAGCTCAGATGTGCTTGACCCTAAGCTTATTTACTTGTTTCTGGCTTCTGTTCTACACCGGGAACTTCGGCATCTTCATTGCTGCAGAATTTCACCCATGGGCTGACCGTCCTTCGGGTAACAGATGGACCACAGGGGCTTTTTAGAAGAGACCATAGAACTGACAGTTTTCGCTGCTGCTTCTCAGACTTACTGGCCGGCTGCCTCTGTGTCCCGAAAGCCCTGCTCTACAAGGAAGAAACGAAAACACTAGACAGTCTTCAGTCTCAAGCGGTCAAATCTAAATGGAGGAAGAGAACAAGTGAAGAAAAGCTATTTATCTTGTTTGTCACCAGATACTAATTAATAAGCCAGAGATAGACTGATCGCTCACTTAATTTTTTCTTATTCTAAAGATAATAATGACATATTGTAGGAAAATCTCTATCCCATCATTTGATATATTCTTTTAAACTCTGTTTTTCAATGCAAATATGTGTATACTTTTAGACATTTAATTGAAAGATATTTATATATACTTATATGGATTGTTCTTATTCAGTATTGTATCGTGAATATTTTACCAGGCCATTAAAGATATTTCAAGATATAACTGTAAATGGTGGTATAATATTCATAGTATTACAATTTATTTATTACCTATCCCTAACCAGAAGTTTGGATTATTTCCAATATTTTTATTTTTTATACATAATATTGTATGGAACATCCTAGATCACTAATCTTTACCCATGTCTCTACTTACTGAGGGGCTGAGGACACTCAAACTTTTGTAAACAATTATTCTGATTTAAAGCAAACCCCTATGAGCGATGGGAATGTACAGATGGCGGTCACAGCAGTGAAGTGCAGCTGTGACCTCCAGAAGGGAGCATCAAGGAGGAAGCCTCGTTGCTGTTCTCATAGGGTAAAGCTCCCCAGAAACCCAGAGTCACACAAGTGCTTTCGGGGAGGTGTCCTTCGTTAGGAAGATCAGACCGTACATTCCCATTGTTATTCACAGCAAGAGCAACAACAGACACTGGGTACTGGGCACTTCACAACACTTATCTCATTTAACTCTGACAGCGGCCCCGACAGGGAGATACTAGGGTTCCCATTTTCCGGATACAAAAACTGAACAAAGTGAAGGCAAATAACTTGCCTAAAGCTCCAGACTTCCTAAGTGGCAGAGACAGGATTTGAACCAGGTCCAGCAGCCTTAAGGAGGAGCTTAGCACCTCCTTCCACAGCGTCACACCACCTCACTGGACCCTCCCTTCTTTCCCTGCTTTCATCCACTCCCCAGGACTCCCTCCTGGACTATTACCGGAATGTCAAAATCCTCGTTTCCACACTAAGAAAAGCAGTGGGCCCATGAAGAAGCTCAGGACCCCTGTTCCGTAGAAAGCAACTGTGGCAGTTTAATGCACATGTTATCTTGGTATTTGGAACAGCTCTATGAAATGGGTACTAGGACTCCGCTTTCTAGGAGAGGAGGCTGTGCCACACTTGCCCAGGACTGCACTGTTTTTATTGCAGAAGTGCAGACAGAACTTCTAATCGCAGCCACCTGACTCCGAAACTACCGTTCTTCTGTGTCATTCTCCTATGCTTCACCTCCAGAGGTGCCCCCAATCCCAACATCTGTATTCCTAAACTACGGTTCTCCCAAGTGACTCCCGGCCCTGGGGGCACCACAGACACCCACTTTCAGGCCATGTGCCCTGGGTTTGGGTTAGGAAAACCAGGGAAAGACAAGAAGCCTTGGAACTAAGGACAGGAACGAACCTGGTAACCCTTCCTGTTCTTCAGCGGGGGGCTTTCTCGGCGGGAGGTGCCTCCGCAGAAGGGATGCCTGGTGGTCGGGAGCGGCCTCTGCCTGTCTGAGAGCCAGGCTACTGGTGGCCCTCTCTGAGGGAACAGAGAGAAAAGCCACAGAGGCAAACGGCAGCTGCTACTTGTCATTGTATGATTTTTCAGCCACCTGGAAGCTCTACCAGGAGGGCAGGACGCAGGAAAGAGACAGTATCCTGGGCACTAGTGGGACCACAAAGTCGTCTTCAGTCCCGGCGTTTCCTCTCTTGCTGTTTAGCTTCTGCTGTCAGACTCTCCCCACGGTCCAGAAGCCTCAACTCCGAGAGGATCGAGAGGATCGTCTATTAGCACGGCTGGTCCTCGGACACTCTGGCCAAGGGGGAGTTCCGCCATGAAGTCATGTGCCTGTATCTTGTGACTCCCGTGAATGCTGCCCGACAGACAGGAAATCAGCTTTTCCAGCAGGCTCAGTCAAGAGCTTGCGCTGAGAAATGGCTTCCATACATCCAACGCCACGTCCAGCCCCACTGAGCACGCCTTCCCATCCCTGGCCTCCCTCTTCTACATCCCTCAGATCCAGAGGAGCCCGAGAGCCCGTCAGCCCGGGAGACAGCCCCCGCTCCACACGATTCCTCTGTTTGGCGATTAGAGGGCCTGATATTCCCAGGAAGGATCCCAGAGACACCTGGCCACTCGGTGCACCAGTAATCCTAATGCTGTCGTGTGTTTGATTCCTACTTCTTAACCAGGAACAGTGCACTCCGCTCAGTCTTCATCTGCCCCGCTGGCCTACGTATAGGCTGTATAGGCAGCTTCAATATGAGCTGTAAATGTAACTTGGGCTCCAGGTACTCTGCTTACGCAGCACTGCTTCCTTCAAAACGTTGGTGAAACAAGCAGAAAGCATCTAACTGGAGGGCTGACTCCTGGGAAGACAGAGCCATCCAGTGCATCTGTCTCAGCATTGCACTGGGGGCATTAAGGGAAGACATTCCCACTTGGACTGGAACAGGGAGGGGGCAGGAACTTCTCAAAGGCAACATCTTAGAAAAACAGTGAGAACCTGGAAGCCAAGGGAGCTGTCCCCTGGGACCCCACCTCTGCAGAGAGGAGACGCTGGCACCGGGGTTGTTCACTCTGGATTCCTAGAATGGTCCCAACTGCGTCAAAGGCGATTCATTTCAGGAAAAGACATTCATGAAATAGGGAAGTGAAGTTTAATCTGTCTTCACAAAAACTTTCAAACAGAGGAAGATAAATCAAAAATATTTTCTTCTGACCTGAGCACTGCAGAGCAATCCAAGTCCACAATTTGAAAAGAAGAGAAGTCACAGGAAGTCAAGTCAAAGAAACCTTCGAAAACAGATTCAACTGCATATTTTGAAAACCAGGGTGGTCACAATTAACAAAGTAAAAGACACATTTTAAAAGAAATTGGGATGTTTGAAAAACAGGGAAATCCTAAGAATTAGTCTGAAGGGCCAAGGGGAGAGGGCCTTGAGGAGGGAGGACGCCTTTAAGAGTGTTATTGATGAGTTCTGGTAGCTTATGATCGATGAGTTCTGTTAGCTCGAGTGCGGCAGTGGGGGCGACGCTTTCTCTCATTATCCCCACCACTTTGGACGTGGAAATCCATGTGTGTAGGTAGCCCTGCTGGCCTATTAAGTTGTAATTACATCTTTGCAAGGTCTGTGCGACCATCCAGGTGGGAGACGCCGGAGGGCTGTTACATGGTGAGAGGCGGGGAAAGAAGACTCCTGGGAAGGCAGCTGGCTGCAGACTGGAGCGGAACCAGATCCACACTTCTGTTAAAAATAGACCTTGTTTTTTAGAGCAGTGTTAGGTTCACAGCAAAACTGACCAGAAAGTATAGAGGGTTCCCATACACCACCTGTCCCCACAGACACAAGCCTTCCCTACCATCAACGAGCCCCACCAGAGTGGGACATGGGTGACAATCGATGAGCCTGCATTTCCATCGTCACCCAGACTCCAGAGTGTGCATTAGGGTTCACTCCAAGCTCCTTACCCCACCTGCCTCTGGGAAGCCCTTACGCAGGCTGACAGCCCCTTCAGGGCCTGTGCCCAGTGCTGTCTGGGGTTCCTCATTTTGTGGCTGTAATGTTGGAGCAAGCCCAGCGCCTGGACTTTTCCTGGCTCCCTCCCCACATCAGCACTTTGAATTATGCCTTATTTCCCTGGGAGGAAGTTCAGTGCTTTTCAAGGTCATATGTGGTTATTTATACCCAAATGTGAGCTAAGGTGCTAATGAGCGACACTGCAGGCAAAAGAATGCTATGGGAGGCAATGCTTACCTGAAGGGAGGACGCTCAAATCCTGTGGGTTCCAAGAAGCAGCAGGCTTGGGCAAGCCAGAGGGGTAGAGGACCCTGGGCTGTCACCTCGGAGTGCCTCTCAGATCATCCCAGGTCGGAGGCCGCCTGCCCTCCCCGTGCAGAGAGAGAGCCCTGTGTTTTTCCTACCTACGATTTGCTCCATTGCTCTGGATTTGAAATGCAAGGGGGTGTCCAACCTTTTGGTGTCTCTGGGCCATACTGGAAGAAGGAGAGTTGTCTTGGCCACACATTAAATACACACTGATGAAAACTGATGAGCAAAAAAAGGCTTTAAGTAATTTATAATTTTGTGTTGAGCCACATTCATAGGCACCCTGGGCCATGTGCAGCCCACGGGCCGCAGGTTGGACCCTCCTACTCCCTCCCTCTTGCCCTCCCTCCTTCCCTCCCTCCATTCCTTCCTTCCTCCTTCCTTCCATTTCACGGGTGGGAAAATGAACAAATGTCCCCGTCACATCTCCTAGTGTGACCGACCTTCAGGCGGTGCTATGCTGGTCATGTTTAACAACCAGCTCTCTGAAAAAAAATGAATTCGGTTTATTACTAATTTTATTGATATAAGGGGAGTATAGAATACAATTTGCAAATAATAAAATATACAACACCCCTCGTTGTAATTTCCACATAACCAATTGGCCCTCACAAAATGCCTTTGCTGATTTCTGCTGAATTCATGTAGCCGAACTATAGTTGCAAATCAGCCATGATATGACAAATAGAGCTGCCTTCCCATCAGCTAAATCTTTTCCCCGAGAAATTACATCTGTTGTGTAACCTGCAGTTTATTTACCATTTGTTGCCCGTGTACAGATTACAGTTGGCTGTCGAGCAGTGTGGAGTTAGAGGTGCCAATCCCTGTCCAGTCGAAAATCCACGTACAACTTCCGACTCTCCAAAAACTGCTAATTGGCTACCGGTAACCAGAAGCCTTACCGATAACAGTCGATTAACACTGACTTTGTGTAATATGTATCATATCCTGTATTCTTACAATAAAGTAAGCTAAATCAAAGGTTATTCAGAAAGTCATAAGGAAGAGAAAATATATTTACTGTATCTATTGAAACCAATTTGTGTAGAAGTGGACCCGCGCCATCCAGACCAGGGTTGTTCCAGGGGCACCTGCATGACCATTAAACTGAGAGTGCTTTTGGCTCTAGTCGTATTTCTAATATAGTTTTTGTAAATAATGCTTTTGTTTAAGAAGAGCTGGCTTGCAAAATTCCTGAAAATTTAACAGTGGGCTCCCTTGAGCCGAACCGGCTCCAGCCCCACCTGCCTGAGGGGCTGTGGCCACCTGGCTGGATTGTCTTCACATCCTCAAAGCAGGGCTGGGGGTAGGACTCCACAGTCCAAAACGCCAATTGTTTGCTTTCTGTGGTGCTGGACCAGGACAGCCTGCTGAGGTCTTGCTGATGTCTCGCTGACGTCTTGCTGACATCTCGCTGACGTCTCGCTGACGTCTCGCTGACGTTACATTCTAAACTGCTTGGAAACCATCGAACAGAGCAGCTTGGGGCTCGGGCGAAGGATAGAAGCCTCTGTATGCAGCAACACACCCTCCGGTCAGATGTACCCTTTACCTCTGAGCTCTGGCAGAGAGGAGACAGCAAGGCTGAGTGAGGAGGGAGGGCAGGAATTTAAAGCAAGTGTTCTCGGGTCTATTTTCTTCAAGCCTCGAGCTTTTCTACCCACCCCAATCCATGACAGGGACAGGGTGGCCATGTAGGGATCAGCGTGACAATCCCAATCCAATCCCAGCTCCCCTTCTGCCCTCTAGGTACTCTGCTCTTCACTGTCCAAGTCTGGTTTGCCACAAAAGCTAGTTCTGGGTGTAAGATCTTTTAAATGGTCACATCTTTAAATAACACCAACATGCATCGGGGGGAGGTAGGTAGAAAGGCCGCAGGTCCGTGTGTCTGCTGTTTGTTGATTGATCTCCCATCCAGGAACCTGGAGGTCTGTGTCCGCTCCGGTGGCAGCCTGCTGTCCCCTGAGACTCACCTGAACAGCACAGGACCTCCCCTTTCTGACTTTCTATTGATTTGGCAGCCAGTCGACCGCCCGAAAGTTGAGTCGTGGGTTTTTGCCACGCTGGCTGCAGTGAGCAGCGGTCATTTCTACTGTTGCTGACGCTACCACTGCTCATGCGCTAACTGCAGGAAGGGTGAGTCGGAGACAGAGCAGGAATATGTGGGGCAAGCGAGGTGACCGCTAATATTAGGGTGCATTTTAGAAATGTCAAAATGTTTAAATGGAAGTGAATTCATGTAAAAACCACCATTTTTAACGTGTATAATTTGGGGACATTCATAGCATTGTGCAGTCATCACCGTAATCTAGTTCCAGAACGTCTGCATCACCCCCAAAGGCGGCCCTGTCCTCCTGAGACAGCGGGCACACGCCCTGGCAACCACGAACCTGCTTTCTGTCACTATGGGATGTGCCTACTCTGGACAATTCATAGCAATGGAATTACACACAGTGTGGCCTTTGGGGTCTTGCTTCTTTCACTCAGCTTAACGTTTTCAAGCTTCATCCATGCTGTCGCATGGATCGTAAGTTCCGTTTGCATAAAAAATAAATTTAAAAAAAGAGAAGAAAAGTCACAGACCCACCTCGCCTGGCTGGGTGTCTCCTTCACCCGGTTGTACTCGGTGCTCCGTGCGAGGAAGAACAGCCCTGGTGAACCTCTGGTTTTGTGTCCTATCCTCTGGTTTTGTCTCAAGGAAATGACAAAAGAAGATTCAAACAAAGGAAGTCTGTATGTCCCTGTGAAGAGCTCTTCGGCCAGGGCTGCGAGGTCAGCTATTAAAAAAAAAAGTTTTGGTCATATTTTGGTGCGTGGTTCTATCTACTTTAAGAGCACTGTGTTCGCATAGTCTTGGCTGAGGAAGAACCAACTTGGTATACTATCTCTAAATTTGTCTTATGTTTTAATAGCCACAGGGAAGTAAAAGACAAAACCGTGGCAATGCATAAATCAGGTTAGAGACAGACACCTACGAGCAGATGACGGAGGAACATGGGCAGCATCTCGATGGCTTCACCACCGTCCAACAAGCTCCCACGTCCTGGCTGTTCTGACGAGGGAATGGCACTGAGAATCTTTGCTGAAACCTTTCCTGGCGGCTCTGTGCCTCGTCACTAATGCCTGCGATAGAAAAACGAAGACACGTTTAGGCCCCCGGATTTCCTTCTACGGTCACATTTCTTCCTGAAACCTCTTTGTGGACGGAAAACTCTCTGATTCATGTTTCTGTAACCTGAATGTCTGATGGTTCAAATGAATCTCGTCCATGTAACAGGGCTCCAGACATCTCTTTGTGTTGTCCTATTAGTCAGAGTAATTAATGCGAGCGGCACACCTTGAAACCTCAGTGGTTTAACACAATAAATGTTTATTCTTTGCTCATGTCACAACTCAAAGCAGGCCTGACCGTGCTCCCCCGAGTGCTGACTCAGCGATTCTGCCTCCTTCTGTCTTTCGGGCTTGCTGTCCTCTGTGGTCGTCTTAGAGTCCTCTGCTTGTCCCGTGAACTGAGCTGACCAGCAAGCAAGGAGAGATGAACCAGAAGACATCACAGAGATTTTAGGGGCCAGGCCCGAAAGGGGCCTAAATCACGTTCGGTCACGTTCACTACCAAGGGTCTGGGAGATGCCGCCTTCTGTGCACTCAGCAGAAACAACACTGCTTGGCACCGAGCCAGTCTCTGCCTTGGTCCTGCTGACTCTCTAGCACGCTTGAGCGGCAGCGAGTGGTGGAAGGTTGCCTTATGCTGGTTCCCAGGTCCATCACGCCACACCTGTGCCTCTGCTTTACACCACTCCGGGTGCGTGAACTCCACTCTGCCATGGGCCACCAACCTCTTGCCTGCTGGCCATTTTCTGCAGCTCTAGAACCTTCTGCCTCTCCTCCATCAACACTGCTATCACGAAGCTGACCTCAGGAAGAGGAAAGTCTGTTACGCCTTTACCATTCCACACTGATCCTTCCCTTACCTGCAGCTAAGACAAAGCCAGACGGTAACAACAAAACTTTGCCAAAGGCTTTAATATCACAGAAGGAATTTACAAGAGGAGGTTGTGGTACCCTCTACCCATAGCCAGTTGGTCAGAGGCACAGATGGACTTGAGACCGACATCTGAAGTCTTGGGGGACACGGAATGTAATGCCATCTCCAGAGAGAGAGAGTGTGTCGAAACGCAGTTGAATTATAACACACCCACTGGTGTCTGAGAATTGCTCAGGGAAAAATCCACATCAGAATTGAAAGTGGCCATTCCTTGATAACTGAGGTTTCCAGAGCAGAGGAATCCTCGTCCTAAGATAATTTTATTATATTTTCTACTGCCTGTAACACAGAACATTACTTAAAAGTTTGATACGAGTTTTTTCTGGATTTAATCCTCTTCATCAGAATATCCAGGATCATAGGTTCAAGTAGGGGTCAAAGCTCAAATTACTTGACACGCATCCCTGTCTGTTGTAGGAATTCCCGTAGGAAGGAACAGTCTGCCAAACACAGGGCCTGAGAGCCCAACCCAGAGAGGGCAGCCAGAGAAGGTCTGCATCTCCCTGGACCATGGAGCTCCAGGCACCTGGGTGCGTTTTCTGCACAGTTGTGTCTGCCATGGACCCAGGGGGCAGTTGTTACACATAGTCGTCCCTCAGCTGATCCTCATTGAATGAATGGGTCACCAGCGAACCCGTTTGAACTGAGATCTGTTCCATTGTCTGACTTCGAGAAGAACTGAAAGGCACATACTAGTTTGCTTGATGCCCCAAGCATTTTATTTTTCTTTTCCCTATTGTGAATCCATGGACTTAAGCTGATGTTTTATGGTCCTCGGCTTTTTAAAACTTTCCTAACTCGCTTGACAGGCAGAATTCACTATCACCTCCTCTGTGCTACTACAGTAACTAGTTTATGCTGTTAGTAAACCATTTGTCATGTGGAATTCCAGTTACTTGCACCCAGGTCTGCCTACCCAACTAGTGTATGAACTCCTAAAATGTGGGGATTCTCTTTCTGTGTGCCTGGCACATGTTAAATGCCCAAAGGGTATGTCTGAAAAGTAAAAACCAGTAGGGAGTAAGATATCTTTACTGGGTATACCAGCCTTATGGGAAAAAACCTGAGTCACTATAACTAAGAAAAATTGATGATTTTTCTCCTATATGTCATCTTCCCATTAGACACCCTTCCAGTTCCAAACAGATTATTTCTGCTACTGCCCAGGGATGAGCATGGCACACATTTTCCCTTTCATTCATCCCCTCAAATGTATTTCTATGTGTCTTCTAGGGTCACACTATATAGCAGGCCCTGAGAATACAGTGATGATGATGGTGAAGGGGGTGGGGATGATGATGATGGTGACGATGATGATGATGAGTGTCTGAGAGCCTCCATAAATAGCATTTCTCTTCCGTGAGTTCTGAAACAATCTAGAAATGCGACAAAAGGACCAGCATATAGAGTCAAAGGTATAACATTAAAAAAATTTCTGATTAAAGTTTATATTGAAGAATAAACGACAGGTAGGCTTAAAAAATACCAAACCTCAGAATTAAGTAGACTCACCCACGCAGTCACAGATGGTGACTCTGCAGTTGGTCCGTCCCTATAAAATTGGTCATGAAAAAGCAGAGTGTGTCCTCTCTGGGGGAAGGCCGACCCCCGAGGGAAAGGGCAGGGAAGGGTGAATTGATGGAAAGAGATCTTCCTGGTAATCGCGTGGCGACTGTCATTCTCCTGCCATTGGTAGTTGGGCTCTCGCTGATGATCTTCCTTATAATCAATACTACACAGTGATACACCTGGTGGCAATATGCCTGGAAGATGCCAGCATGTCTGGCGCCCGTCAAAGGCCCTCCCAGGGCTGTGATGTCCCAGCAAGGCCTACGCCAAGCTGCTCGGCCTGGCGGAGGTGACGATGTCTGAGCTGACTCCCACGGTGGCTCCGGTCACCAAAGTTGCTGAAGAGGTTGCTTTTGGTGCCAAAAGGTTTGCGAGCTCAGCGTCTCCCAGAGCTGATGGGTAAAGAGCTCTCGTGGTTCCGACGGGCTCTTTTTCTGCAGCATCCCGAGGCGTCAGACTCAGGCTGGGACAGGGAGAACAGAGCGGGAGGACAGACAGACACAGCCACCTGCAGGCCAGTCATGGGGATGACTCTAAACCAGGTCATTCCTACCACCTCAGAGATGCTGTTCCACTCCCCCGACAGCCGTTCCCCTGTGTTCTTATCAGGGATCGTCCTGCCTGCCCTGAATTATGGATCAGTAGTGCTTAGAAATCCATTTATGATCTTGGGGATGGCACGATTATTTGCAATGTGTTTCCGTTTTGGTGTAAACAACATTAATATGCTAAATGTAAATTTGTAAAACGTGCCTGTTTTTCTACCCCAGTTTTGATGTTTCTTACTGTTATAATATTTCAGGAGCCTCTAAAATAGAAACAGCCTGGGGCTCCCTCAACCTCCCAGAGGGCCCCCCCATCTCATTCTTCTTGCCCTTTTATCGCTTCCACGCCGAACCTCTGTCCTTGATTAAACACGTTTGCCTTGGAAGTCTCTTTCCTGCAGAGACCTTTTCCAGAAGGTTCCTCTGTCCCTTACATAACTAAATTCCTGTTGAACGGCGTCCCCCCACCTCATCCTTCAACAGGCCCTGACATGCCAGAGTCCCGGAGCGAACCCAGCTTAGCACGCTGGGTTCCCGGAGTGAGTAAGGAATGAATCAGGAGGGGCTTACCTCAATTAATCCAGGAGCTTAATGAAACTGTTCAGAGCCACCTTCACGGGGTGGGTGTAAAGAGGGTGCTGCTTTGTGGATTCTTTTCCAGGCTTCCTCCAGCTTTCGCTTGTGTCCACTGTTGAGCCCCATCGAAATCCGCCTGTTTCAACAGTCACACGCAGAAATCCTGCAAGTACAGTCATAACTTAAGGGATTCTTAGAACTCAGTTCTGTTGGGGATTTGAACAGGCAAACCTTGTTGGGGAGTTCCAGATCTTTCGGCATGCTGTTCTGCCCACAGGAAGAGGCTCACTTCTGTTTATATTTTGACACAAATGTATTAGTGATTTGTGTTTCTCTGAATTCCCTGGTGAGAGAGCTTATTGAAATAACTGAGGGGCTGCCGGCGGCAAGGAGGAAGTAGATAAAATTTCCTTGCTTGATTTAAAAAACTATCAATAATCGTGGTTGTGTTGTTATGGCATAGGTAGTTGTTTTGGCTTGCTATCCTGGGGCTGGTCAGCAAATCTAACAAGCTCTGTTTGCACACACATCCCTCTGTTTGTGGGGGGAGTCCATCATTTCTGAGAACCGGGGGCTAGCTTTTGACATTGCTGATTCACTGGCTGTTTGAGCCAAAGCCACCACCGGTGTGTCCCTGTCTCAGGCACAGGCAGAGAGGTAGGTGGCCTGATGCTATCCAAGGTAACCAGAGCATGGCTTGTGGATGGGAGAAGCTGCCTTTCAATTATTCAGCGAGCCAGCTTCCAGTCCACCGGCCTCTCACAGCAGCCAGGAAAGCCGCAGCCGAGTGCCCCGCTGGTCTTGACGCAGCAGGATTTAACGGGAAGGAAAAAAGCAGGGGAGGAAGAAACATCAGTTGGAACGTGCCAAGGAGGGCAGAGCCTGTCGGAAAGCCCACGACCGCTCTCCTCTTCTCCAGGTGGGAAACGTCGGAAGTGGGAAGGGTGCAGTTCAGTTACCGCCCCCTCTGGGGGCAGCGGTTAATGCTTCTGTTACTGTGGTGTGTGGTTCACAACACCCGTCTCCTCCTCGGCTGTTTGCACCTTGAGGGCAGGGGTCTCACGCACTTCATGTCGGTGTGACGTGCCCGGCTCTGGCACTTCGTGGGCTCTTGATAAATGTATGTATGGTGAACGAGATGTGCTGTTGGAACTTCCTTTTAGCCCCATTCGTGCGCTCAAAAACAACCAAAAAAATCACAGCATAACTCTATTTCTTTTCCTTGACTGCTTGGCTGCCCGTCCTTCCCACAGCTGAAGTCAGCCTTCCTTGCTCTAGGGTGAATGGCCACGTCAGGTGCCTCCCCGTTTCAGAGGAATTAACTGCTTGGAGGATAAGTCTTTCAATGTCTTAAAGACAACAGAGACGAAAGCGCTCCCAAGTTTTACTGGCCACCACGTCAAGTGCTTCCGGGCACTACACGCCTGACACAGCCATTGTGTCATCCTTCTTCCTGCATTAGAATAGAGTTTTTAAATTGGATGTGTTTCGGTTTAGGTGATCGATACACATTGGAAGCAGCAACACTCATTTCCGCGGGGCCAGAGCAACCCCAGGGTCACTGTACTGCCTCGTTGGATGGAGCCCTGTGTATCTGTGTCCTAGGGCAAGTTCATTTACTCTCTTTCGTGACAGGCAGGCGATAGGCTAGACTCCATCCCACAAATCCCAGCATGCAGGACGGCGTGAAGACGAAAGACAGCGTGGCACGTTAGGGGTGTGGAGAGCTCCACGTGGCTGGAGTGTGGAGGACAACCTAAGCTCAGGGAGAGCTAATGATCAAAGCTGGATATAATGGGTACTTGGGGTGGAATCCTTTCCTTCTCTGCTTCGTTCCTTGTGGTCTGGATGGGGGTGGATATTGGACTGAGGCCTAAGCCAACTGGTGCGCCATATTCTCTTGGAACAAGGGTGGGAATGAGATCTGGACTACAGTGTGAATCTGCAGCTTTTTTTTTTCCCCCCGAGAATTCTGAGTTAAAGACACTCACTCTTTTCTCCCATATTTGAACCTAGAAGGAAGCTGTTCTCAGAGCAGCTGGCAGCCATTTGGGGACCACGAGGGGTGGGTCTGTCTGAGAACAGAGTCGGCACAGAGGAAGCTGAGTCACAGCACAGAAGAAAAGGGGTCCTGGAGATATCATTTGAGCCCTTGTACCAGGATGTGCCTTTATTTCTCCAATTTCCAGCACATGGGCCAATACATTTCCTGTTTGGCTTAGGCTGGTTTCAGTTGAATGCTCTTGTTACCTGCAATCACAAAAGCATCCTGATGTATATATACCCTGGGTTAGCCAAATGCTGTTGTCAAGTCCAAAGGGTGAGCACGGGGTGAAGGCTGAGAGAAAAAAAAAGAACTAGGACAGGACACTGGGGAAGCATCTGGAGTGTGAGCCATCGCTGCCATGAGGGAGAGTTCTGTGATAGGCCCCTAAGTGAGGCCATACAAGCGGTTGGGTTGGCCTCGGAAATCCTACTTATCTTACAATCCTTTTTTTTTTAAGTTCAATTTTTGGATCAGTCCCAAATAGTCTTATTTAAAACATAGCTTTAGTCATCTAAATATGGGATATACAGCTCCCCAAGGCCAACTGACCTTCTGAGAAATAGTTGAACCATAAAAACCAAAAATAAACTAAGACCTTTTCTAAAAGTGTCAACCATCTGAAAATCAAAAGGGGCACAGATTCCTCTAGTTCCACGTAGTCCAAATCTTGGCTACTAAGAGCCACGAAGCGCTGTTTTCCACACAGCTCTCCGATGCTGCTCCCTTTCTTCATACTCTCCTTGACAAATGGGTAGGCAATCTGAAGTAGCATCTCCCAGGGAGAGTATGAGATTATTTCAGACAGTCACAGACGCAAGATAAATGATCTGTCAACCCTGAACAAGTGAATGCTCTGCCTCTACAGCCTCCACTCCGCTATTATTTTCCATCCCTGCCCATCAGAGCCCAAGAGAAGCCATACCTACCGCAGAAAGAACTACTCTGGCTTTTTCACTGACCTCCGTTAACGTTATTTTGACCCTACTTCTTACAAAATAATAGCCCTGGTTCATCCTCCGTGTTTTCATTACGGAGGTCCTCATCTTTAACTGCAGACCCCTCCCTTTGGTCTCTCTGGGGTGATTGGCACAGTGCTCTATTTGGTATCTCCTGGAGCCTTGAATTTCATGAGCCCCTTAAATGCAGATTGCAGATGCAGTGAGGTGGGGAGGAGCAGGGAGGTTTCAGTGTGTTCCTCATAAGACTATCCTCAAAAAGAGGAGACAGGCATGGAAGAACTAGGTTGGAATGTCCTTTCCTACTGGTTTTATTTTGATTACATCTAAGGATCCCAGCAGGACAATATGGCATAGAAAGGCCATAAAAGTACCTCGGCATGAGATTCAAATAGAGATGAGTATAATATGTAGCGTGGGTGTGTACCTGGCATCACACCACTGGTTAGATATGCCACTGTGAAGATATAGTGGAAGTTTGTCTCAAAATAATTTCCCTAGAATGAGGTTTCTGCTTCGAAGTTATTTCTAATCACGAGAAAATAGTTTAGATAAAATATCTTCCCAAGAAGTGTTAGAATCTTACTGTTGGGTGTAAGCGGGTCTGCCCTCCCTCCCTCCCTCGCTTCTTCCCTTCCTTCCTTCTTTTCTTTCAACTACTTTTTGAGCCTGTTCTGTGTGCCTGACACTGTACTAGATGCTGGACATGTTACAGTGAACAAGAAACAAAATCCCTGTCCTCAGGTGTTCACAATCTAGAAATCTTGCGACTTCTAATGAATCTTGACCGTGCGTGCGTAAAGAGTATTATGTAGCTACTGCGTGGACTATGCTAGTCAGCCGCTGCCCTGACTTTACCAACCATGTCACAACACCCAGCCTTCCACCCCTGGATTTTGCTGCCTCATTCTCTCATCCCTCCAGAATAGGCCATTTCAAAGTAGAGGCAGCAGTCAGAAAAATCATAAAGTGTCTTCCTACCTTCTTTCAGACGGACAAGTTTACTGTTTTCAGCAGCAAAGTAAATGCAGGCCCCTGATGGGTTTCTGTAAGTTTCATTCACCGGATTTATTATTAATGAAAATACCTCTGAGACTTTTGTTAACAGCATGGCTGCAAGTCCTAGTTTTGGGAGGAAGTGTAGGATTTTGCCTTTTTAAATATTTGTTAGGCATTTAGAGGCATTTGAGAGAGACTGTGTTGAGGCTGTGACTGAGGTGTCGTTGTAAACGAGATGAATATATTTTATTTCTAGATGTTGAACTTTTATTCTTAATTTGAAGCGTTAAAACAAATTGAAATCAGGAACACTTTCCAATGGGCACTCTAACCTGACTCCAGTTCAGTGAAAGTTTATGAAAACAATTCTAAACTACCTTTCATCAAAAAGGCCAAATTCTACACAACAGAAGTTCTGTACACATTTCATCCTTTTTCAGTTACTTGGAAAAGGATAATTTCAATATAAAACACATGGCATCTTTCTGTTGACCAGTTATAATACACTTATTGTGTGTTATCTTAATAATATAGTAAAAATAAGGAATAATTATATCTACCAAGTTATTCATGGTAAATTAATTACAGTTAACACTAAACTGAAGTGACATCTTGACCATTTCATGAAGAAGCACATTTTGCTCAGTAAAGGAAGTGAGAGGGCTAGTTTCTTCATGCTTGTAGGCAAACACTAATTATTACATGGCATCATTAAGGACAGTAATGGTGCTCACTCTTGCAGCTCAAGGCAAAGAAATCTTTACATGGCAGAAATCTGGTCGGGACACCCCGTACCAACTTAATCTAATCTTACACATTTTTTCTCTATCTTCTCTGACTAAAGTTTTGACCCACAATGGCTTGAAAGTTAGATGAATCTTACTTTCTCCTTTTGGAGAGACTTGGGAGATCTAGATTCAACTCACTGGATAAAGTGTGTTCAAAGACATAGATGGAATCCCAGGAGCCATGGTCCAAATCCGGTGGCTTGATAAGACATCAAGAGGCTTTGGGTCAGAAGCTCTTCTATCTCAGAACTGCCTTCTATGTAGAGTGAAATTTAAATTGGACATGAGACCGATGGTAACATCGCAAAACACAAGCCAAAATGTTCCTTCTTGAACCCTGTCACTCCTGAGATGTATCATAACTAAGTTCTGGCCACCCAATGTTTGTGGCAGCTGTCTCACTGGTCTGGAAGTGCCTATTGGACAGGCATCCTGTCTGGCCATTAGTCAGGTCTGCACAAAGCCAAAGAGAAGGTAAGGTGTGAGGTTTGCAGGGTGAGGGGGCAGGGAGAAAACATGTGGAATCTAGCCTTTTGCCTTGGAGTTTCCAGGAAGATGCTAACACGGAACTATGGTCATGAACACATCTCCACTCCAACAAGTCAGAATTCTCTCAACGTGGGGTGAAATCCCACAGAGGGCAAAGCAGAAATTTTGCTGTAAATATTGTTGCTGAACAAGACACATTTTGCAATTATTTCATATAGAAGACCAGAAACAAACAATGGAAGAGTGTGCCTTCCTCTCCTTAAGTAAAACAATCTTCTTAAGGATGCTGAGTGGCACCCAAGGCCTGTGGGTAATCAGATAATTATCTGTCAGCAGAGCTGCCCCCAAGATGTGAATGTGTTCAGGCCGGCATTTGTGGGAAGCAGGAGGGTCTCATGGAGGGTGACACTCGCCACTGAGGTGGCCAGGTGTTTATATCCACAACACTCCTTTCCACGGGCCCCCAGCTCCTCGGTGCTGCTCTGCTCAATGCCCGTAGAGTCCAGACTCTCAGCCACTGTCTTCTCTTACTGTTCCTGACTCTGACCTTTGCTCTGAACTTGGTTCCATGAAGGGAGCCTGACCGCTCTTTGTGCTGCTAACCTCATTGCCTATTTATTGCTCTATAATCTCCCAGTCTTCCTCTACCTGCCAATCAGATCCTTCAATACCCTTCAATGGTCTGTTCTAGACGCTCATGACCTTGAGGAGTACTCAGATTTTTAATTAGTCATGGCCCTCCCTCCCAGCAGGGTTTTAGCTTTCTTCTTCAGCAAACGGTTTAGCTTATTTGAGGTTGGGTGAAGAGCCTCTAAAGCAAGTGGTTCTCGTCCCATTTTTGTTGACTCGACACAACTGAGGGATATGAGCCATATCCTCCGTAAGAGTGTCTCCTCAATATAGTGACTCTCAATGGGAGTGGACAGAGGAGAGTGTCGACTAAGCCCCCAGGAGGGTGTTCAAATTCTCCCAGCGTGGGAGGGAAGTCTTACAGTAAAAATAATCCCCCTCCTTTGTGAGATGCTTCCAGCTTCAGATGCGCTCCAGGGCGGCAAGCCTTCTGTCCATTCCGGTTCCTATTTTAGCCATCACTGCTCTGTAAGGGCTAAAGGCAAGACACCTTTCTATGGAGTTGGCCATCGGCTCCCACTCTCCCGACAGCAGCCAGAAAGGAAAAAAACAGGGGACCAGAGTTTGGAGCTTATCCGGAGTCTCCACCCCTCAGCACAGGACACTCAGGGTGTGTGGATCAGTCCGTTTGTTTGTTTTTTCCTCTGCCCACAACGAGCAGAAGGCATTGAGAGCAGGAGGGGGCAATCACTCCTCACAAATGCTGCTTTGATTGTGGTGACTGTGTTTTCCCTGCACTCGCTGAGCAACGTGAACGATCTGGACAGAAAACACAGTGTGAGGAAGTCTGGCTGCAGGAGTGGAACAGTGAGGTGGGAGAGGGGTGGGTGACGGGAAGGGAGAGCTGTCTGCCTGCCACTCGGGCCCCTGAATGGTCACGTGCCTCTGGGAAAGTCCCTCCTTAGGTCTGACCTTTCCCTTCCAAGTGAAATCTGCATCACATGGCCAACAGCCTGGCGAGACCCTTGCGTAATGATTGGTGGTACCGTTTCCTCCTTGGCCATCCTCACCAGTTCATGTATTAAAAAACTCTGATTATTTTATTAAGGTGGCCATCCGCTCTGGGCGTAGGTGGAAAGTTATTGTGCATCAATGGCCCCCCCCCTTTTCAGAGGCAGAGTGGGCATCTGAAAGCAGCTCCATTTTCCAGACTCAAAACAGCCTTGTGATATGTTGAGAATATAAACTCTCAGACAATAGAAGGGAAAATGGTAAGGCCTTGATGCTCTCTGGATCAGATCACTAATGCATCTCGGAGGAAACCCATGGTGCTGCCTTCGGGGTTTCATTTCAGCAAAACACAGCGAACACTCAGGTTGGGAGTTTCCAAAGCTGAGGCATGGCCACATGAATTCGGAGAAAACCAAACCACCAATATACAGGACAACCATGGTATACGATGAGACGGAAGGAAGCCTGGCTAACGTGGCCTCTTGCAAGATGTGTTGCGAATCTGGTCTTACATTCTAAAAACCAAAATCTGGTCTGCGGTTGTCAGGAAAAGTGTTCATATAGATACATGTGTCGATACACATATTCAAAGGGACTATGTAAGTATAGTTTTTATAAACACAGCAGACAACATTAATTCTGAATGACTGAATTTACATATGCATCAGCTATGTACACTTGGCCTTACAATAAAGTCAATCAAGCATAATATCTACAACAAACTATATATACTACCTATTGTGGTTCAAATAATTAACCACAAATTTCTCCATAGTAGGAATTATTGAAATTCTTGTGTGCCTTGACTTTGTTCTGATCAAGTTCGCTTATTCTGGGCCAGATGCTCTTGTTTATGGCTTGTACTGTTTTTATGTGAAGGACCTTATACTACCAACAGAGGATTTTCAGTCTCTGTTACCTGCAGTGCCTCGAAGTCTGGATTTTAAGAACTGACAGTTTATCAGTTGCAGCTTACCGAAACTGCTGTCCTCCGATGCTATTTGCAAAGAGCCTGTTACCAGTTACATATTACTCAAAAAAGGTTTCTTACTGTATTTTTGTCATGTGCCACTATGGTTTTTTTTTTGTCTCTACAATGCTTTTTAACGGCTGCCTGCAAGCTTTTCCCACAGGCTGCCAGGTGGGAAGAAGGGAAGGCAGAGCGGTGGGAGTTTAGGAGACTTGTTGAATAGCCTCTGGATTTTCAGTGGGAAGAAGTGTGTAGCTCGAATCTGACGTGAAGAAGCCTCAGCTCTTAGGAAGAATTCACAGATGCCAGGAGCAGCACTCTTAGAAAGAACTCTGGCTACAGAGATCCTGGATTTTACCGTTTAACAACGTCATACCCAGTTATGGGCAGGCTACCGAGTCATCTTTCAGAACAAGCAGAGAGTCCTCTGGAACTCTGGCTCTTCAAAGATCTAACAAACAGAATTTGGAGGTAATTTAAAAACTTAGAAGGGTTAATGTTTAAAAAAGAAAGTTTATTCACTACTGCCAAATTTCAGATTAATCAAGTTCTTTGATCTTCAATAATTAATTTTCTACAATGAAGTTTATCTAGGTGACTCTTACATCAACCAATCTGGTTAACACACAATGAACTTTTTTTTTGCAACCTTATCTGCTCCCAGCCCCATCTCCCTGCTTCTCCCCAAATTCCTAGCCGAAATCAGGATTCAGATGCCCAACTATTAGGTTTTGCCTAAGACGCATTTCCCAAACTAGGAAAAACACTAACCCGCAGACTATGAATACACTTGCTGTGAAAACAATATTCTATGCTGTACACAATCTGGGAAATGCTGGATTAAATTAAGGGGAATGGCTCACTTACTCCAGGACTTCTGAGGAGCAGTAATTTGTTAATTTACATAGCAACCTGCAAAGACGGACCCAGTTGGGTAGCCTCCCTTATCCGCAGGGCAGGTGTGCCAAGTCCCCCAGCGGCTGTCTGAATCCGTGGATGTACCAGAGCCTATACACGCCCTGTTTTTTCCTACACGGGCATCGCTATGATAAAGCTTAACTTGTAAACGAGGCACAGTGAGAGCGTAACAACAATAACTAGTAAGATAGAACAACCACAACCATGTTCTGCAATAAAAGTTATGTGAATGCACTCTTTCTCTCTCTCAATATCTTAGGCTATATACTCACCCTTCTTGTGATGATGTGAGATGACAAAACGCCTTATTAAATCGAGAACTTCCATCTTTTCACTCAAAGGAGGTGCTTTACGGCTTCTCTGTGGCCCGTGCGAATTGTCAGCATCACCACTCTCATGCTTTGGGGCCATCAGTAAGCAAAATCAGGGTGACTCGAACATCAGCACGGTGATCCCAGGACAGTGGACGACTCGGCCGACTGCCACGTGACTTACGTGCCGGGAGCAGGTGCGCCGTGGAGACGCAGATTTCATCACGCTCACTCAGAGCCGCGAACAATTCAAAACTTCAGTTTCTAGTTCTGAAATTTTCCATTTAATATTTCCGGTGCCCCGTTGACCCCGGGTGACCGAATCAGCAGAAAGGGAAGCACACGGTGGGTGAGAGCGGAGCGGGCCGCTGTCGGCGTTCCCGCGTGTGCGACCACAGCGGACTGCTTCGCGGTCTGTTTGCGTTTAGAGTGTTCAGTGTACCCAAAAGCTGGTTTGAGAGATGCTGGTCTGAGAGCATGCTCCGCGGGCACGTTCCCCGGGATGTAAAAACCTCCGGTGCCGGGACAAGGAAGGGGAACCAAGGCACGGTGAGCCCCTGGGCTTCCGGTCCTCCCTGGTCGTCTCTGTGTTTCTCTTTACGGTGGACGGTGGCCTTCTCGGGAATGGGAGGTTCTGACTCAGATCTATGACCGAGTAGAGAGGTGGGAGAAACCGTACAATTTTGCTCAGTGACTTGGCCTCTTTCATTCCTTTGCTATTGTGAGACAGTTTTCTAAAAGTAAAGCCGAGACCATCAATAAGAAATATGGAATGTGTAAAATAGATTTCTTAAGACATGAAATGTAGACTTTTTTTTAAAGTTCTTTTCGGAAGAGTACTGTTTACTCCTCTATAGTTGGAAAGAAGAGAGGAGAGTGAAAGTAATTCTTCCGAATGTAACCAGAAGCTTTTTTTCAGGGTACATTAGCTAAAACACACCGAAAAAACCTTTATGTGAGTTCTTTTCCAGAATTGGTAGTTAAGACCTATATTATCAAATTACATTATTCAATATTTATTTCAGTTACAATAACTCCTTATTACATCTTATAAAATGTTTAAATTATTTTTAACTCATTAGCAAAAAAAGAAGACTATAAGCTAGAGGCCAAACCTCTGTATATAGGGAATGTCTGATCTCACTAGGACAGGTAGTCCCAAAATAATTTTATGTTTTAACATATTATTAACATATTATTATTATAATCAATATTTATAAAAATATTTATTTTTATCAGTTGTGTTAATAACCCTCATAATGATAATGCCATATAAAAATTTAAAAACATTTAATACCTTTGGCCACAAGAAATGAAACAAATATTAAAATCTTAATATGCATATTTTTATTAACCATGGAAAACTTTTAACCATAAATTATATTAGGATAGCTTTTTGTGATGGAGCAGAATAAAAATATAACTTTGAGTAGAACAAGGAAAAATGTCAAATTTCCAGATACTCGGACGATTTCCCCCTTTCCCTCCAGCAGGAGCCACTCTGGCCCTGGCGGAGGGGACTCCCGTGCCTGGGGCCCTGAGGTGGATGTGGAGACTGAGGGGCCTTGTTGTCCCCTTGTTGGGGGCGGTAGAAGTGTCTTCATTTGTGAGCGGCTGGGGCCTCCGTTAGCACGGGAGTGGGCCTGCGGCCGTTCATGCTTCCCCGGGCGAGTCTGTTCCCACCTCCTTTGCACCCCACGGCCAGGGTTCCAAGGGGCTCCTGCTGTTGCTCCTTTCCAGGTGGCCCTGTCCTCCTCTCCCTTCACCTGCGAAACCAATTCCTTGCACCACCTTTTTCTCCAAGTGCTCCCAGTGGTTCCTAGTGTCCTGTGTGGACCCCGAGTAACACAGGCCATGGTGAGAGGGCTCTCATTGACCTGTCCGGTGTCACTCTTGCTAATCGCTTTGTCTACACCTTCCACACTGACGTTTCCCCTCATTTCCTCCAACGTGTTAGTCTCTCTCCTGCCAGAGGACCTTTGCACAGGTCGCTTCTCTTCTTAGAAACAGTTCAAGAGCTTTGCCCATCCTTGCCAGTTAACTCTGCTCAGACTTACGCTCTGGTTACAAATGGCATTTTGTCAGGGAGGAGCTTCTTGACGTCTCTCGGAGGTTGGACCCTGTTCTGTCAGCTCACAGAACCATGCTCTTTCCTCCAGAACACTTAGTAAGTTCTAAATGACACATTCATCATTACCTAGCTCGTTTCCCCTCATTACATTGAAAATTCCATGTGATTAAAGATTCCATGCATGTTTTAGTCACCATTTCGTCCCTAGCATCTAGTACAGTGCCCCATGCATATTGAATGTTCAGCAAATATTTGTTGAATGAATGAACAACGAATCCTTTCTCCCCGAGCAGCAGGCCTTCACTTTGGCCGCAGGCTACAATCAGCCAGGTGCGTTTTCAAATGCACTGATGTTCCACTCCCAGAGCCGTTTAACTTTATTGGTGCAGAGTATGGACTGAGGGTCAGGGTATTTGAAAGCTTTCTGGATAATTCTAACAAGCAGCAAAGGTTGTGGATGGAAGGTTGGAAGCGTCTGAGTGTATGTGTTGCACGTTTGTGAGGTGGGTAAGCACGTGTGTAGGTGTGCATACAGACACATAGACACACTTAACCTTTTAGGAGGGTTTGGAATATGTTCAGTACGTCTTTTTCTCCATGTTTAAACAGAGTAGCGCTTCTACCTCTTTTATTCCAATTGCGTTTGTTTGGGAGCTGTAGAAATTGACCTCTTCATTACTCAGACAAACTCACTTCTGAGGTCATTGTTAATCTTGAGAGCTTAACTTTAAAAAAAAATTTATGTTGCCGCCAAGTGAAGACAGTCAGGGTATTACCCTGCCTTAATTTTTTAGGTGGAAGAGCTCATGTGAAGTTAACGAGCCTTGACCTTCTATCATCCTTGTGGAAAATCCCAATGTATTAGAATTCCTGTCGTATGGGCTCCAGGCTCTGTCTGCCCACCGAGATGCTGCCTTCCCTGAGTTCACAGAACCCCACCCCCACAACTGCATTTCCCCAAACATTTCAGCTAGTGCCTTGCCTGCCATCAGTGGTGACTCACTAAGCTGCCGTTTGAGGCAAAGCTGCTATTTGCTCAGTAATCCCTTCAGGTGGAGATCAGACATCTGTTGGGGAAATAATTTCTACGAGGCAGACGCAAACGTTTCCAGCACCCAGCTGGTTAATGCAAGCAGATTTTCCTGTGGCCTCATTGCTTGGAGGTCAGATTATTCTTTTTTTTTTTTCCCTCCAAACAGTGAGGCTTATGTGCTGTTTGCTGACGGAGGCCCCCGAAGCACTGTCCTCACCAGGGACAGGAGCACTGCTCAGGCGGTGGTTCTCGGCGATCTGTTTAAAAGCCTGGTAGCTCCCTGCAAAGCATTCTTACTCACTCTGTTGTCTGCTAATGCACAGCCATACAAAGATATCTGTGGAGCTTGGCTTCCTGTAAGTTCTATTAGTAGACCTGAAGCACATTGAACGTGCTTTTAAAAACCAGATACTCTCTCCCCTCTTGAGGTTTTAATACGGTCGCTGGCTGTTGCAGTGTGTGTGTGTGTGTGCATGCTGCGTGACAGGTGGCACCATCCCACTCTGAAACAGGCCCAGCGACTTCAGGCCGCTGTGGGGCAGATCAGAACCAAGTGACTCCGATGTCCCTCCAGCCCTAGCACACACACCGCAGGCCCCAGATGGGGGAGGACAGACCGCACCTGGCGCTCTCAGATACCGAGGAACTCCAGGTGCAAGGCCAGTGGGGAAGACTGGGAAGTACAGTTCTTTGCTCTAGGGCGTTTTGCATCTCTTCCAGCTCTATTTTTAAATTCACTTGGGTTTAGAAACCCTTTCTGCTGACTTCTTTCAAAACAGCCAGCTTGGCCGTTCCATTTGCTTCGTTTTCCTTCCTTGAAGGGGTCGTGAGATGCAGTGTTTTCCTCAGAGTAACCCACCTACACAAACCGTCGTTAATGGTGTGTGGTTTTAAATGGTGTCTTTGAGAAACAAGCTCACTGGCAGCAAAGAGAAGTCTTGGCTGTTTCCTAGACCGATCGATGGTAGTAACTGATAGCGTTTGGAGTTCACCTTCCTTACCTCCTCCTTCGATTCTCAAATATTTGTTTTTAACCGTCAGCTCCCCGTGATCAGCCTGCTCCAGGGTCATTACTTGTTTCTGCAGGAGTCCCTCCTTATTCTGCACAGGAAGGATTGATTTGGTCGTTCGGGGTTCTGTTTGTCTCTTTTCCTCAAGTGATGTGTATGATCTGTGGAGGCACATTTTTGGGGTCCCATTAGGGGGGACAAGGAAGAAGCCAGAGGACTAACTGGAGCTAAGCCCCAGGAGCAGAGCTGGACCAGGACACAGGTGTGAGACTCAGTGGAGGATTGAGGTCAAAGCTTAGAGCCAGCGGGACAGGTTCAAAGCTATAGGTTGACATTGAGTCCTGGTGGTCAAGATTATAGGGACCAAATCTGGAAAAGGGGTCAGCATCATCCTGAGCAATAGGGGCATGTCTTCTAATTTTGCAGATTTCAGAGGATTTTGTTATCACGGAAGAATCCCAGGCGAGGCAGGGGAGGCAATGCCCTATGGGGCCCGTTGACCCCACCTATCCTGGTAAGAGGCTGTTGGTCAGAGTCATGATCCATTGTCACAAAGTGAGGGACACCTCTGGAGGGACAGGCTGACCTCCACTTCCTCCCTGGTAATCTTACAAGTTTCTTCTTCTCACTCTTAGAAGATTTCTCACTGCTCTTTTACTTAGTTTCGAAAAAAACATTTTTCAAGTGCCTGTTCTGCACTGTTTATGCACCGGGAATACCATGGCGAACCAGACAGAAGCTTCCATGCTGTGCAGTTATCCCAACAGGGCGGTAATAGGGTGGATGCAAAGATGCCAAAAAGCCAGAGGCAGTAAGTTTGGGTTCCCTCCTTTACGTGAGGGATGCAACTCGCTCTCCCCACGCAGTCAGCTTGGCAGAACTGGAGCATGATGGGACTCAAGTCCGAGGTGCCATGTTCCTGGGCTCCTGGCCCTGGGAGGACCCTTGACAGGGGTGACCCCGTATGGAAGGTGCTGGGAGCTGGTGCTTTCACTAACCCCAAGGGTTTTATACCTTCCTGCCTGTCAGCCACAAACAGGTGACCTGGGGACAGCTCAGCCTCTTTGCAGAGCTTGCTTCAGGACTGGGTGGATTTCAGCTGCGTCTCCCTGAGTCCGTTTCCCAAGCACACCACCCGCCTGGCAGTGCTAGGCTTCGGGCCTGCCCAAAGCCAACAAGGCCACGACTGGACCGAGGATTTAGTCTCGTGTAGTGACAAATGCCCTTCAACCAACAAGTGGGGAAGGGGACCGTGTGTAGACAACTGCCGCCTGCCTATTTGGAGTAATCAGAGAGGAATACTCTGAGGAGGTGACATTTCGGGGGAGACCTAAAAGAAGGGAGAGTGTGAAACAAGCAAAGGGCTGGGGGAAGAGAAGTCCAAGCAGAAGGAATGGCAAATGCAAAGGCCTGGAGGCAGGAACTAGCTTGGTGGCTTCAAAATAGCCGGAAGGCAGAGTGGAGGGGCCAGTGGAGGGAAAGTAGTGGGAGGGGAGGTCGCAGGGTGAGCGACGGCCAGGTTAGGAGCTGGGATAGGAATTGTTCTTCCTTTGGTCCTCAGCAGCTGGGCACGCACACGAATGAAAAGACCACAAAAGCTGTCTTTGTGTCTTATCCAGGGGTCAGCCAGGCCAAGGGCCAGTACCTCCTTGGACAGGGAAGCCCAGTGGACACACCCCTTGCTGGGCCAACCTGCTGACCTGCTGGACAAAGGATGAACCTTGAGCTGCCCAGGATATTTACGGGAGTCCTTAGAACCAGACCTTGCATCCTTTGCTTGAAAGGAAAAGGAGGGGGTCTTTTTGGCTCACCCAGGCCCTTCAAATTTTATATGGGGCCCACTCTTTTTAAACTAGGTATACACCACTGTATATTATGCTTATTGTAGACACACAACTCTTCAGCTTATCTATTTAAAATGTACAAAGTCTGTCCAGAAGGTATCCAGCCATTTAATATGAAAAATAGAGATGTTTATTGAAGAAGATACAAGCAACATTGTACATAGGACAATGACACCTGAGTCCTCCTCAAAGTAGGAACCTTAGGACCTCATATGATTCTCCCAGTTACCATCAGCTGCTGCATTGTATTTTCCTGAATCTCATCAATGGTCTGAAATCTCTTTCCTTTCAAAGGTACTTTTAGTTTTTGGAAAAGCCAGAAGTCACAGGGCACCACATCTGGGCTGTAGGGGGCTAAGTCCCTTGGGTGATTTCATATTTCACCAAAATACTCTGCATAATACGTGATGCATGGGTGGGCATGTTGTCGTGATGAACCTGCCAACCACCAGCTGCGCATAGCTGTGGCCTTCTGAGTCATCCGAGTAGTTTCTGTGGAGAAATGTTCAAGCGTGATGCAAAATTTGATGCAGATTTGTTACTCTACTCATTCAGTCATTCTGAATCCAACGGACCCACAGCACACAGGCTCACTCAACGGCATCTATCCCCCCACTGACTAGTGCAGTGAAGTCGTCGGTGTTCACGTATGCACATTCCAGTCCACTCCCCTTGGCTGCCAGGTTACACTGATGTGGCTCAAATCATTCTCTTTATATTTACAATGGCTGGGCTCTCTCCGGACAGACCTGGTATATCTCACCCTCTCTTTCTAAAAGGATTTAAGGTGGTGTGAAAGCTTGATGAGTGGAATAATTTTTAAGGGCAGTCACTGATATAACTTAGACAAAGCAACTACAAGATCTGAGGACCTAGAAACAGACGAAAACTCCCAGAGATCAACTTAAGATGATACTAGATGACTTCTGGAAAGTTCCACAAGTTCAGTGAGGCATTTTGTGGGGACAGTACCAGCTTTATACATGCACTTGCCAGCAGCAAACTCTTGTTAGACCTGTATCAGCTCAGGAGCTGTCTCCAGTTGAATATTTTCATGTGATTACCTCGATATTGTTTTAGAGATCTGTTGAGGTTGGAATTAATACAGCCTCCTTTGAAAGCGTTTGTTTGTGGGACAGATGTCATTAAAGCAGGCAGTGGACTCACGGGACCACAGCCTCCAGAGTCACCTAACGCAAACTCCTTCTCTACGAAGTCATTCCCTCTACAACCCGAGGCTCTGGGAGAGGTTTGGGACGTCGGCAGGGATACTGACAGGTTGCTAACTTCCTTCCCCGAGCAGCCTCTTTGTTTGTTGATGAGTCTTGCCCAAGGTTCCCAAATGTGTCTTAACAGAGTACTTGCTTCAGGAGATGTTAACAGATGAGTCATGAAAACTAAATTAATAAAATAGAGTTTGATTCTGTGGTGAATTAAGTTTGGGAAATGTTCTTCTTGGAGAAGTTTTAAGCATCTACTAACCCATTACAGGGTTTGAGGAGTCCAGCCATGAAGAAACCTGTTTACTCTGAGAAATTCCTAAATCTCCCCTGTGGTGCGTCCAGTAACTTCCAATGGGAGAGTAATCTTCGGACAAATAATCTGGGGCAGGGGGGGAGGACTGTCTCAATTGTTAGAAGTGTCTTCACTTATTGACTAGAGTCAGCCTCCCTAGAACTGTCACTCACTGGTTTTAATTCTTTCTTCCGGACTTACAATGAATAAGGCAGATCCTTCCTCCCAATGCTAGCTCTTCAGCTAGAAAAAAACTTCCATGTTCCTCAAAGGTTCTCTCTCGACCAGAAAACAAAAACAAAGCAACCCCCAGCTTCAGTCACTTCAGCTGTGCCTTGCAGAACCTCTCACCACCCTCTGAAGTTTGTGCCTGACCTCAAGGTAGAGTGGCCAGGCCTGGGTACAGTTCTGCAGAAGTGGTTTGACAAATGCAAAATACAGATGATCGCCCCCTGTTCTGGACGCCATGCTTCTAAAAATGGGGCCGTTTTTGTCGAGGGCACATGAGCTATTGCTTCACTTTAATTTCATGGTCAATGAGAAGCCTGCAGACCTTTTTTCCTTGGCCGGTTGCCACAACAGTTCTTCCCCATTCTTTCTTTACAGGACTGGTGTACGGACGTACTGCTTTCTTGCCTTGTCCTCTTTAAAAAAAATTAAAAAATTATTTATTGATTTAGAGAGAGAAGAAGAGAGAGAGAGAGGGAGAGAGAGAAAAAAAAACATTGATTTGTTGTCCTACTTATTTATGCATTCATTGGTTGATTCTTGTATGTGCCTTGACCGGGGATTGAACCCACAACCTTGGCATATAGGGATGACACACTAACCAACTAGCTACCTGGCCAGGGCTTGCCTTGTCGTCTTCAGTTTCACAAATGACCAGGATCTCTTGATTCCCCATTGCTGACTCAGCCCCTCTCTGTGTTCTAGGACAACTGCAGACCCTCCCTGGAGAGACGTTTGCAGACCTGAGATCCATAACTCTGCTGAGCAGACTCAGGAGCCACATTGCTGACCTCACTCCAACTTTTGCCCTAGGGACCAGGCCTCTAGCTCAGGCTTTGT
Source organism: Trachops cirrhosus (assembly GCA_028533065.1). NCBI lineage: Eukaryota > Metazoa > Chordata > Mammalia > Chiroptera > Phyllostomidae > Trachops > Trachops cirrhosus. Next base: position 85,447,634 of record CM052546.1, on the reverse strand, counting down.
CTTTGAGACCAAACATGTATCCAGTCACCGAGTCACTGGCTGATTTCTTTCCAAGATCCTGTTCTTTTGGAAAGGAAATCCCACCTTTACTACAATGGTTACCTGGCTACTAATTCAGAAGAGCAAGCAGGGACCTTTCCGGATGCCACCTGTGGCCTGCCTTCCCGTAGACCCCTTTTGCATGGTTGGCCCTGTGATGCTGGCCACACGACTAGCTTGACTTCTGCCTGTCTCCTTGAAGGAATCCTGCTCTCTCTCTACCATCTGTGGGCTTCTTTGAGGAAGGGCAAACACAGAATGTGTACCCCCCTCCCAGCCCCTGCACCCATGGCAGGCATTGGTCATTACTCCCAGTGCTCTTTCCAGCAAAGCCTGGACATTGTCTCAGGAACCTCTTCAACCCACGTTCCCGATCCCCCCACCTGAAATTGTCATGCAAACTGAGACCTATCTGCCATCCTGGGCTCTATTATTTGCTTCCAAATAATGGTCCTCTTCCTGCCTTGGTTAAAAAGTTAGTACTTTCATAACCTTGATCTTCATTTGGGCTTTAGGCTCCCTGAGGTGGGCCTTTCAGGTCCCGGCCCTTCTTTCCTGTGGGTTAGGGTTAAGGGCGCTGGCTCTGGTTCACATCCAGATTCGGGAAACTTACCTATTGTATGACCTTGACCGACTGATGTAACCATGTGAACCTTGGTGTCTCGTCTGTAGATGGGCAGAACAGCAGTACCCGACAGACAGTTGTCTTAGGGTTGAGTGAGACAGTGTTAGTAAAGGGTTTTGCATGGTTCCTGGAACACATTAAGAATTTAATAAAGTTCAGCTAAAAAAACACGCGCACACAAAGTACTTGTGCCAGCCCCACTGAAATCATCATCGGGATTGTTTGGGATGATGACATTATTAGAATTACATTTAAAATTAGTCTGGAAACTTTTCCTTCAACCACCTCCCCTTTAGAATTTTGGGTCATGGTATTTACCCATCTTGCCGTGAGGGTCTGGCTCCTGCTCTTCTGCCAGAGAGTTCCCAGCATTCCCTCCCTTGGCTCACGAACTCCAAGATGACCGGGTCACCAGGTCCTAAGGTACAATCGGTCATGTCATTTTTGAGTTCAAATAGCAATTCCTATCTTGTCTCCCTGTGCCTTCTCAGGAAGGCCACCCTAAAAGAGAGATTGGAATGCCCTCACGCAGATCTGTGCAACGCGTGTGTAATTCAAACCAAATGTTAGGACTGGGCCCAGCAACTCTGGAGCCCAGATATCAAATAGGAGCAAGACTAGAGGCGCTTTCTCTGGAGCACGGGGGCCAAGTCTTCCACATGGAGTCAGTTTAGATGGAGCTAATGGCAAGCACTAGAAAACAGCTTCATCCAAGGCTGGCCGCATCCATCTCTCCCGAGCCCGTTCTCAGAGGTATTGGCACTTCCAATCAAGGGGTCATATCTAGTGCACTCACTGAGTGCATAGGAAAGGGATCACATTTCCAAGATGAGGCTGAAAGAGGGCATTAGTCAGCAGTTGTGAAAGAGACTAGCAAGCACACGCAGCTGGGAGCGCACATTAGTCAAGGATTCATAGTGCCACCCGCCCTCTCCCCCACACTCCCCGCCAGGCTCCTGGCTGGCCAGCTTGCCTTCTTCCTTTCTTCCATTTTCCTTTCTCTCCTTCCCTTCCTCTCTCCTTTCTTCCCTCTCTCTCCCCCACCATTTCCCTTCCTTCCTTCCTTCCTTCCTTCCTTCCTTCCTTCCTTCCTTCCTTCCTTCCTTCCTTCCATTATCAGCATCCCCCACTTGGTGATACACTTGGTGAACCTACACTGATGCATCGTTACCCAGAGTGTAAACTGAGTTTACATTAGGGTTCAACCTCAGTGTTGTACATTTTGTGGGCTTAGACAAATGTATGAGTGTGATGACGTGGACCCACTGTTATAGCATCATGCAGAATAATTTTACTGCCCTAAAAATCCTCTGTGCTCTATCATTTCATCCCACCCTCCTTGCTAACCCCTGGTAACCACTGATCTTTTTATTGTCTCCATATTTTTGCCTTCTCCAGAATGCCGCATAGTTAGAATCATCCAGAATGTAGCCTTTTCAGAATGACTTATTTCACGTACCAGTATGCATTTAACTCTCCTCCATATCTCTCCATGGCTTAAAATTCATTTCTTTTTTTTAGCTCTGAATAATATTCTATTGTTTGAATGTTACTACTATTTTGTTTATCCATTGACCTACTGAAAGGCGTCTTGGTTGCTTCCTAGTTTTGGCAATGATGAATCAAGCTGCTATAAACATCCATGTGTAGGTTTTTCTATGGATGTAAATTCTTAACTCCTCTGGGTAAATATCAAGAATCCCCATTGCTGGATCATGTGGTAAGAGGAGGTTTGGTTGTGTAAGAAACTGCCAAAAGGTCCTTCAAAGTGGCTGCACCATTTGGATTCCCACCAGCAATGAAGGAGAATTCCTGTCACTCCAAATCCTCTTTGGCATTTGGTATTGTCAGTGTTCTGGATTTTGCCATTCTAATAGATGTGTAGTGGTATCTTATTGTTGTTTTAATTTGTATTTCTCCCCTGATTGTATATGATGTGGAGAATCTTTTCATATGCTTATTTGCCATCTGTATGTCTTCTTTGGTCTATGGCTGATTTTTCAATGAAGTTGCTTATTTATCTATTTATTTTTAGTTTTAAAAGTCCTTTGTATGTTTTGAACAATAGTCCTTTATCAGCTGTGTCTTTTGCAAATATTTTCTCCCTGTCTATGGCTTGTCTTTTCATTCTTCTGACTTTATCTTTTGCAGAGCAGAACTTTTCATTTCAATAGAGTCCAGCTTATCAATTCTTGCCTCAGGCTATCTCTTCTGTCTCCAAGTCTTAGAAAAGGTCAGGGTTAAAGAGCACAAGCCGGTTTCGCAGTTTCCTGCTCACTCCACGTCTCATCCAGGGAGTGACAGGGCTTTCCCAGACTGACAGACAGGACTCGGACTTGCATTCAGAGAAGACAGGCTCTCGGGCATCAGAACCTGGCCCAGGAGTGGGTTCTGGTTCTTGGAAACGTGGCAGGGTTTCAGCACCCAAAGCTGGAGGAGTGGCGAGCATGGGTGTGATTGTTTCTGGTTCTTGTTTGGGCTGTGACGTTTAAACCCCTCCCACCCAGGCCAGGACAGGCTCCAGAGATGGAGACAAGCCCCAGTCGGATAAGAATCAAAAGTCCCTGCAGTGGGGACAGGAGGGAGCCAGTCTAGGAAGCAGAGTAGACCTACAGCTACGGCACGCTGAGCTATACTGATTCATTCCGCTGTGTCCTGTTCGGGCCAGCCCAGCCGACTCTGGGACACAAAGGACATTTGTCAGTGACAGTTAACAGACACCCATCACTCCATCCCCTCCCCTCTTTGGGTTGCATGGCTGTGATACACTGGCAACAAAGACAGGGAGTCTGGAGATCCAGGTGTTTTTGACAAAGCCGGTAGTTACCTGAGATGACAGATAAGATATGCTGAGAACCCAGGTCTGGAAAAACTGAAAAGATAAGACAGATAGTGTAGGTAGAATGTGGCAGCTCTGAGGCTCAATGGCCTTAGCTATGTCTCTAAGGTCATAGTAGCCCAAAGGGTCAGGCTCCACAGGTAAAGGACTCTGAGGAGCAGGGACAGGGACAGCAGTTTTGAAGGTACTCGTCTTCCACATTCCCTTCTGGCTGTAGGTGGCCCTGGGTCCTTGCGTGAGCAATTGCCAGAGACCTGTAGGTTGACCCTACTTCTGCAAGAACAAGGATGGAGGTTCCAGCGTAAATGGGAGGGTCTTCTACAGTCATGAGGTTAGATACAGATGTCCCCTTGGCCAGTGAGCCTTATGACAGAAGGTCAGTCACCTGCGGGCACTGGGACATTGTGCATGTTTTAAGAGGTTGGCAGAGAGGACTTGTGGTGGGGACATAGCTAGAGACACTAGGAATTGGGGGATTTGACAGGAGGATCACAAAGTGTGGGGAGAACGAATGAGTAACTGTGAAAAGTTTTGAACCCTCACTTCTCTGTTAATGTCCAGCCTCTTACTGTTATTAAGGTGCTTGGAGAACCTCAGATAAAAGTCTCTGCCAAGTTGAAAGTTAGGGGAGCAAAAATAAACACTGCCTTTGGAAAAGGCCAAATGCGTTGCTGATCAAGCGTTTATCATCTTTCTACTCCCTGAGTGCTGTGTATTAACCAATCTGTGCGGGACAGTCAGCACCACGCCAATCTCCCTGTTAATCCCCATCCAGTTTTGACCTGTGCCCACCTCACGACTCTCACTGCATTTCCAGCAGGTTCTTCATGCAGCCCCTACATCTGAATGCCGGTCTGGTTCCTTATAACCTGCCCAATAACCTAGTTCCTCTGGGATACGGTCCTTCCCTGCCCTTCACTTCCCATAGCACATTTCTTCTAGAAATTGGGACCTTCCTGGTTTTCCTAGTTCCCATGACTGGGTTTTTCTTACTTGTTGCTAAACCTCTTGGTGTGGATGGCTTACCTGCCTGGACATCTCTCTGCTAGGTGATACCAACCTCTCATTTCTGGGGTCTCTGGGATTTAGCTTTTCTCTCCTGGTTAATTATTGGAATTCTGAGTCATTGCTTCTGATAATTTTCTCAGTTTTGCCAGTGCTTTTAAAGGGAAAATTTGCCAAGGTCCTCACTCTACCATTCTGGAAGTGCCTAGCTATCTCAACACCCCTGTTTGATACTAGAAACTATAATTAATTATGCAAAATATTCCAGCCACAAACCAGGTATGTTACTAGTTAGGATGAGAGCAAAATCCGCAAAAACCAGTAGAAAGGAGTATTCTCACATCTCAGTCAGTGCGGTCACTACATCATTTTCTAACCATCTGCTGAGGAGTCTGGATTCTCCACTGAACTATGAGCTCCTTGAAATAAGGGATGATGTTTAAATAGTTTAAGAGTCTCTCAGTGTGTGGCCAAGCCCACAGTAGATACTCAGTAAATTCTTGCCCAAACTTGTTGAATGTCATAGGTACTTTTAGAGATGGCTCAAGGCCGAGAGCAACACTAATAATGTCCAAACTTCGGCCCTGACCGTTGTGGCTCAGGTGGTTAGCGTCATCCCGCAAAGTGGAAAGGTCGCCAGTCTCATTCCCAGTCAGGGCACACGCCTGGGTCGCAGGTTTGGTCCCTGGGCAGGGCACGTACCAGAGGCAGCCGATCGATATTTCTCTCTCACATCAGTGTTTCTCTCCCTCTATTTCTCCCTCCCTTCCCCTCTCTCTCTAAAAAAAAAACAATAGCAATAAAAAAATAATGCCTAAACTATGGAACAAGCTGGACTTTATTGCCAAAAATGTGACCTCTTGGCATATAATTTTCAGAAATTAATATGAGATGTTCTTTTATACACATTCTGCAATGAATGGTCTTTAACCTGATTTAGTATTGACTTCTGCGACACCTTCCTTCCACGTAGCATAGTCCCTGATGCAAAGTGCTGGATACCTCTGAGTACCTCCGTTACATTTAACGACACCTCCGTGGCGTGTGCTCACTTCTGACGTGTTTCCAATCGCTTGAATAACTTACAGTCATCGACCATTCTGAGAACACCTGATATAAAAGTCTCAGCACACTTGTTAATGAGGAAGTGATTGATTACATGAAGTACTTAATAATATCACATTCTTTTCCGCATCAGACTGTCAATGTGCCCTCCTCCAGCTCCCCGTATGCCCTGTAGGATCACCTCAATGCTGAGTCCCCACCATGGTGACAATACCTCTGACTGTAGGGACACAGGCCTTGTCCTCCTCCTTTTTTCTTCATCTCGAGTGTGAGAATGGCTGTCCCCCTACTTTCACGTGGCACAGCAGGTTGCTACAAGTAATGAGAATTTGTCAAAGTCTGGGGATAATGGAAAGGAGATAACCACGTTGCCCAGTGCCCGGACGTCTGGGGGTCCTGTCTGTCTTACATGCGGCTCACATCTGTGTGGCCATGGGGGCTCGGCCCCCACCTGGAGTTGCTACAGGCACCTCCACGTCTCCGCATCCGAGCCCTACTCATCTGTGGTTTGGAAAGAGAAACTTTTGCCCTCTTGCCAGACTAAGACCTGCCGTCTGATTATTCACTCCCTGACCCAGAACTGTTCTCCTTTCCCAACATTAAGCAACTGAGATTTTTTTTTTTTGAAGGATTCCACTTCAGTTCCACTCCCCCAGTGTGTGGTCTAAATCTATGATCCCCAACAGGACAACCACAAAAAGTACAGCATCCCCACTGGTTTTCAGAACCCACGTCAGCTGGTCTCAAAGAAAAGCAGTGATTTTATACAAATCACTTTTGTCTCTTCTCATTAAAGACCGAAAATATCTGGAGGTCCACTCCTACCTACTGTCAGTGTATTGCATGGATTTCCTAAGTATTCTAGGTAAGGTGACTTTCTAAGTACTATTATAATTATAAAAATACTCAAGTTCAAGTCCTTTAAAATATACGTTTTGAATGAGAGAAATACTTGTTGATAAGTAACTGTTGGCGACTTCTGGGCAAAGTCTGATAATTATGCATACTGATCTGGCAGTGGGAGAGGAGACCCATCGCAGCAGGGGGAGTTGGGAGAGTAGGTGAGAGAAGAGTTGGTGGATGGAATGACATGTGAATTGGAGTTTCAGGGAGAGGTAGGGTCTCAGTGGGTGGAATTTGAGTGGAAGACATTTCTGATGGCTGAAGGAGGCTGCGTACACACAGGCACATGGTGAGAAAGAAGTGAGCATGCTCAGGAAGTACTGAGGCAGCCAGCTCAGCCCCAGCCCTCGCCATTAGGGAGAGCAGTGGAAGGAAAGGCTGGACGTGTCAGAAGGGGACAGTCACGCAAGCACTGAATACCTGCTAGGGAATTGAGATAACTTGTCTACAAAGAGGAGAGAAAAGGAAGGGGTGAGTTAACCCCTTCGATTACTCAGAAGGTAACTGGGTGCTCTGTAGCCCTGGGCAGATTTTGTTTTGTGTGTTTTCTGTGTGAATGACAAGTTCTCTTAAGAAAATGTCATGTTGGTAAAAGGCCACAGCGCCTAGCAGCTGGATTTCCTAGGGTGAATGAACAGGAATATTTGCCAAGCTCCTAGAAAGTGCCATTTAATGAAGTGAATGATGCCAAGTATTGGGTTGAAGGGAAGGGAATGGGAGGTCTGAGTGTAAGCAAAAGTTTCCCCTGAGAGTTTTTCTAAGAATGTGTCCAGAGCACGGCAAGTGGCAGGGAAAGGCTGTTCCAGAACTTTCCCATGATTTGTATGTTTTGTTGACTGTGCCAATATAGGCGATGCTGATCCTCTGAAGCTAGAACCTTTTGAGTTTTAACATTGCTTTCCTCCATCCCACCCGTGCGCTCCTAGCAGTGACCCAGCAGACGGCAATTACAGTGGTCTCCGCTGAGCGAGGCGATAGATCCCTGCACACCTGGCAAAGGAGACTCCCTCCGCATTCCCTTCTACTGCCTAGTCCTTCTATCACAGAGGGATGCGGCGCAAATGCAAACGAGGGCTTGTGATTCATTTCCAGATGCAGGAAATAGTCTAAGAGCTGCAGTTTGGTTGATAAAACGTTAGAATTTCCAGCAATTTTGATTATTTATGGGGCCATGGGGGAAAACATCAGAAATTAGGACTGACCTGGAAAGTCTGAATGGCGCCATGCATCGGGAAGAGAGGAGGGTGGAGAGCTAACTCAGCAGACACTCGTCAGAAATATCGGCCCAGGACCCGGGGAGAGACAGGTCTGGGCTGTTCACTCCCTAGCTCCTCCTCGTCTCTCTCCCTGCTACACTGTTCCCCCTGTCGGAGCCCAGAATGCACAGTCCAGCATGGAATGGACCACCAACCCCTCAAACCAGCCAGTCTTTTCAGGGACTACCAAGACTGTTTGTTCTGGAAGATTCCCTGCTTCTCTTCCTCTTTGACACAGAGCAGCCCTTCATGTGGACACTGGACGCAGCGTCTCCTCTCTGCTCCCGTCTCTGTGGTGTATGATTCCATCAGAGGGGACGTGTTTCCTTGGTGCACCTCTGTCACCCACTTGCTGGCTCAGTCACTGGAGCTGTGTCTGTCCCTTCCCATGACCCCTGAGGCAGAAAGCTTTTTGGTTTTCAGTGGGTCCCACTTTGAGGAAAGAAGAGGGTACCAGGTTCTGAGGAACACCAGAGACTGATCCTTGAGTCCCCTTCGACAACCTGTTTCTGGGAGCATGTCACCTCTGTCGTACAGGGATGGCAGCGCTACGGGTGGACCTCGGGCAGCATGATTGCCCCAGGCCAGCTGCACAGACAAATGGTGAGCTCATCTCTTCTCAGTCACCGAGTTCTCAGATTGCTGGTCAGAATCTGCCAGAAAGTTGAAGTTCATATGCTTAGAGCTGTCCATCTCTCCTTGTGTCCCTCTGGCACCATTTAATGTTTAAATAGCCCCTGTCATTGAGCCTTAGTCTGAACAGTGTGGAGTCATTTATTCATAGCTGAGGTAGTACTCAAGCTAATGAAGGAAGACGGAGGCAGGAAAGAGAGGCAGCTGAATTTAGGGGTCAACCATTGCATGGTGTGGTGTTCAACTGTTAGTCACACACCACGCTTCCTTCTGGCCGATTATTTGAAGTACGTTTTATCCCTAGTTGACTTTCCCCTTAGAAAATGGCCTGCCCACCTCTCTCCCCCGTGTGTCTTTTTTTATGAGCTCAAGGAAGGTAAATTTATATTGGCACCTGAGCAGAACAGAATCGGAAAGGAGAATCAGGACAGTGACGGGGATTAAGAAACCACAGTGACCAGGGCAGCCATTCAGATGCCACCTCTCAGTTTTCTCATAAAACTAAACAAGTAAGTCCAATGGAAAAATGCTAAGGTCTCGTCTAGCTGGAAGTCCTGGGCTTCCAGTTTGCTCAGGCTAAAAATCTTGGCGCCATGTTTGACAGCTGTTTTTCTCATCCACCTCACATCTGGGGTGTTACAGGGCTTACCCGAGCCAATGCTTATAAAGCCCTCAGCGCAGGGTCTGGCACCAGCCAGCACTCCGTGAGCACCAGCGCTGGGCACGGTGATCTAGGAGGTCCCTCAGGTGCGTCTTCTGCAGCCCTCAGTTTATCTGGCCCGCAGGTCTGCCTGCAGGGCCTTGCCACGAAGTCTCAGTGACTTGTGCTGACTGCTGCAGAGAACTGCTGTGCTTCCACACTCCTTCCTACGGCTGGGTCCGCGGATGAGTGTGGGTGGACGGGAGAAGCTCTCTGCCACTCAGAGGCAGATGACCCTACTACAGCCAATCTGGTGATTCCGTCGCGGGGAGACCCAGGCTCAGTGTCTGAGACTCCTTCTCTTTTCTCATATCTTCTTCTACTTTGTAGAGGTGCCGCTGCGTGTTGGCATATCCTCCCCGCCACCCCCAGTCCTGGGAGACATAGAAAGCCAGACCGAGGATACCGAACAAAGCTAAGCACCTCAGTCCAACACCTGGTTAATCACAGTGATTAAACTATGATTGTCATAGCAAATCCAGGCCCCTGACTGCCAGTGGGTTTCTTATTTCACTATTCACCTTGCTTTCCTTGGTGAGCTCTCTGCTGATCAAAAGAATATTGGTGGGAGACACCTTCACACTTTGCTTCTCAATTTTATTTCCATAAAGACACAAATTTCGCTTCTTTCTTAGATGATACGCAGAGGATATCCCCATGACTTTAGACATTTGCCGTCAGTAAGTATCTGTAGACGTAGATGCGTATGCATATCACGCACACACACATTTGGGTATTCCACGTAAGCTCCCTGTGAAACTTGGATTGCTTTTCTATTGCTCTGAACTGCTGGCATCGGGGAGCAGGGCCCTGCCTTTCCTTACAAAGACATCATTATAAGAACTACTGATGATTTGTAACCAAGAAAGGGCTCACGGCGACAAGTCTAATTAGATCTTGAAAGAGACTGATGATCCACATCTTGCTGATTCTGACTCTTCCTGACAAGACTCTGAACATAAACTGTTCCTATTCACTTAAATCTTGGGACAAATTAAACTAGGTAAAAAAAAGCATGGGATTTGGTGTTCCCATGGTAGGAACCAATGTATGCGTGTGTTTGTGTTTTAAGCATATATTTCTCATGTATATGGATATACAGATAAAGATATAGATATTTTCATATATCTATATTACTGCTTTTGTTTCTGTTTTTAAGACTAAAGAAAGGAAAGGTGGAATAGACATACTTTTTGGGATTTCTCCCACTAGGTACAATTAAACACTCTGGACATGAAGATAATGAACTTAAGATAATTCCGACAAGGAGAGAGAGGGTGGCTGACTGGCTAAGGACCTTGGCACCCGAGGAATGGCAGAGGGGTGAGTTTGCTTTTGCTTCATGTTTTCCAGATTTAGATCTCAAGAAGTTGGCACCCCCAAACATCCAGGGGTGTGGATTTAAAAAGCCCTGACAAAGGCCTGCTCTCTGTAGTCAAAGCGCCAGGAAAAGGGCGGCCTAGCGAGACAGAAGCCTGCCAGACAACCCCTGCTCCGCTCTTGCCAGCACCGCAGAACACAGGGGGGCCCCACCCCACCCTCACCCGCCAAGGCCCAGCGGGGAGGACAAAACGTACCCCTCCACCAGGTTGTAATGAGGTGCTCTGACCCCTACCCTGTCTAATGGGGGTGTTACATGAGAAGGCCCAGTAGGAAGGCAACCAGAACTTCCATTCCTCCTTGGCAGTACTGAGCAACCCCCTCCTCAGCAGTGGTGGGCTTTGACCCCCGCCCACATATAATAATCAGGCCCCCCCTTCCTCCACCACCGGAGGCCACATGGTGAGTAGTTAGGGGGCATCCCAGTGCCTCCCAGCCAGAGGGCATCAGCGGAGCCTAACAGGGAGTTGAAACACCCAGTCTTGCCCAGCAGCGATAGGACCGACCCCCTCCAGTGTCAGTGGCCAAGGAGGGGACCTTGACTTCCACCCCTGTTGTAGCTGTGTCAGAGGAAGCCAGCTAGAACAGAGGGTTTACGTAAGATCCAGCGTCTTCAAGCACATCACCCCAGATGTCCAATTCTCTGTCGAAACTCACTCGTCACACTGAGAGCTGGAAGATGTCAAATGGAATAAAAAAAGACAACGGATAGAAGCCAGCAGCGAGCTGACAGAGGTGTTGGAATTTTCTGACAAAGATTTTAAAGGAGCCATTATAAAGTGCTTCAGTGAGCAATTATGAACACATTTGAAACAAACCAAAAAAAAAAATCAGCCAAAAGACAGGAGAAAAAACTTCATTTCACCAAGCATTCTGAAAAACTATTATCAACCTCTGCAGCAGTGAAAATTAACTCCAAGTTTTATTTTAACTGCCTTGGAAATCTCACTGTCAGTAACATGAGTTGAGAGGGATGAGCAAGGGTGGGGCATAGTCTCAGCCAGATCACACACCGCGTCGCTCCCGGCAGTAGCAGCAGGCGAGGTATTTAATGCTGGAGACACTAACCATCTTCCATACACCGTATGTCAAGAGCCGTCATCCAGAGGTGGCACCGAGGAACGCCTGACACCCTCCCTGGTGTCTCAGCTGTCTCACCTCATGGCCATCAAGTCCTGGTCTCTAGATTGGCCACTTGGGTTCCCGTGTTTCGTGATGCCTCAACACCACTTCATCTTTATGAGAAGCTTGTGTTTACCCTCCGGGGTGGCAGTAGGTGGTAGCTGAGGGAGAGCTGGAGGGCTGGAAATTGAGTGTGGACAGCCAGCTCACCTCTTGTCATCTCCGGGCATTCAGTCATTTCACCGCCTGTTGCGGGGCTTCTTTTGACCTGGTTGTTGTGTGTGGTCACTCGCGTTGATCCATATTATCATTATCAGTAGAGTTCCTTGCTTTTGCCAGAACTATTCGGCTTACTCGGTTTCCAATATCCATGCTTCCAAACTTATACAGAAAGAGAGAACTGGATATCTAGTCTTTATAGACAGAAATATACTGGGCAGAAGAAAGAGAATTGGGAAAGATGTAATGTTGTTACACCCTTACCTTATACCAAAACTGTTCCAGATGAAGTAACGATGTACTTGATTTGTTAATCAAGGAATAGAAGAAAATGCAGGTGATTATAGAGTAAGGAAGATGTTTCTAAGAATAAAAAGAAAGATAGAAATCATAAAAGAAAATACTTAAATGGTTTGAATTATACTAAAAGTAAAAATTTCTGCCTGTCTTGATTATCTCTGGGTAGTGACATTTAGATGATTAATTTTCATCTTATTGCTTCTCTGTATTTTTAAATTTTTTAGCCAGCATATAAAAAGGAAAAGTTATTTTATATGCCCCACACAATAAACAATACTGAAAGTCAAACATCAAACTGAGGAAAGAGGATTGCAATGTACAGATGATTGCCTTCTAGTACGTGATATGTAAGATTCCTTGTACGTCAGCATGAGAAACACTCAGTTCCCAAGAGAGGACTGGGGCAAAGTCAGGAACAGAGAATCGCAGGAGAGGTGCCGCCAGTGAGCAATACATTTTTAAAGAACGCTGGATGTAATATCCATCTAAATAAAGACAAACTAAAACAGTGATAGAACACATTTTGGTGGGGACCTATTGAAATATCAGAGATTAAAAATAATTGTATATATGGCTGGTAAATTGGTATAATCATTTCGGAAAACCATTTGGTGATGTCAAAAGAATTATTTGTTTACCTTTGGAATCGCAATTTTTCTGGTAGTAATTGATCTTTATGAAATTATCATAAATACATCCAACATGCATGTTTTATCCAAAGAGTTTTTCAAAAGGAAAAATTTCTAATGTCTACCAAAAGAGAAGATTGCTTAAGTAAATTATGGTATACGCATAAGGTAAGAAAAAATACATGTATACACACATATAAGTACACATATAAAACACTTTATAAATGAATTTTCAAAATAATATCTAACATAAAAAATATACAGTACATTTCACTTAGCAAAAAAACAGTACTTAAAACAGTATATATGTAGTCGATTTTTTGGGGGGTCAAAATGAAAATTTACAAATGGAAACAAGACAACTAAGATGTACATATCGAGTGCAAATGGTCGTTACCTTTAAGCGGTGGGTTACTTGGCTCGTCTGCGTTATATACATTTTCTTAATTAGCATATATCCTGTGGGAAAATGCTTAAACTGTTTTTTACAACATTGGCAGCCAGCACGCGCGGTTAAAACAGGCCTCACTCTTTGTAAGGCCTGTCACCCTCCACAAAGGGGCCTTACGGTTGCGCTGACAGCCTGCAGACAGCTCCATCTCGTGTTGCCGATCTGGCCACGGCAGAAACTCAAGGAGACAGTTCCAAACGTTCTAGGGTGAACACTTCCTTCTCTTCCGGGCTCAGGGGGACAAACGCTACAGTAATATTTTTGTCCACAGATGCAGAGAGAAAAACCCAGCCCAGGAAAGACACTCCCTTGGTCGGTCCATTGTGAGTTGCTTAGAGAAGTGCAGAGAGGGGAGGGGCTAGGGCTGGCCTGCGGTTGGTTTTCACTGAATAGCAATGAGCCAGAGGAAAGCCTGTAACTAATAGGCTCCGTCAGAGGGGGAAACGCTATCAAGACTTTTTCCTTTCTTTTTTACTTTTTTTAAAGTGCGGTGGGCACACAGAAGTGCCACTGCCCGTGGAGCGGTAGTATTGCTGCTCCAGCGGGTCCTCCTGGGCCGTGGAGCAAGGGAATAGAACTGAGACCAGCATGGAGTGACCTGCATTGCCTTTGCCTCTGAAGGCGCCCACTGCGAAGAGCCGTGGCAGCATCTGGGCTGGAGGAGAGGAGGCTTGCACAAAGCCTCTTGTGGGGCGGGCTGTCCTGTCCGAGGACTCGTCAAGCCTCGTACAGCTCTGACCTCCCGGAGAGAGCCTGCTAGATTTAGTACATCCCCAGCCTGCTCAGTGAGGGATGGCAGTGTGGACATTTTTAGTTCCTCATCGTCTTTCCATTCACTTTGTGGTTCTGTCTTCCTTCCTAGAGTGGGCTGTTCCAGCTCCTTCTCCAGACAGGGGATGGGGTCTGACAGTCCTATTTCGTCATTTGAAAGTGTTGGGGGGAACAGTCCTTGAAGTGGGGACAGCCCTGGACATCTGACTAGTTTCTCCCTCCCGAGGTGTGAGTGCCATGTACCTTGCTTGGACCACTGTTCTCCAGCATGGCTCTGTCCTCTGTGGGGCAGAACAGTGGGACAAAGGAGTGGAATTCCACTCTCTCCTCTGGGAAAAAGAACAGCTTGAAGCTGTGAGTTTTCCCAGGCTTCTTGCGAGATGCCCAGGAAGACTGAATTGCATCATCTCGAAGAAATGCGATAGGTAACCTACACCCCCATAAACTGGCAGAATATTGAGTCAAGGGATTGGAGAAACCAAGAAACACATGTATGACTTCCTGAGCTGAGCTCAATGACAGATCTTGACTGCAAAACCTGAGTCCCTCCAGACCAAAGAGCTACAGCACTGTCATTCACCACGGAGGGCCCCTGATGCCACACGGGCTGTCATCACAGCTGTGGGGAGCACAGACACGCGGGAGAGTCTGTCTTTTCCGTGGCACAGTGGACCCTGCCCATTCCTCCAACAGAGTTTGCATCTAAAGGCAAAGATAGCTTTTACGATATTGTTATTTTAAATAGATGTCCTGCTTTGAGGCCTAAGGCTAAGTTCTTGATAGTTCTGTATTTGTGTTTAAAATGTGCTGATGGTCTGGTGTTGATCTGAGCTGCTGGGCTTTGGGACCCTAGTCAACTGCTCAGATGGCCTCAGCGACAGGGGTGGCCCAGTCCTGCCCAACACGAAGGCGAGGGGGCGCCTGGGCTGGCAACGCCGGAAGAAGGGTCACAGAGGGTGCAGGGTTCTGTTACGTGAAACTGCTGTTTGTTAGACCCCTGTGTGTGCTCTTGCTGTGTTAGAGTTGCACACTGTGAATACGACACAGCCCCTGCCCTTAAGAGTGTCACAATCTGATGGGGAAATCCATGTAAAAATAATTAATGTGACATAATAAGTGCTAATTTATGAATGTGAACACTATTTTTGTACGTAGACCTCAGGCGTAGGGGACGGCCTTAAGAAATCCTTCAGCAAAAATCACGGTCCAAAAGAATTTATCTGCATGTGTTACGGGGATCCCTCTCTGGACCCTTAAGTCGGTGGTGTCCAAAAAGTGGGAACCCTAGGAGGTACAGACAGTAATCATGCAGATGCAGAAATAAAATTCCATAACTATGTGTATGTTTCTCAATGTATCCTTTAAAATATGCTTACATGTATTTTAAAATATGATAGAACAGTTTAGTAGTAAATATTTATCGCTTACAAATATAATGTTCACATCGGGGAGGAGGTGTATGCTGGAAAATATTGATGTGAGAGTGTGAACCAGTGTGAAAATTACTGGGCTCAGTTGTCCTTTGTCTCCAAGACCCTAGTGTCTCCCTCGGGCTGTGGGGCCCCCTGGCTCTGTCTTAGCCTCTTTAAACTCACGTGGCTGTCTTCCTTCCCTTGCCTCTGCTCAGCTAAGAGAGGACCTTCCCATTGCTGCATCCCTGATCCTTTGACAGCTGCCTGTGCTTACATGACTTTCCCTCTTTTATGTCATAAATGAATGAGGCGGTAGACACCCAGATCAGTGCAGTAACTGGTCCGACTTTACAGGATTAGTATTCTTAATGTGCTTCCTGGCAGAAATTAAGAAACAAAACAAAAACCCCCTGCTTATGGCTGAGGTGTTGTACTAATGAGAAACTGGCCAAAGTCTTAAGCGAGAAAGCAAAATCACAAAACCTGTTGCTACAAGAACTAGAAAAGCTGTGAGCTGAATGAGACGGGGTGGATGAATCAGCCTAACCAATGGCCACGTGTGGAACTGTGTAGTCATCCAGGCCCGAGTTAAAATCCCAACTTGGCCACTTAGGAGATTTGAGATTTGAGCAATTACTGAGCGCCTTTTAAGTATACCAGTTGCTGTTCTTGGATTTGAAGGAATAGAAACTAGCTCTGGCTAACATAAGTACTCTCAAAAGGAATTTGTTGGAAGGAATGGGGTTATTTCCAGAACCAAAGGAATAGCTACAACGCAGGCTTTGAGAAGGACAGGATCTAGGGCAGGTCCAGGGATCTTGGCAATGTTGTTAAACCTCTGGGATCTTTAGGCTACTCCATTCTGACAACTCCACTTCAACTGCTTTTGATTCCTGCTCAAAATTCTGATTCTCAGGATAGATTCTCATTGGTCTGTCTTGGTCACATGTCTATCTCTGTAGTTCTGTGATTGGACAGAGGTGGGACTTTAAACCTGAGTAGCTTACAGAATGAAAGGCAGGGTGGTCCTCAAGAGGAAGGAGAGTTAGGCAGGCAAAAACAAGTCATGTCTACTACATTAAGCTTCAATGACCTCATCTGGAAAATAGGAATAAAAATACAGGTCACATAAGGTTGCTTTGAAATTAATTGAACGAGACAATGTTTGCAAAGCTCCTAATACAAGGCCTGGCATCGGATGAGTGTTCAGTAACGGTAGTCATTGGTATTACGAGTTATATGAGATCATATGGAAACTATTAAAAGGTCAGTCTCCCGTTCTTGTCCAATATTGATAGAAGTGCCGTTAATATGGAAATCTCACAGAGAGATCTATGTGATCGAATGCCAGTGATGAAGTAAATATTTGGAAGGAAATGGGAATAACACTGAGAGAAATTTGGTTACTTTTATTCCTGCTTTCGTCCTGGAGCCCCGCTCCTCTTCCTATGGCACTATTCTTGCCGTAGGAAGTTCTAAGTGCACTTTTGCAAAAAATACACATAAATAAATCATCCTTCAAGTTGCCCTCTCCCCACTTGCTCTTTTCATAGACCTTGAGGTTCTCTCCTTGCTTACCCTGAACTACCCAAGGGTATGGTAAGTTTGGGAGGGAGGCAGAAATCCTCCCTTCGAAGAGCAGCTGCTTCTATGAGGTGTCAACACGGCACTAAACTGTCGGTCAATTTTGTCAAAAAACAAAGGCAGTCAAACCCCCATAGACAGAATTTTAGATAATTACTGGACTTTCCTAGTCAGTGGCATGAATTCAATGCATATTCAAGCATCACATCAATGTAGCCTCAGATTTGGCATTCATCTGCTCCCGGGTTGATGAACAGTCTCCATCTGTACAGCTAGCACTGGCTAAGTGACCCACATCCCTGTAGCTGGTCATGGTTTGTGAGGGATAACGAATGTGCGTGGAGAGGGACACGGTGTGGCCGAGCTGGGAGCTTGTGAACTTGGAGCCAGGCAGGTGGGGTGTGTCCTGGCCCCAACCCTGCTCTTGGTGACATTTTAAACTCCCTGGCATAATGCTAATCTCTGCCCTGGGACAAGTTATCCCAGAACAGAAAGTCTTTTGCGAAAGAGGCTTGACATGGGGGACTGAAGGAGCTTCTTCAAGTTCAAGATGACCAGGAAGATATTCAGAGATGGTCCCAGCCATCCTGTACCAGCTGCAAAATCAACAGATAGCTCTTGCCTGCACAGCGGGGTGGTGCTTAGCCGTGTGTGGGAAAGATTCCCACGGACACAGCGAAGGAGCAACCGGACCCACAAGCTGGGTAATTCAAGCAACAGGCTCATTAAAAACTATTTAAAATTTTATTGAATTTATTAGGGTGACATTGGTTAATATAATTATATAGGTTTTAAGTGCAGAAGGCTATAACGCATCATCTATATATTATGTTGTGTGTTCACCACCCCAAGTCACATCTTTTCCATCACCGTCTATCCCCCCTTTACTCTCTTCCACCCCCTACTACCCTTCCCTCTGGTAATCACCATACTGGTGTCTGTGTCTGTGAGTTGTTTGTTGTTGTTTTTGCTTAATCCTTTCACCTTTTTCACCCAGCCCCCCACCTCCCTCCCCTCTGGCAGCTGTCAGTCTGCTTTGTAGGTATGAATCTGAGCAACAGGCTCATTTTTGCCTGGCTGAGCTGAGTAATTCAGAAAGGTCTGCGAGCAGAGCTTTAGCAAAACAGTTCTTTGATCTGGGGAGTTTCTCCGAGCTGGATTTTGCAATCTCGGTGTCCCTCCAGAAGGTCATTGCCCTCCCCGCCACCCCCATTTCACCAGCTCACCATGTCCTTCAAAACAGACAAACAATACTCCACGCAGACATCTGGGGGAGATTCCGGGCAGCATTCTTCCTCCTTCTCTCAAACCTTTAAAAAGAAAACGCACTCGCCTTAGACATTCTCCTACCGCAGATGGCTTATTTGGGGCATGAAGTAAATGGCAATGAATTGGTGTCTCTCTGTCTGAAAATAAGGCAGATAACTTAGGGCAGTGGTTTTTATTCTCGGGCTATTCAGTCCTTGGAAAAGACAGCAAGTCAAGAGTTTAATAAAAGGTAAGTGTAGTGGGTGAGTTAACCACAGTTTTATCCAACTTTTAAGTTAAAATCAACTTACTGGATACAGACATCCACACTCACACACACGTAGGTGTGTGTGTATGTGTGTTCAGTAGATGAAACGCTTATAAGGGGCTCTTTAAATACAAGATCCCTGAGCACATATAAAATATGATTTGAATTACAACATGTGACTTTAATACAACCTTTGGGGATGCATTCTTTGCATAAATTGTGGCAAATGCACAAAGACAGTGTTTAAATGCTATAAAAAATCTTTGGCTGAAGAGTAGTCAGCTACATATATCTTTGGTTTACAAGAGGCAAAATGTGCTTCTAAAAGAAAAAAATAACCATGTTTCCCAAAAATCTTCCCTTGGCCTGTCTGTTTTGGATCCTCATAATTTGGCCCAGACCTTATCTTTCCGATCTTCTTTCTCATTAGTCTCCTACACAATTCTTTTCTTTTTGTTTCTTCCAAACTAAATGTGACTAAACATTGCAATGTGCACGAGACATTCAGGAAGACCACGGGGTCCAGGGCTGAACTTGAGGACTCTCTGCGGTTCTCAGGCCCCGGGGGTTGGAAGAACTGCAGACATTGGGGTCCCCAGTGGCAGGTCACCCTTTCATCCCCCTTGCACCCCCAAATGCACTTCTGTAGAAGAACGTGGTGGCAGAACCACCACCAGTAAGGGAAGCACCCTGCCTGATGCTGAGAAAACAGGTCCCACTTTACAGGATGTTTTAACCGAGTGGGTCTCAGAGTCCCTTGGCTGGAGTCTTGTGTTAGGGCCAGAGCAACACAGGCTCAGTCTTCCCCGGTTGCTAAAGCCAGCTTTGCTGACCTAGTCTGGTCTGTCCAGTCTTCACCTTGGGACCTGTATGGCACATCTCTGCCTTTCAAGCTACCTTGAATATCAAAGGTGAGTTCTCCCTTTGACCATAGGGCAGACTAATCCTGTTTTGCCCAACCTCACTTTTTGTCTCTGTTCGGGCACAAGGAAATTCCAGTTGAAATGATCTCTGACCTACAAGCCTTATGTCCTTGTTCAAAGGCCAAATCCCCATGGCTCCATGCGCTGGCCTGTCTGTACCCGGTGTCACAGCTTCCAGCACAGTGCTCCGAGGAGGAGGGAGTCAGGGGAAGGGCTGAGTAAACAGAAGAATTCAGTTGCAATTTGAGTGGAACAAAACAAAATGTAAAAGATCATTTGTATTGCAGGGTAAAGAAACTTTCTTTTACCCTTCAAGTTTCTTTGGGCTGCTCTAATAATGAAATCTACATAAGACAGAGAAACAAGAGGAAATAACCAAATTTAATTACATATGTACATATGGGAACCCCACATACCTGAGAGGTTCGGGGCTAGAGAGTTAAAATGAGGAATGTAAGGCATTCTGACCCAGGGATGGGGTAAGCTGTCCTGGGGCTTCAGAGAGGGGGAGGGTCCTTGCAGGATGATAAGAAGAGCAGATGTTCAATAATTACAAGTTTGCCTTGCTCTGTGGATAGATAGGTCACAATGTCTATCTCTGATAAACGGTTATCAGCAAGGCCTTCAATTTAAATTCTTCTGAGTAATTAAGGCAAGGTAGAAGTTTCTCCCAAGCCTTTAGGGTCTTGGTTGCCTTTAGCTCAAAACAATTCACATTCCACGGAGGCCCACCTTAGGGTGACCTGTTGTGAACCCTTACAGTGTAAGAGAATTGTTGTTTTAATTCCAATGTGTTAAGACTACACAGATCAGTTGGTGTTCAGGCTGCCCTCCTTCCCCCAGAATCTCTGGGAGATGAAGCAGCTTCTGACCCCTGCTGCCCGCTCCCTGATGGGGGTTCAGACTGGCAAAGCGAACAGGTGTAAGATTAGGGTCGTGGCGTTGGACGTGAGTCAGACTTGCTACCGGAGCTTTGTGGTCTCGATCAGTTCCGTTCTGTGAACCCCGGTTTCTTCATTGACTTGGGATGATGAGGTCTGCAGGACAAAATGAGGTATTCGTGTGAACTTCCTTTGGACATTGTCACGTTTTATATGGCGCTTTTTTTTTTCCTGATGGTAACATATAAGCACGAAGAGCTTCACCTGTGAGACCTGAGGGGTCAACTGGCGTAGCTTCTTGTGTCAAGGCAAGACTGACATCTACGCTGCGTGATGACATACGTATTTAAAAGGTTTTCCGGAGGTGAAATACTCACAGACAGCTTTAGTAATGTCTTCAAAGTGTCGAAAAAGAAACTCTTACGAGCCCCAAACGGAGTCCTTTGTTCCCGTGACAGTAAACAGAGACTTAGTTATGGTTTCAGTGTTTCTCAGGAATGTGACCTTTAGACAGTCCATGTGAGGTTCCCTAATTAAGGGTAGTGAGGTGAGCCGCATCATGGAACCCGTCCCCCCCAAAAAAGACCACCTGGCCTGAACCAGTCCTCCCTCTTCTTTTGCTAATATTGTGCCTTCTTGCCTCACCCTCCTCCTGCCTATGAAAACCTTCCTTTCAGTACCACCCCTGGGCGCGCCCTTCTGGAGGTCAGATGGATCTCTAAATAAAAGCCCGTTAGATCTTCAAATGTACTCCTTGGAATTTTGTTTTTGACAGAAGGTTTATTTACTGGAATCCTGGTAAGACTTTGTACGTAACATTGTTTATGCTGCCGTAGGTCCTGTAGCATCTCTTCTGTAGCATCTGCACACGTAGCCTCTGAAACAGCTACCGATGAACTCCTGATGTAAATAAGCCCCTCGCCTTTCTGTCCACAAGGGTGTGTCTCTAGCTATCCTTTTGGGGGGGTCAGGGCAGCGAGGGATGATAGGCAGTGACTGATTACTTCTTGCTGTCCTGTGATCCACAATGTGGTCACCCAAGGAACAGTGACAAAAAGCATTGTCCCTCTTGGCTTTCTCTGAAGTAACCCCGCACTGGACTTAATGAGGCATGATGTGCTTTTAATGAAGTGCTTTAGGTGATCATTCCAAAGGGGCATGGAGTAGGGAAAGTACTGTGATATTGTGACTTATAATAAGAAATATATATTTGGTCTTTATCCCCATTGCTGGTGCAGACTCCTAAAACCCTTGGGATTTCCTAAGTGATTAGAGCTATAAAGAAATCCCATGTCTTTTGTTATGCTAATGAGCGGGTTTTGGACTACACCTAAGGTTTGGAGCTGGTTGCACCGAAGAACCACCCAGGTGATTAGAGAACTGGAATTTTCAGTCCCACCCCCAAACCGCGGGGAGCGGAGAAGCCTGGAGGTTGAATCAGTGGGCAATGATTTAGTCATCCAGGACTATGTGAGCAGCCTCCATAAAACCCGGTAAGGATGGGAGTTGGAGAGAGTAGCAACACCTGGGGAAGGCATGGAAGCTCAGTGTCCTTTCCCCGTACCTCGTCTATGCATTTCTTACCTGAGTGTTGCTGAGTTCTGTGAGCCGCTCTAACGAATTAATTGAACCTGAGGTTATGGGAGCCCCTGATGTATAGCTGGTCAGAAAATGAGGTAACAACCTGGACTTCCATTTGGAATCTGAAAATGTGGGACTAAGCCCTTAACCCGTAGGATCTGATGCTATCTCCAAGTAGATAGTGTCAGAACTGAGTTGAATTGTAGGACACCAGCTGGTATCTGAGAATTGTTTGACTGTGCAGGGAACCCTCCCACACTAACACACACATGTTGGAATTGGTGACTAGAACCTTTAAGGATGGAGGAAGAATTGACATTTTCCCCAGGTTATTTTCATGGGCCTTCTTGATCACACAAAGGTCAAGTTCTCATTGCCTTGACCTTGATGTCTCCCAGGCAACATGACGGTGCCTTGCTAACGTCTCTTGGTCCTAAACTGTCTACTCACCTCCTTCTTTCTTCTAAGGGCCCTTGCCTTTTCACTCCTGACTACTTCCAGTGCCCTCACCTGTCATTAGAATGCCCACCCTATGGAAAATGTCAAGTTTAGGTTCTTTCCAGGTCTTATACATTCTAGCCTTCACCAATGAATGTCAACAGTGGAGACTGGTGTGGTGTAGGGCACTGTCCTTGTGTGTGTCTCAGGATCTAGTCCCATGTTTGGGGAGGTAGCAACTTGAAAACTCCTTCTCCAGAGTGGCTAACCGCCTTGAATGTATTTAAAATCAACCACCACCACTAAGATTGATTCCCTCTCTTCAGTCTGCAGGAAGAATTCTTCTTCTTCTTAGTGACATAACTTTGACTCCCTTTTATGCAAAATGCTTTCATCTTTATTTTGCAGGGGGAGAATGGATGGCTTCATCTCTTCCCTGAGTTATTTCACAGCCCATTTTATATACACTTGATGCTGAAGAACAGCGGGTCTAATTACTTTTATTGAAACCCCCAGAACTGGGGTGGTGATAGAGATGGTGGGCTGGAGCACAAATCTCAGTTGACTCCATCATAGTCATGGTCATCATCTACTGAATATTGGCTCTGTGTCAGAAATAATAGTAATAATCATAACAACTCTAATAGCTGACACCTTTGGCTGCTAGACAAGCAGATAGGGGCCTTACCTGTATTGTTACTATAATTTCACGAGAACCCTGTATTGTAAGTACTATTGTTCCTCCATTGCACAGAGCAGGGCACTGAAGAGCCAAGGCTAAGCAGTTGGGTCCATGGTCATCGCCAAAAAGGGGTAGAAACGGTGTTCAAACCCCTGTCTGACGAACTCCAGCAGTTCTTCTATTATTCTGACTGTGGTTGGCACTTCCTGCATATGGTTAATTGACTGGTTTTCAAAAGAACCTTAGATCCTTGATGTTGAAAACACAAGGTGTTGTTACGTTATGTTCGAATGATCACAGCCATCTATAATAAAGAGAACAGGCGTGTTCTCGGTGGCAGTTTGCCCTAACTGAAATGGTGTTTTCAAAAGCCTCCCTTTCTGATTTGCTAAGTGAATTTCATGCTTCAAACAGGGGCCAAATTGGCAGCCTGCAAGATAAAATCTGCTCTTTATGCAAGCAGTGGAAACAGGGGCCATCTGCTTCCACTCTCACCTTGTAGGGCCTTTCCCGTAGAACGTAAGGTTAACTCGTCCTTCGCATCTCAGTCTGTCTTGGTTCTTACGAGCCCAGCTGACTCAGGTGCTGGGGCCGGTAGTTAGAATTGTGCTAGAAGCCTTTAGAGCTGTCATTCCCAACCCTGCTTGCAAGGGGACTCAAAATAGACAGATTCTGGGGCGTTCCCCAAACTTTCTGAATCTGAACTTGACCAGGAATCTGTGTGCGTTTTCTAAACTCGGCCCCAGGTTTGAAACCATCGCACTGGGAGAAGTTCTGTCCTCTCTGGATGATGGTTCATTTCCCCCAGGAGCCACTGCTCAGCTTGTTTACCTTCCCACCTTCACGCACCTGCTAAGAACCTAGCGCCTTCCGAGCGTCAGGAAAGCCGGAAGAAACGTCAGGTTTTGTCAACCCCAGTCAATATTTACTTGAAAGGCCTTTTGGCCCGCCCGTGTTCCTAGCAAATGTCTGTCCAAACTGCTCAGAGACACGAAACCTTAATCAGCAGGCTAAATTTGAATGCGGCCTCAATTTCTAAGCTGCATTCTCATTTTTGTTAACATATTTTCCTCATTACTTCTCAGTGTGCTTCAATCCTTGTTTATTTATTTCTCAAGATTTGTTCCTAGAGACTGAAGCATGCTCAGAAACAGACTGGGGAAAAAAAAAATCCCCACCCCATCAATAGAGACCAACATAATACACTTTCTGGCAGTTGCTTAAGAGAAATATTATTACAGTACAATGACCCTGTAGTGATTAAGGAGAATTGGCAACACTGCAGATCTATGGAGATTACGGGCAAGAAGGAAGATGTACAATAAGTGGCTTGAATTCTTTTGCAGGTGTTGCGGGGGAGGGAAGGGAGTGTGGAGGGAGAAAAATGTGCACATGATCTTGAGTTTGGATGCTCTTAGCTTTATGTGTTTCATTATTGCCTTCAGTTTTTATTAAGCGTGTGGAACATGTGTGTTTGAGAGTCCTACTGTTATGTCACATAGGCGTTTGCACTAGCTGGGGTCAGAAATCCGGAGAAGTGCACTCAGTGGGACAAGCCCATGTTTCTCCACAGTATGGACTCAGAACGCATCAGGTGGAGAGATTTAATGGCTAGAAAGTTCTGCATTGGGGGATCTGAGTTCTGCAGTGTGCCGTTGGGTTCCACAGCCGTTCAGAGAAGTCTCACCCTGATAACATTGGTGGTTGGACTTTTTTTTTCCTCCAAAGAAATGCAACTGTACCACAGTGAGGTCCATTTCCTGTTCTGGCTCCTCTCACACAATGACTTTCTGGGGGGTCCTCCCCAGTGTGACCCCCTCTGTTGCCTGTAAGCTCCCCAGCACAGCCTAATCCCTGAGGCAAGCATTCCCCTCCAGCGGCTTTTCTCTCATAATAGAGCTGTTGACTAGTTGAGAGCTTTATTATTTCTAGTTAGATAGAAGCACCTCGCACACAATGTTTCATTTCAGCCAATACTGAAAATGTATACAATAGCAATTTTGGCAATAGTATGTATTGCTCATTTTCTATAAGTCTGATGCCGGTCCGAATTTTTCACATGAATTATTTCATGCAATCCCACAGCAATCCTGTGACATAGATTCTATTATCTTCCCTGTTTCACAGACAAGGCATGCAAAAATACGCTAGTTATCGATCAAACCACTTCTATTTTCTCTCTGAATGCACCGCTAGAATGTATATCCCAGGCACTCCTGCAGTTAGGGATAGCTATCGGGGTGTGAGCATAAGGGGTAAACACCATTGGCCCATAAAAGCCTCTCACCCCGTCCTCCAACCTGTCTCTCTTCCCTGATCTGCTGAATGGAAGCAGAGGATCCAGCAGAGAACCGCAGGCTCAAAGAGAATCTTGGAGCCACTAAATGGAAGGAGCCTGGGTTCCTCAATGAGTGTGTGGAGCAGAGCACACCCGGTGACAGAAGCGAAAAAAATATTTTTTATATTAGATGGCATACTTATGTTGGTGTCTTGAAGTGGGGTTTAGCCTAAAATACACACACACACACACACACATGACATTGGCTTAGCAGTTGGGTAATGGGTAGCCAGGAAGCTGACATCTAAGGCTGAAACAGGTGGCCACCCATGCTGCACAGTGGTGAAACACTTGGTAAAACTGTCACCTCCCTTAATTCGAGAGGCCATTTACATGGGTAAGGAAACTTGTAGCTCCAGGGACTAGTTGGAAGATATCAAAGTGTTAGTGAAAGTGTGACTGTCATTGGTTGTTTTTAACAAGGTGTGACAAACGATCAAACAAGACTCAGGAACCAGCTGGCCAGTCTACAAGCTGCAGTGTGAGGGAATAGAAGGAACCCAGGGACTGGGGGCATCAGACTTGAGGAAGCTCTTTCTCGATCCCCAAAGGTAAAACAGTATTAAAATCAAAAGAGAACCAACTGTGTGGGAAAACATATTTGCCAATGATACCTCAGACAAGGGTTTAATCTCCAAGATATATAAAGAACTTACACGACTCCACTCGAAGAAGATAAGAAACCCAATTAAAAA
>CM052546.1:85274125-85421147 GCA_028533065.1 Trachops cirrhosus | reverse complement strand
CTGGAATGGGAATAAAGGATAGAAACTGTACTGAATAAACTAAAATTAAAAATTAAAAAGTAAAAAAGCTTTGACTGACAAAGACCTAGTAATATTCCTCAACTGAACAAAGTAACTTGGCTCTCTGACAAAAATCCGAGAAGGTGTGTGTCCGTCCTTCATACTCTTTCGGATGACTTCAAGGCAGTCACCATTCAGGAAAGAGCCAGAGGGGGGTGGTAGGGGAAGAGAGAGCAGGGGATGAGAATGGCAGAGGCAAAGAAGGCAAGAAGACAGTCAGGTTTGGGGATTATATCTGGGAAAGGACTTTGGGTGTGGCTGCTTTGGGTGTGGCTCACAGAACTGACTGGTGGCAAGCACTCCATTAGCCTATGAAGAACTGGAAAGAACTGTGTTGCCAGAGAAATCAGGAGCCTGGACTTTCCAAGATGTCAAACAACCACCGCACTCGAGAACGTGCTTCAGCAGGAAGTGGACTCGAACGGAGCCTCTGAGGACGGCATTCACCCCAGCGCCCCCTTGGGACGTGGACCGAGAGATTATTGACTGGAAGAAACACCGCAATGAGCAGAGTCAGCAGCCACAGAGAATGAGCGGCAAAGGCTTTCTCCCCAGAGAACAAAATCAGAGTCAAATGAAAGTCTTCTCCAACCCCCGGGAAGGGGCCTTCTCAATGCTTGCCTAGCTGTGGGCAAATGTGTGTGTGTCACTTCTGTCTACATATAACTTCCACCCCCAAACGTTTACTGAGCATTGAGTGTGTGTTGGGCATGGGAGTGTAAACCGTATTTTTAATCTAAAGCCACAGATCTCTACACTAGAAAGGGCCATGTCTGGACTGAGTGGAGACGGCCATGCATTCCTTGGGAATCCCGGACGTTAGCTGGGTACACAGATTGGGTGGATGGGCTTTGGGGGCCCTTGGGTCATCTCTTGTGGATTGCCTATGTGGAGGGCTAAGTGGTGACCAGGATGGGAGTCCATGGCAGAGGCTGAATAATTGTTTATCCAACCACTCACTTCCCTCCTGGGCATACAGTTAGATGACACTTTCTGTCCTCCTTTATGGGAACCGTGTCACTGAGTTTTGGATAGAAACCATGTATGTTGTCCAGGCGTGGCTCATAAAACCTTCTGCATGATTCTCTGTACCCTCTCTCCTTCCTCGTCTGCCAGCCTGGCCAGGAGAATCCAGCAGAGAACTCTGAGGGGACAATGGGGTCCTATGGAAGGGGTCTGGACTTGAGTATCAGCGTGCAGCAGAACCCCCTTCCAGCCTGCACTGGACGACAAGGAGAATGAAACATAAACCTGCATTGTGTCAAGCCCCTGAGATCCTCAACGTGCACTTTATAGCAATGTTCCCACCCTCACTGCTGGAAATAGATTGGGGAGAGTAAGTCATCTGTCCAAGGTCATGCGGCTACCAAGGGCTAGAACAGAAATGCAATTGAGGGATAAGCTCCAAACTTGGGTCTACAGAAGGATATGATCAGAATCACTTGGGAACTTTCTCAAAATACAGATTCTTCAGCCCAACTCCAAGAACACTGTTTCTGTAGTCTGGGGTGGGGAGGTGGGTAGAGGGGCTATAAATCAATTTTTACAAGTTCCCTGGGTAATGTTTCCTAACCCATGCTGAGAAGCACCAAATACTAGCAGTTATTTTAAAACATATGAACTGAATTCCTGCGGAGAGATGTCAAATGAGTAGGATGGTCACCTAATTTATTGCCCAATCTGAGACACTTCCGAGAGTAGAAGGGGAGCTATTAATAATTACGCTGGGAAAGCAGGCATAAAACAGGACTTTCCCAGGGAAATTGACACATAAGGGCCCGTGCATGTGAGAGGGAAAGACAGGGCAGCTGTGTTCTCTGCTAGTAAAAATTCTATTTCCCATTAGGAAAGTTCTCAGTTTGCCCTGGCTGGTGTCGCTGAGTGGATTGAGCGCTGGCCTGCAAACCAAAGGGTGGCCAGTTCGATTCCCAGTTAGGGCACATGCCTGGGTTGAGCGCCAGGTCCCCAGCAAGGGTCACACGAGAGGCAACCACACATTGATATTTCTCTCCCTCTCTTTCTCCCTCCCTTCCCCTTTTTCTAAAATAAATAAATAAAATCTTTAAAAACTTATACCTATAAAAAATTTACAGAAAAGAAACTCATCAACTTTTCTAGAGACTCGTATCTTCCATCTGTGTTGGACAAAGGTGCCCTTCAAACTAGGGGCAAAGCTGAATTCTGGACAGAAGTCCTAAGAGGCTGCCCCAGACACTTGGAATGATAAAACGCAAATGTCTAATGGAGCCAGGACAGTGACACCAGTGTACCACAGCTCCTCACACAGACCCAGGGGCCACCAAAGTCTTGAAGAGTAAATGGAAGCGGTAGGAAATGGTGAGAACAATTATGACCAAAATCACAGAAGCTAAGAAGGAGGCAAAGGGCAGAGCTGGAGCTCGCACTGTGTGGCGGAGGAGCCGTCTGGACTGGTTTTCCCAGGACGCATGGTGTGCCCCAGGCTCTCCTTTGGAAGGCGCTGGGGCTGACAGCTCCCACCACGTACAAAGGACCCCCATTTGAGTCATATTCACTCCAGAGGTTGACTCCTGGTCACTACCGGGCCGCTCAAAAATGATTTCGGTGTTCTCAGATAATGTGTCAACATTCTGCCCCTTACCGGCTGAGCAGTCTAGGACCACCTTAGTCTAAGTCTCAGTTTCTCATCAAGCTGCTTCATTAAGGGCGCTTGGGTGCATCAAACAAAAGATGGAATTAGGGGTGTTTCATAACAGTAATGATTATTGAGATGAAAGATATCAATGTTAACAATATTAACAAAGATGGATAAGGTATAGTATCGGGTAATAACAAGTTTTTCCCAAGATAGGTGAACATTTTCTTTGTGAATTAAGTTGATCCTTAAAAGAAAGAAGTAAGCTGGTGTTTTCCTTTATGTTAAGTCAGAGCGGGGTGTGCGCTGCTGTGCATGTCCCTCTGACCTGGTGTGTTAGTATTTCCTGGGGCTGCTTGTTAAAAATGCAGATTCACCTCAGGGTTAGAGATTCACCGCTGAATCTCTAGTGGTGGGTCCCGAAAGGCTGTGGTTCCCAAGTGCTTCTTATGCACCATTTCTGAGTCGAACTGCTTTAAGCCATGGGCTCTAGGAATCAACTTCCCCTGGTTTGGAGCTAATTGGTAATCAAATATTGCTGTAATTGGGCCCGGGGGGAGGAATCAGTCCGTCTAACGCTCCATCGCGGACTCTGAAGCTGACGAAGTTCTCCAGCGGAGAGCGCATGGCTGTGCATGGTGTGGCGTGATCGGTATCTTTTCTGCACTGAAGGCCAGGTGGGGATCATGGCACTGGACGGGTCGCAAAGGAAAGTTTCTTGCCTCCCCGCTGCAAAGAGCAACCTGAAACCATCTGCTTAGGACTTTTCCATTTATCTCTCCAGGTCTCACCAGAGCTTACAGAGACATGAGTAAAATTCAGGTCCGGAGAATGTTCTTTAAACGTGGTCTGATTCAAGGAAAATCTCAAGATTCAAGATGTATCTCACATCTCTCTCTCTCTGTTAGATATCAGGAAGCTTTCATTCATTTGGGGCTAGTATTTGTTTCATTCATTTAACCAGTGTTTATTTCTCATTTGTTATGTGCTCTGGGCCCTCCTGGGCAATGAGGAAACAAGAGTGAACGAGGCAGACACTCTATCTTGATGGTTTTTGTCCTAAACATTGGTGACATGGGATTCGATGTTGTCTTCAAACTTTTAGACTTAGGGAAAAGGAATTCCCTGTAGCAAGTATCATGAGAAAGAACAATGGACATCTTTAGGCCTTTGGGAAGTGGTAGGTTTTGAGTGATGGATGAGATAAGCTTCTGGCAGCTATAAAATATAGATCACGAAGCAGGGAGGTATTAAATAATTTATTGCCTGTTTTAGTTCACAAAAATCACTGTTCTTTCTTTTAACTCAAACCACTCTCTGCCATCAGAGTTTGGAGTTTTCAACTTGAGGCCCATGGTCTTCAAACTTCAGCATTTATTAAAATCACCCAGAGAGCTTGTTAAACCACAGGCTGTGGGACTTGACTGCGACAGCTTCTACTTGAGCAGGTCTGGGGTGAGCCCGGAGCTTTGGCATTTCCCACAGTTCTGAAAAGGGGGTGCTGGTGCTGCTGGTCAGGGGCCACGTTTTGAGAACCACCTCAGCGATTCAATAGACAACAGTCCTGTGAGAGAACTGTTGGGGAAGAAAAGAAATGACTCAGCGTGATCACATGGTGCTTCCTCCGAACTCCTATGGCAATCACCAGCTGCACAGTGCTTCTGGCCATTAATCATGTCCCACTTTTTGACATCTCTTCTCTTTGCCTGAATGCTATGTACATATTTCTGTTGGGTGGATGCTTGAGACCAGGCAGGAATTGAGGCCAGCAGGGGGACAGCCAGTGGGAACGAGAGGAGCGGGATCCAGGCCCAAAGGGGAGCAGGAAAAGGCTAATGAAGCAGACGAGAGTATCTGCCTGTGAGAAAGGAGAGTTAGAGCTGGACTCCAACTACCCTGAGAGATGAAGGAGGGAGGAGACAAGGAGGAAGTGAAGTCACGCGGCGTCCAAAGGAGCAGCGTGGGAAAGGCAGGCGGGCACCAGGCAAGTTAGGGGGTAACCTCACAGATAAATGACCCAGCCACCAAGGGAGATAAAGGGGGAAATGGATTTATGGAGACTCTCCTATACCCTAAAAACAAACAAAAGAACTTCTGGTAAAAAGCACGAGTCTTCTCTACTTCTCTCCACCCGCAACGCTGTTTTCCAGAAGCAAGCTCTTTTAATTGTTTCTACTTTTAAGTTTTTGGGCTGCATCCAAACATCTGAATGATATGTTTATACTCCTTTGTCTTCCGTTGTCCACATAGACCTATTGACTCTTCAATACGAAAGTTAAATATTTAACTCACTAATGTTACTCTCTTTTCTCTCTTCCCTTGTCTTCCTACCAGTGTTTGAATGTTTTATTGTTTTTAGTCCTTCTGTAGGTTACCTTCAAGCTTGACTCTTTAATATACTAAAATTTTTATCTCTTTGTACAAAACAAAGCTGACATAACTTTGTTCTCCATTTCATACAATGAAGGTATTTTCTTCTCTTTTCTGTAATCTTCTCCTCTCGCCATTCCATCTCCTATCTAGGCAGATCTCTCTAATACTTTTGCATCGTGTCAAAGTTTTAACACGTACTTTTGCTCCTACAACAGAGGTCTTGCAGCCCAGTCTTCTGTGCTGAGTCCGCAGTAGATTCTAAAAGTTAAAAGTCAGCACGTGCTTCACATTATTGTTTTGTGCTCTGCTGAGGACTGGGTTGCATACCTTTCTGGGAGTCCGGCGGTCAGATCCAGGGGCTAATTAAAATAAAATATTCCTGGCTTGAAGGTCAAATGGATATTCTTTCTTACATTGCATCAGTTGCTTACCATTTCAAGATGGTTTTGTTTGTCTAATATTTGATCTATGTCTTTCTTGGATAGCTTTCTGTTTCTCCTGGAGTTGCTAATTTTCTGTTCCTTTTCTCATAATTTATCATGTCTTCAAGTTTTTCCAGTCTTTAGCTCATTTGATCTACTTGACAGTATCTTTTTCCAGAGACCTGGCTCCTAAATTGGTCCAGTCTAGGCCAGCTTCACGGCTGACATCTCCTTGTCCTCTTTGCTTTAGATCTCTAGATGCTTTAGATGGAATCTCTAGATTCCATCATCTCTGTCTTGGTTCACCTTCTATTTGTCGTGTCTACCATCAAGTAATACCCCAAGAAGGGATGAAGTTTTGTATCTTTGAAAACATTTTATTCTGCTCTCACAGATGTTTAATAATATGTGTGTATAGAACTCTCAGGTAAAAAAAACTATTTTGAAGACAAATATTTGAACATGTAATGTGGCTGGAGAAATTTGTTGGCTGACCCAATTCTCGTTCTTTTCTAGATGACTTGTTTTACTTTCTCTGAAAGTGTTAGCATCTCTCTTTTGTCTTTGGTGTCCTGAAATTTCCTAGCAATGGGGCGAGGTATGAAGATTTTCATTGTTTCCAGTACGTGAGCTGGCACTTAGTGTACCTTTTCCCCTCTAAAGAATCTCATCTTTAGAAACATAAAATGATTGCTCCTTTACAGATTTCCTTCCCTTTATGGTCTCTGTCCATTTTTTCCTTAGATGCATATCAATCTGACATCGAATCAGATATTTACATTGTCCTCTGCTATTTGTTCTGATTTTAATTTTATCTGCAGTTCCAATATTGACAAAAATTTTCATATTCTCCCCCTTTTATATTATTTTATTATTTTGTAGATACTATATCTCTTTTCAAAATTCTGAGTATATTAAAGAGAAGATGTTGTTGTTGTTAATTCTTTTCTCTTCCGTAGATCATCTGTGCTCCCTCCGAGGCCTGTCTTTCCTGTGGGTTCATTTGGGCGCCTGTATTCCTGCCGCCTTTTCCCAGCATAGACCTGAGATAAAACTGGCGTCCTTGTTTCTTTCTACTTACAAAAGAAGGGCTGTGGTTGGTTAGTCGGTGCGTGGTTCTCGTGATATTATGAGGATTCTGGCTCGGAGGTCTTTTCTATCGCTCAGATGGGATGGCTACACTGCACACACCTTTGCCTAGGTAACCCCAAACTCCCCCTTGCCGTGGCCCTGCTTCCTTCAGCTCTGTCCGAACAGCTGGAGCCGAGGTGGGCATGGGGTGGGGAAGGGCAGCCCACCTGAAATCGCCTGAAATCACGCATCGTCAGCAACAGCAGCAGACCAGTGCTGGCCTTCAGGCTGGCATGGTGACCCAGAAAGTTTGAGAAAATGCATATTTTTACCTGCACATGGTGCGGAGAAGGTGTCAGCACTTCACACTTACGACAGCGTGAGAATTAGGTCTGTAGCCAACTAACACCTGGGGAATGGATGACTATGTCTCTGCGTCGATGTGTGTGTGAGACAGGGACAGAAAGGGTTGAAGCATATTTATTTCTTACTGAAGGGCCTGTTCTGTACTACAAAGTGTGCCACTGAAGTGCCTCCCGATTGAGTGAAAGCGGGTCACATGTCCTTAATCGGTCCTCTCCGCACCAGCCCGCTTTTACCCACAGGCAGGTCCATCAGTTGTATTTGCTTTTTACAATTACTGCCTTAAAAATGACACTAGGAACATTTAAACACATTCTCATTATAAATAATTTAAATAATATAAAATACAAAAACTAATGCACAGAAATGTCAATACCTTCATTCTCTCCCCTGTGATTTGTCCACTTGGGGAAAAATGTCAACATTTTGATGAGTATCGTCCTGTATGTATGTACACCCCACACCCACAAGGTTTTGTTATTCGATTATTTTACCCACCCTACTACACAGACTGCCCACCCTTCAACTTGCTTTCCCACTTCATAGATCTCGCAGAGCTTTGCACATCACTGCCTGCAGCCTCCTTCTTTCTAACGGCTGCTAGCATTT
The DNA here is from genome assembly GCA_028533065.1 of Trachops cirrhosus. Taxonomy (NCBI): domain Eukaryota; kingdom Metazoa; phylum Chordata; class Mammalia; order Chiroptera; family Phyllostomidae; genus Trachops; species Trachops cirrhosus. Next base: position 85,413,635 of record CM052546.1, on the reverse strand, counting down.
CATATGTGCATACCTTATATGCTGTATCACCACTGCCCTATGTAACCAGTAGTGAACGTCTTTGTGCATTTCTCTTTGTGACCCCTATATAAATATTTCTTCGGGGTGTGGAAATTGCTGAATCAGAGGACGGATGCACTTTTCAGAACTGTTCTTTCAGATCGACTTCTCCCCACATTTAACATTCTCCATCACTTTCTGGTTAAATGTTTGATACTTTCAGTTGTCTTTAACCTAGTGGTTAAAAGCATAGACTTTGTACCTAGACTACATTTTGGGGGTCAAATCCTGGCCCCAATAGTTGCATCAGTGTGACCTTGGGCCAGCTCATTAACCGCGTGGTGCCTCAGCTTCCACACTTGGCAAGTGTGAACTGGGCCTGCATCGTCAGGCTGTTGGAAAGATGCAGTAAGATCATTTCTGCAAAGTGCTTAGAATTGTTCCTGGCCCTTCGTACTTGATAAATGTCCACTGTGATTATATTTTTGCAGTTTGAGGGGGCCAATAAATAATATCACCTGATTTCCTCACCTGAGCGCTGAACTAATTAACATATATGCAAGGGTAAAATAGGCGATCAGAATATTACCTCTGGTACTGATAATGTGTTGTCGTAGAGTGTGGTTTATCTCTGAGCAAGTGACTGCCTTATGCAGGATTCCGGAAGTTGAGGGACTCACCTCTACCCACAGGTGGCAATGAACAGGGACGGTCCAGTCCCTGTGAACTTTATGGTAAAGGGAGCGGATCATGTGCTACTGTGGTCAGGGAATCTCTTCTTTCTTTGATGTAGTACAGAAATTGTTGTAAAAATAATTAATTCGGCAATTAACCCCATGCAGCCCAGCGCAACCATAACAGAGGTCAGATGTTGTCCGTGCTCCCCTGAACACATGGCCGTTCCTGGGATCACGCTGTTCCCCCCACAGACACACCTGTGGGCTTCCGTTTCTGAGAGCCAGCACCTACCCCTCTCGGTGGGGAGGCTGCTCCCAAGTAGCTGTAACCCACTTTGCCTGCCCCTACAGACAGCCGGAAGCACCTGGAAACTGAAAAGTCCTCCCAGCCTCCCTCCCCTGCCCCCACCAAGTGGCTCATAACCTATGACGTGAGGGATGAGTGCCCCTGACCCTGACTGCACACTGTCTTCAAAGCTCCCCAGCAAGACGGAGCCCAAGTCACCCTGTGTGGGGCTTCCCTTCCTGGCCCCACCTCCTCTCACCCCAAGTCACTTTCCCTTTCCCACGGATCTGCACCTGGGGAGCCTGGCCTCAGGCAGAAACCCATTCCACTATAGCCGGGGCCATTCATACTTTTTTCTTATTTTCAGTCGTTTTCCTAAGTTCATTCGTTTCAGTGCAGGCCTCCACAGGGATCTGCACAGAGCGCGGAGAATGCTGGGCTGGCCCTTTTGTCCTCCCCGCCCTCCTGTAGTTTACAGGTAGTAAGCACCAAGCTTCTTTTATTGCTTTCTCAACCGGCTCCTAAAAATTGACATCAGCTCTTGCGCAGCCTCAAACTGTACGAAAACCCAAGGGGTTTGGAGAATGCGCATACACGTTCTGTAGAACTCGAAAGTTGTTTTTGGAATACAAAAATATGTTATGCACATATATAGAGATCTCAGAGAAAACTCTGGGTGATATGAATATTGTATGAAATTATCATATGGGGTTGAACAGCTCAGTGCAGGCTCTTAGAGACATTTTAATGTTGAAGTTGCTTTTAAGAATTACTAACTAGTGAATAATTAAAATGCTGTCAGAATGGATTCAAGGCCAATTAGTTTGGTTGCAGATAAAAGGTCCTAAGAAATCCATGACTGCCAACAAGGGCAATTAATATGATTTTATTTGCGTGCTAAAAAAAAAATTCAGCGTAGGCACCAAAATGTGCATTTGCTAGAATGTAGTAATTTAGCTTTCATGCCCAAACTGGAAGTGTGATACTAACATAAATGAACCCAATAATGGATGTATAGAAAATAATGAAATAGTAATATCTGACATTTGTACATGCTCTGTTACTTTTCCAATAAGTTTTACAGCTTTTTTTTACTCAGATTGCTAGACCTAAAAACTTTATAATAGTTTGTACAGGCTATCACTTTCTTCACTTCAAACAGACTGATTTATGAATTTCAAATGACCAATTGACACTTTTATACCCAAATAACTGGTTATTTGGCCAAACCCACTGGCTTGGCCTGTCGTCCTGGTGGCAAGCAGATCATCCTGAGGCAGTGTGGGTCAGCGTGTGCCTCACTGCAGCCGGGCTCAGCCCCTGGGCCTGAGAGTCGGGTTCAGAACGTGAACCCGCGCTGGCACCTGTCCCCAACTCTGCTTTCTGTGGGGGTGACCACGGACTGAAGAGCTCTCCAGCACCTGTGAGGAGGTTCACATCTGTTTTCCTCCTGCTGTTTGGGTCCTTTGGCTGCAAGGTCAGTTTTTATGCTCCCGCTCACCTCGGGGGTTCTCCCAGCCTCAGTGTCGCCGTTCCTCCCTCAGCTTTACCCGCTGCTGATGGCAGTGAACTCCACCCAGGCCTCATCATGGGATTGCACCACTCAGGACAGTATTCCACTGTTTTTTAGGGTGGAAGTTTTACTCCTAGAAGGTATACTTGGCTAAATAAATGTAGAAGCTTTCCAACCAGTGATGTTATGACTAGTAGTAGTAGTAATCAATAACAACTTTCATTATTATACTCAGACTCCTTGTATTTAAAAACCACAGTCAAATAGTATCAAGTCAAGCATTTAATAAAATCTATAGGTGCTTTGGATTATTAAATGAATCCAAAACCCATAAGGGACATTTACATTTCTTTAGTATACAAGGAAGTTGTATATAAATATACAGCAAAAAAAAATTTGATATAAATTTCAGAGTTTTTCTATGCCCTTTAGGCTCTCTTAGCCAATTGGAGATGCTAGTTGAGGGTATTGTGTGGACAGCACAGGCCCCAAAGTGCTTTGATGTGAAGGATTCTGGTGACTGAGACAAAGTATTTGTTTTACTGAAGTTAAGAGGTGGCTTTAATTTTTAGTTCACACACTAACATGTCCAGGACCTTTTGTTGTCTGCTTCGTTCTACCGCTGGGCCTTGAGCCTGCTTCACCAGCCTTCCGAGGAGATGCTGACAATCGATCATAAGCTCTGGCAGATACTTTTTCATTGGTGACTCGAGGGAGAAAAAATTTGCTTCCCCCCCGTGGAGATGGTGGGGCCCCCTAACTGCTCTTTCATGTTCCAATCCTGTTCTAAGGCCACAGGAAAGTGCCGTGGTCAACCAGCTGCCCACGTGGATCTCTAGCTAACAGAGAAGGTCTTTCTCTGAGCCCGGTAACGGTGTTATTCTATAGCTCACGGGGAAGGTGCTTGAGAGGTTTTTCTTCTTCCTTGTGGCAGGAGAAGGTCAAGGTCATTGTTTGAAGCCCGGGCACTGACATACAATCATGACATTCCTTCCACAACAGCGATCTGTTTCCTCCTTCGCCCCAAGTTCACCCCCACTATTGCCCAAGTGTACGTGCAAAGCCCCAGTTGTAACAACTGCGGAGTCTCATCGGGTTCATCTTTTGGTTTGTGTTTCATTTTGACAAATTCCTCGGAAGGCTGCCAGCGATCATAGTCTCCCTTAAGGGACTATTTTGTGTCACAGCTTTCCTCCCCAACCGAAGCTCTGGATCATTACAAGTCATTGTAACGTCCTTTCTTAACTCAACCCTGGGCACGAAATTTCCCCCACATATGAATGAAAACGGGTTTTGTCAATCATTTTCATGTTGGTGTAGAGTTCCTCTCATTGCTTTTCAGTTCTTTTGCCCCTTTTGAGGCCTCAGGACTCACTGGTCTCAAGGGTGTCCAACCTTTTGGCATCTCTGGGCCACACTGGAAGAAGCGTTGTCTTGGGCCCCACATTAAATACACAAATTCTAATGAAAACTGATGAGCAAAAGAAAGGTTGTAAGTAAATTTACAATGTTGTGTTGAGCCACATTCACAGCCATCCTGGGCCCCATGTGGGCCATGGGCCGCGGGTTGGACCCCCCTGGGGGGATGTCAGACACTCTTAGACCAGGTCTAGACTAGGAGATCAACATGGCCGGCGAAAATCCAATGGGCAGTCACTTCAGGCTGTGCTTGGCCACCAGAGGGACTGTGTGGCAGCTGATTCGGATTTTGTTTCTGAGATAGTCTGAGAATCTTTGTCACCCATGTCATGATCTCTCAGGCATGGCAAGAAGTTGTTTCTACATGGCCTTAATCATCACTGAAGAAAAAGAAACCTCAACTGCTATTCAAACAAGCAAGCTGTGTCAGACCAGTACCTCATTAGCCCATGTAGACACACAACCCTTATAATTAAAAATAACATCTCTCAGTGTGGAGTACTGGCTGTGGACTTGTCCTGCGTTAACCCAGCAGACCCTTACAATGCCTCTGTGAAGCAGGCACCATTTTTATCCCCGCTTTGCAGGTAGGGAGGCCAACATACACAGAAGTCAAGTAATTTAGCCCAAATCACACAGCTGCTAAGTGGCAGGGTCAGAGTATAGACCACTTGTGGTGCCCCTTGTCTGTGGACACTCATCTCAGCATCTCAGGGCGAACTGGTCATCCAGTGGTCACCAGCTGCGTTGGGGGTCCGCACATACTCTAGTAACACCGAGCCCTGGTCCTGGTAATGGGGCCAGGGCTTCATTTTGTCCTGCACGTGTAGGTAGGTGCCGAGTCATTCGTCTTTTCCGTGCTGAGCAGTGCGGAAACCCTGGGGCCCACGTTCTAGCAATTCTACCATCAGGAGGATCTTTCCTATTGGGGAAGTCAGGGCCTTAAGAGGGAAAGTCTGACTTATATACTCTCCCCATAGATGCCCCTGATACTGACGCCTATTGCTTGAAGAATGGATGGTCAAGACCACGTCCTGTGCCATCCATTGAACTTCTCTTACACCTCTGCTAATAAATCAGTTGTTTTGTTTTGCCCTCAGGGCTGAATTTTGCCATTATAGGAATTACCTTTGAATGGCTATGAGCAACTCATCCCCTGGAAAGTGAGTTTCCTTACCTAGAAATGGATGTAGAAATGTAGACCTTTAAAGGTTACAGCAAAAACAAATCATTAGCTAACAGATATCTAATCTATTCCGTAAGTTTTAGATATGAACAGCATTCCATAGCTGACTGATGGTTACAGAATTTCAACAAATGCCCTCAGGAATGAAATCCTTTTTTTTTTTTGCTTACATGGTTTTTTAACAGTGAATCTCCCAGCCTTGATCATTGTAATCAATTCAACTTCATTTGGGCATATGGTATTTTTCACACAGTGTTTTTCACAGTCCCTTTTCATGTTTTCAAATAGCAATGCACATTTTGGGATTTCAGGCAAGAACTATAAAATATCTTCCCTCTGGCCACCCCTCTTACTGGAGTGTTACCATAAGGCCAAGGAGTTTGGTTTAATTCATTCCTGGATTTATCAAAAACATTTGGCACACACTAGGTACTCAAGAATTATCTATTACATAAATGAGTCTATAAATCTATTTGTACATAGCCAGATTTTAGGGGAATGAACCATTTTAGCCATTAGCCTTTGGAGTCGCAAGATTCTGTTAGAATTCCAGCTCAGCTTACAGATTGTGTGACCCAGGGCCAATTCTGCCCCTTAGAAATGTAATTTCCTCATTTGAAAATGGAGGACGACACCTAATTCGCAAGGTAGGTGTGAGGATGAGTCAGCCGTGTGGGCAAGGTTCCAGGCCTGCATCAAGCGCACTGGGCATGCTCAGTGAGTGTTAGCTCTCGTTTCTCTGTGATCTCCAAGCACCTTGTGGTCATTTCCATGAACAGCAGGTAAAGTGCTACCCTCATTTTGCCAGGGCGGTGGTTGGGGGACATTTAAGAGGCACGATGGGCTAGCTGTTTGGCTACGGTTACAGCTCGCGCTCCTCGCTCTCCAGCACGCCCAGGGGTGACTAGCGGTTTCCAGTGTCTTCTGAGAGCTGGAAGGGGGTGATTACGTGGGACCTCTCTACCCGTTCCTTGTATCTTTGTATATAAAGTGCCTTCAGTGGTGAGGAGAGCTTCTACCCATCTGGCGTGGGACCGAAGGGATGGAAAGACAAGACAAGAGAGCAGGTGATGACATAGTGATGACTTTAGAAGGTTATTTATAGCCCACTGCATTGGTCCTGGCAGTTTCCATTGCAGCTTTCCTATGGAATTCTCGGGCTGGGGAACAATAGCAGCTTCAAAGTCTCTCCTTTCTTCAGAGACTGGCCTTTTGCTGACTGTGTTTGGTGGGTTAGGGAGGTGGCTGGTGGCTGACTCTGGGTAAAGGTCTCCAAGGGAGGGCATGGCCTTCCTGCCCCTTGCTGTAGGGGGTGCTGGGCTTAGAAAAGGCTGGAGAGGGAGGATTTGCTCTTAAGTTGGCAGTGCCTTATTGGTTCCAGAGCAGAGTCCCAGCCCCAGCCACAGAGAGGCACCTAAGTGCTGTATATTGCTCTGCTACTAGGATGAGTGGTGTGGGGGAGGGGAGTGCAGGGAGCTAACAGGAACCTTTGGATTGCTGTTTCCAGGCAAAGCTGGCTTTGCCCATCCCCAGCATTATTTCTGCAACCGCAGCAAGACTGCAGAGAAAGAGCAAACTGACGGTGAGCCTTGGCAGGAGTCTCGCCATCCCTCCGTCCTCACACAACGGGGCTCCAGGTGCCAGTGTTTGGTAGGGAGCTCTGAGCTCTCGCTTCAGTGCCATTAACGCTCCATTACCGTGTCAGCCACACAGCCATCTGTTTAAAAGGCTCCTGTTTTCAGCTGTGAGCCATCCCTGATGAGATGCTGGAAGGACATATTGAATAAAGGCCTTCTTGATCATGACCAAGGCAGCCAGGGTGACTCGATTCTCCTGTTCTCTCAAGACAGGTGGAATTGGCCACAAGTGGGGCCTCCTGAGGAAGGCAGGACCCGGCAGGACCCAGAGCGGGGAGAGGTCGGCCGGCCACATGGAGATGGAGAGACCCACGTGGAGGGTTCAGAAGAAAAGAGAAGGCCGCTCGATTCTCAGATGAGGGAGCCAGAGCTCAGGCCAGGCAGTTGGGGACATTCATTTCCTTCGCGGCAGAATCCCAGCCAGGGGCAGAAGTGTGCGAGCAGACGTGTAACGGAAGCAGAAACGATGTCGGGGCCCCAGCCCACAACACGGGCTGGGGGCAGGATGCAAACGCAGTGCCAGGCAGAGCTGGACTGTGGGTGCTGGGAGGCAGGGCAGGCCTTTCTTTTGTCTCCCTCTGTACCCGGATGCCCCAGACAGGGCCTTATAAGAACGCACATCTAGTAAATATTTGTGGAACAAATGAATGGAAGGAGACAAAGCAAAAGCCAGGCCAAGTCGTCCAGACTGAGCCAGTGCCGGCTGGGCAGGCAGGTCTGGGTTAAGCAGGTATGCGGATGCTTAGGGTACTCATAGGCCTGAGAACCAATGGAGTCCAAACCCCACCAGCCGCTGGGCTGAGCTTGAGACTCTGTCTTGTCCATGGCGGGATGCACTCGGCGTCTGTCGGGGCAAGGCCTCCGATGTGAGGAGAATACCTGTGACCCCACCCCCAGGGCTGACTTCCACCCGGGAGCCTCGGAGGTGGTTTCCCTGAAGCATGCGTTTCGCTCCCTGACGCGACACCCCTCTGTGACTCCGGCTGTATCACAGAGGACCCAGGCACTCGGGTTACACACTGACAACATGACAGATTTAAGGACTTTGGAAGCTGGAAGGGGTGATGCGGGCCATTCAGGCCAACCTACTTGTTATGTGGTCAGGGATATGGGGGCTGAAAGGAGATTAATGACTTGTTTGGCCAGAGTCCAAAATATTTTCCCTTTTCTCCTGTTTTGTTCTGTGCCGCTAGTAGACTGTAAGCTCCCCGAGGAAGCTGTTATTGTGATGTCACCCTCTCAGGTATGCATAATTTTATAGACAAGGAGTCTCAAACAGAGCCGTTGGCTGACGGACAGAATAAGGGCAAAATAAACAAAATAATGTAGTTTTTTGAAGGGCAAGTAAGTTGTTTTGAAATTCCAGTTCCCAGTGTAGCTCCTCCCACGCATGTCCAGTCTTCAGGACTCAGGAATTGTGCAGAGTTGAAGTTGTATTTCAGGCCCTGTATTTCAGAGATGGCCCTGGGGTTTATTATCTCTCAAGACAGCCGACTCAAGCCCAGGCAGGAAGGCCCTTTCTGTCTTAATTTACAGGGGCCATAAACCAGAAAAATCACAGTTCTTTTAAAGTGGAGAATTCATGTTTGGAAAGGAGAGTCTAGCAGAGTGGCCACGTGGGCTAGTGGTCTTGAGCGCACTGGCTTCCAACCAGGAGTGCACCTGAGGGGCCCTTTAGAAATACGTGCCCAGGCCCGGCCCTAAACAGAAGTCAGAGATGAGGCCCAGGCACATTCCCTTGGGAAAAAGCTCCCCTGTGAGAAGCTTGATATGTATTCGGATTAATTGCATTAGAAGAAGAAAAACAAAAAAACAAAACCGAAAAACCAGTGAGTAACGCGTTAGCATCTACCCCAGAGAAACTTCCTCTGGAGTTTCCACTCTGCGTGCGCTCCCGACTCTCACCGCCCGCCTCCACCACCGTCCAGGTGGTCCAGCTCCTACCCATGCACACGGCTCTCACGAAGGACCCTGTGGACCGCTGATCAGACACTGCCGCTCGGGGCTGACTGAATTTATTAGGTTTGGTTTATTTTTGAAATGGCATTAAAGCAGCTGAAAACAGAGGTCACGTGTCACTGCAACTTGGCAGTGTCGACACATGGGGCGGGATAAATCTTTGTTTAGGGGCCACCTCAGCATGGCAGGGTGTTTGACAGCACCCCACCCTCCACCTACTAGATGATACTAGCATTCTTCTGAGCAGTGACAGCCAAAAATGTGTGCGGGCATTGCCAACTGCCCCCCTGTGGGACAAAATTGCCCTGATTTGAGAATCACTGGACGGGAGAACAATCCAAGATGGTGGACCAGCAGGTACGAGGATGCTTAATGCACAAAGGTGGACCCTGTAGGAATTCAGAAGTGGGGGAGAACATGGTGGGCTGAAGAGTCTGGAGAACCCCATACAAGAGGCTGGACCTAAAGAAGCTAGAGTAAGAAGGATATCGTTGCCTTTACTTACTTTTACGCTACTTGTAGAGGTATTTGAATTTTAACTATGATCAAAGGATGGGAATGACTCTAATTGTGGAATTTTAGTCCTGAATTAGTTCATGGCCACAGTGATTGAAGAATGAGAGAGATCTTGCAGGTTCTCACGTACCAGTAACAGTTGCCCTGAGGAAGCAAACCCTGGTCAGCAGAGGCTGTGGGAAGCCGAGGGACGCTGGGACAGATTCCAGAAGGCAGGTCACTGAAGAGCGTCTCAAGTCCCAGCGTGTCCCAGCAGAGCCCAGGACACTGGGCAGAGGACAGCCCTGGCCCTTCTGGTGAGCCTTTCCATGGCCACAGTCCCCATTCAGAACAAAAACAAGAAAAAAATAACAACATGAAGTGTTTGGTGCCAGCCGGGAGGCCAGAGGCCTGCCCTGGGCAACATTTCTGAAGTCCGGAGGCGCAGCAAGGCGCGGTGTTGATGCCGTGGTTAATTTTTTACTTCGCCATTGGTGAAACGGAATCAAAGCACAGTGTTTCTATGGTGTCAGGCAATATTCCTATTCAGGCTGGGTGTCACCTGACGGGCCCAGGTGAGTCACATCCTGGGCAGTGGCACCGGGAGCCGCTGCCATGTTCCCCCAGGGCTCAGTGTTAATTACACCGGGACCCAGTCTTTCACACTTGTCCCGGATGACGCTGTTCCTCCCGGCCACCTTTCCATTGTTCTGCCTTTCCCTTAGTTGCGCGTTCGGGTGATTACTGTTTCACATTATTAGCTCATTGCCATGGTTTCCATTCGATGTGCGGTGATGTCACCGTGGGCGAGGAACAGAGCTCCTTTTACTCGGGTTACAGCCTGTGACGGCTCCCTTTTCAGCCTCCCCGCAGTGCCGTTCGTGCTCACGGCGGTCAGTTCTCTTTTACACGGGTTCTGCCTTTCCCCGGACGTGTGATGTCCAGTTGGTCCCAGGGCAGGGGCTGAGCAGGGGTTTAAGCTAAGTGAAATAAGTCAGACAGAGCACGGCAAAGGCCAGATGGCTTCACTTATGGGTGCAATCCAAAGAAAAATACAAACGAACAAACAAAACAGAAACGGACTCACAGACACAGACTCACAAAACCTATTCAGTGCTTGTGTTTCTGATAGAATTGATCAGAGAGCGGACTGCTGCTTGCCAGAGGGGAGGGGGTTGGGGGGTAGGTGGAAGAGGTGAAGGGGCTGAGAAGGACGGATTGGTAGTTACAAAGTCGTGGCAGAGCTGTGAAGCATAGCACAGGGAACACTGCCAATAACATCGTAACAACTGTGTGTAGTGCCAGGTGGGGACTGGAAATAAGGGGGGAGGGATCACTTTGTAAAGTGTGCTGTACACCCAAAACTAGTACAAAATGATATTGAATGTAAACTGTAATTGAAAAAATAAAAAAATTAAAGAAAAAAAGGCAGGATATAAATTTAAAGGAAAACCGGGGTGTGCAGGATCAGTGGTTGGCAGTCGGGGGCAGGTTCAGTTCTCGATCAGAGAACCAGCCTCAGGCACAGGCAGGGAGCATAACCAACAGATCATAAATTCTACATCTTCTAAAAGTTTTATTGCTCGGATAGAAAAATTTTAAAATAAATGAAGTAAAAAGGCGTCAAGACCACCTGTTGCCCCACTCGAGAAAGCCTGGGGCGTTTCTCATGCAGAGAAGGGATCGCTCACTGTAAAGGTGTGTTCCTGAGAGGTAGCTCACAGATTCAAGGGATTAAGGAAAATTGGACATTGTTTCGATCTTTTCCTGTCAGCTGGGAACAGGCCACTACCAGTGTCTGAAAATGACACTACGTGGCAATCAGAACCTAATCGTGATGGTCTCGGGGTCCATCCACGTTGTTGCAAATGGCGGTATTTCTTCTCACGGCTGAGTAGTGTTCCGTAGTATACATGTACCCCATCTTCTTTATCCAGCCCTCCATCAGAGGACACTCAGGTTAGAAACACCACGCTAAGCGAAATGCCAGACAGAAAAAGCGAAGAGCCATACGATTTCACTCATATGCGGGATATTAAAATGAAAGCAACCAATGAAGAAACAAGAAAAACAAACAAACCAAAACTCACAGGCACGGACAACAGGGTGGGTGTGACCAGAAGGAAGGGCGGGTGGGAGAGGGTCAAACGTACGGCCGCAGAAGGCTTGACTCTGGGGGGTGGGCACCCAGGGCGATACACAGATCGTGGAGCATAGAAGTGCACCCTTAAATGCAATCTGGTGAACCAATGTCACCCTGATAAATGCAATGTAAAGAATAAAAGTAAAATAATTCTGGGTAACAAAGAAACAAAATACAGTGCCTGTATTTCTGATAGAATTGATTGGGCACCCGTTCGTTTCATGCCAGTAGAGGAATGTAGAGCTTTTTTCTTTAAATAATCAAATCTTTTACAATAAGTGCAATGCACTAGGGGCCCTCTTGATTTACTAGACGAACAGTTAAGAATGCTTCTCCTTCTTCATAATGACCCAATAATTGAATGTTTTGTCAGTTTGGATTTCAGCATCCAAGCCGTGTTAACGGAAGCACAGCCACGCAGTGACGAGATAACCCATAATGTGGGTCACGTTTCTCCTCCCTACGTTGGGAAGACACCCCCCTTGCACCGACCCTCCTTTGGACTGGAATTAATATTTTAATCAAGCAGAAATTGCTCATCCGGGATTGGCAGCCATGCCTGCCAACCTACAGTATTTTCTAGGTAACCATCAGAAGCTGTAAACAGTCTGTCAGAGCTGGGACAAGGGAACATCTGTTTTATGACCTGAAGGTGACAAGTTAAAAAGCTCAGCCCTCTAGCGATCCTTGGCCACTGTGGCAGAGACTGTGTGTGACTTCCCAATACCCACGTCTTACCTGCCTTTGATAGGAATGCCCATCTCAGGGTTTGAGGGAACACACGGCCGACCAGCAAATGACTGCGCTTCCCCACCTCCTTGTCACTGCGTGCGCGGGGGTGGGCAGGAGTAGCTTAAGTCATCAGCCACCATTCCCTGAAAGGTAAACCATAAGTAAAGATACAAAATAATGACAACAATAAGAAAAGGAATACAGTAATAAATAAATAAACAAGCATAAACTGTGTTTTGCGTGCTCACGACTGTAAGCCTACTTTTGCCCACCCCTGTATGGCACGTACCCCTGTTCCCACCAACGACAGGTGAGTGGAAGGGATTGGTGCAACTTTGGTGCTGCATCCCATGCTTAAAACAAATTTGGTTCGCTTCTTATTCCCCTCCTTCTCATTCCCAGGGATTCGAGTGAAGATGGGGTATAAACCAGCTTTGACGGGAGGGGCTCGAAGAGCATCCTGGGGGAGGGCTGAGCAATAGGATAAGTGGACCCACGGGCCCTGGAGAGGCCCCGAGCCTCTCCAACCGGGCCTGCTTGCTGGCCTCCGGTTTGTTAGGAGAGAGAGCTAAACTTCTATCCCACGGAAGCCACTGAGTTTGAGCGTCATTGTTGCAGAAGCCTATCTCATACCCTAACTGAGCCCCAGTCCCCATTATGATGACACGTGGCACTCGAGGTAGCCTCTGACAAGTCCCCATGGCTCCCTGCCTCCAGGTAGGCACACCTTTGTGTAACCCCCTTCTGTTGAGTGCGGGCTCGCCTCTGACTCTCTTCTAACCAACAAATAGAAGACCGACACCTGGCGAGAGGCTGATACCCTCAGTGCATAAGCCCACAGGGACCTCAATCCTGCCAACAACCCCGTGGGCCTGAAACACACCCCTACCCAGTCCAGCCTTGACATGGCTACATTCCGCTGGCTGACACCTTGGTCGTGGTCTGTGACAGACTCCGAAGGACTGGAACTAGCGACGCCTGGCCCGGATTCCTGACCTGCCTGCAGGAACTCGGGGACAGTCAACGTGGACTGTCTTAGTTTTGTGTTAGAGTGTCGTGCAGCAATAGCTGACCAATGCCACAGAGAGGGGGTGTTACTTCCATACCTTGATATATCATACATGCAGTGTGGTGGAGTCAGGAAATTACGGTTAAAATATCGGAGAAGGAGGTGAGCGAGACACTACCGCAGGGCCTCATGGGGCATCGCTTCTTTGCTGTGGTCCTGGAGTCCCAAGGTGTGACCCTCTGCTTTGGAGGTCCAGAGACCTGATTTATTAGGAAGCCCAGAGCTGTTCAGGCTCCAGGGAGCTTGTCTGGCTAAAGAATCTGCCAAGAGAGCTGTATCTGCATCAGAATGCTAACTTGTTTATTTACCCCGAGGAATAAAACTGCCAAGCGGATCAGATAAATTATATCTTTATAAGTGGGAGCTTTTCAAGGCTCCATTCAGTGCTGCCCTCTTTTCTCCTTCGAGTCTCTTCCCCAGAAAAATCTCAAATAAATGCACACACCTATATACATACATATGTATAAATAAATAGGTAGATATAGATAAAGACGGAGGCATGTAGATATAGATAGAGATAGATAGATAATCTCACACAGTTCCCTGTCCAGACCAGTCGTCTGTGTGCTCACAATGCCTCTGATTGGACCACAGCTGGCATTCACAATCAGCCAGGCTTTGATTAGATTTCTAGGTCCGGTTAAACCCGCTTGGTCTCAGCAGACATCTCGAAGCCCAGACGACCATGGATCTTCCCTTCCGGCCTCCTTCCTGGGGGCTGAGTCCTGCATTCCTTTGGAGCCACAGCTGCTGAGGGCTGATGGCACTCTGGCCACTAATGCCATCAGTCTCTGGCACTTCGGCGCCTACACCTGCTTTTTATAGGCAGTGACTCTTTCCCATTCATGGTCACAGGCACCTCTCGGGCCCCACCTCACATTCTCTCTGCCCACCTTCTACTCCAGTCACAGCTGTGACAACCAGCTTCAGGCACGTGGGAACCTGATTGCATGTTGCCTCAGCTGCGCTGGGTTATCTTGTAATGTCCACCGGGCGCTTCTGGAGGCTTTAGAGCAGGACATTCAGAAGGCTGCTAGGCACTCACACTGTGCAGCCTCAATGATGGGGAGCTTAAGCCCCAGCAGGCAACCCTTGACTGAGAGATGCCAGTGGACACTTTGCGAAGTTCATTCCAGATGGCTTCTCAGAAGTGTCCGAGGGCAGTATCCAGCTCTCCTCGCCCACCGTGGTGGTCACTCACAGGGTGCCGGTGCATTAGCTTTTTCCTCCCTCTCTGCATCACCTTCCCCATCCCCCACTCCTGGTCCCTAGGCTGGCTTCCTCAAATCAGCTAACTGCCTGGAAGCCCTTAACTCAGGCCCTGCTTTCCTTTTTGGAGGACCCTGGTCGAGACTCATCCCAGAAGCTCATTCCAGCTGAGCCCTCCCTGTCTCCCTGTGTTCTGCTGACCTCAATGACTTCTGGTTTAGCCCTTCCACTGCTACTACTGCCATTGTCCAAAACAATAAAGGTGACCCACCCACTGCCCAAGCATTACAGATTGCTTCGACCTTCTCTACTTAAATGGCCTCCACTTAACTTTAGCAGCACCCTGGAAATAGACATTACCCTCCACGGCTCCATTTCTGAAATCTTAAACATCGATATCCCATCCAAGGCACTCGAGGTGGCCTCTAAGATGGTCCCCAGGGATCCCTGCCTCCTGGTAGGCACACCTTTTGTGTAACCCCCTGCTGCTGAATGCGGGCTCGCCTATGACTCTTCTAACCAACAGATGCGGCAGAGATGGTGGATGTCCATTCCATGATTAAGTTCCGAAAGGTTGTAAGCTCCTTCCTACTAGTAGAGTCTCTCCTTTGCTGGCCTCCATGACGCCAGCTGCTGTGTTTGTCACATTTCCTCACGTTTAACCCCGTTCTCCAATCTTTAAACCTCCTGGAAGCCTGTGGGTCTTTGCCCACTCGGTTTTTATTCTCTTCGAACTTCATTCTCTCCCCCCGCCCACCAATTTGAGACCCTGTGCTTTACGACTTCAATCATTCTTCAGGAGGGCTCTTTGCCTTTCTGCCCCTGTATATTCTGCCTTCTGGAATGTATTTTTATCATCTGGATCATCCAGTGGTTCTATTTGTAATGCAGCAGCTGAGCATTGCTGTGCAAAGTCGCACCATCAGGCAGAATGGTGCCACTCCAGATACAGGCTGCGTGGGCGATCAAGCCCCCACTCTAGATACGGTCCCCAAACTCAGCTGCACATTTCTGTAGTCCCCAACCCTGTGGGGTCATGCGTGATGCTACCATAGCACACTGCACTTTTGACACATGTACACATTCAACACACACTTGACGAGCACCTATTACACACCAGGTGTTGTATTGTGAGGGATGAAGTTCTGGATGACAGATTTGGACCCTCCCTGTCCTATGTGAGGCTTGTACTTGGATCGTTCTACTTTACTTGGCTGTCTCCATCACCAGACTGACCTGGATTTATTTACAGTTTGGCTCCAAAGTGTACGTCATATAGCACGAGTTCTATATATTTTTGTTGTGTAAATGAAGAAATTAATGGAAAAAAAGACTACTGCAGATAACTAAGCCTACCTATCAGATCCAAATCTTCCTGTTCAACACTGGGTCTTTGAGGAATTCTGATGACCTCTCTCTGTCTCTAAATAGCTTCTCTTTGTGGTCTTTTCCTGTGAACTCAGTGACCTCCTCATAGTTTCTCTCACCTTTCAATCCCTTCGGCACAGCAAAGACACAAGGAGCCACATAAAAAACGGAATAGTCTTTAGAAAATGTGACAAGGGAAAAGATATTTAAGGTTTAATATTTTATCCCTTTCATAAAATTGTCACGACAAAACTTTGAAAATGAAATATTATAAAGGAAACAGTGTTTTGTGTCTTTTTATGTTATTTTTTTCATAGATTTTCTTAATTATAGGAATGATATTGTTGCTCAGGATGGTGTGGCTCAGTGGATTGAGTCTGGCCTGTGAACCAAAGGGTCACTGGTTCGATTCCCAGTCAGGGCACATGCCTGGGTTGCAGACCAGGTCCCCAGTGTGGGGTGCATGAGAGGCAACCACACATTGATGTTTCTCTCCCTCTCTTCCGCCCTCCCTTCCCCTCTGTCTAAAAATGAATAAATAATATCTTTTTTTAAGAAGAATGATATTATTGAATCAAAATCCAGTTGTTAAATGCAGCATTAAGTTTATATTTTTTCATTGCAAAAATCCACATTGTACATGTGTGTTAGAAAGAAAAGAGCCCACATGTCATGTTTTGAAAAGTCTTGGTGCTGTTAACTCAGATTATTCCAGAATAATTCATTGTTTCACCTTGGACAGCTTGCTCCCAAGCATTTTTGGAAAGCAGAGGTTGTGATCATATAGATGGGTTCCAGCTTTTGATTATTTGATTGTGGCACAGTTTGAGAATCTCAAGACTCTTTGTTCAAAAGCATCCTTTTTTTTTAGCCACAGATCTGTAGAGAATGAGTTTGTATAGTATAAATATTTAATACATAAGAAACATTAAATATTAATTTATGTTGAAATTGTAAGACAAGATACGTAGCGTACAGCAGCCGCATTGAATGATGGCGGGGACCGACCCGAAATCAACGCTGCCCAACAACATGGAGAAAGTAAATGCTCACATTCTTATACCCAGTATCAACCTTTTAAGGAGTCTTGTTGGGGATGGCAGATGATACTTGGGGTCATTGTATTAAAGTGTATTTTGCATTTCTCTTTCTAAGAACATCTAAATGAAAAACAATCACTAGCATTGGCCCTGTTTACTTCATTTTCTAGAGCAATCAGCTAGTGTCTTGAGACACAGCAGTGTCCGAGGCCCCTAATGCCTGGTGTTTGCCCTCTCATGTAATCCCCTCCCCCTGAGTGTTGTGGAATTTGTGACTTACTCCCAGCCAACACTGAACAACTACTGGGATGTCACTTCCATGATTAAGTTATGAAAGACGGTGACTTCAACCTTTGCAGTGGACTCTCTCCCTTGCTGGTTTTAATGAAAAAAGCTGCCGTGTTGAAGAAGCCCAAGTGGCCAAGTATGGCCAAACTAACAAGGGATTGAACCCTGCTAACACCCACGTAAGCTTGGAAACAGACCCTTCCCCAGCTGAGCCTTTGTACAAGACTCCAGCCATGACAGACTTCTCGGTCAATGTCACTGTGAGAGACTCGGAACCAGAGGACCCAGACCAGCTGGGCCTGGGTTCTCAGCCCACAGGAACCGTAAGATAATACACGCACACACTCTTGGCGTGGAGCGTGCCTTTATCTCACATAGCACAACAGGAGCCCGCAGTGAACATCCGTCTGCCCTAATGCGGAGCCATCAAGACAGAGCACCATGTGGCTGCCAGGCATACTCTGTACCTACTGGGCTATCATCGTGGCGACTGACATATTTAAATTTGTGTTCTCGTTTGGTGATACCTGCCACAAGTTCTTCACTTTGAACTCTTCATAGGGCTGTCTGCAGTTTCATGACATGCTAATTTTATCCCTAAAGACTTTTTTCCTGCATCTCTTAAGAAGCATAAGAATTTCCTTACTGAATACCAATAATGTATATTAGAAGTTTTTTTATTTTGAAGAGGAAGGTGCTCTCTCTTTTTTCTGTCTCCCCGCCCCAAGTAGAGAGGTGAGGGCGTAGGAAGGTCAGGCTTCTCTGTCCAGTTCCCCGTCACAAGCGTGACCACTGTGTTAGGACACGTTGGTGTGCACACAAACACGCAGGCAGTGATGACCATGACAGACATTTTCAGTGAAGTGCAAAGAGAAGTTCTAACAGACATACTGGGGACAAAACAATATCCTGTTTTGCAGATTTGCACAGTGCACATCCTTGACATCCCCGGCTGTCGGTAAACATTGGCACACTTCCTCTACCTGCTAAGGTGATGAACAGCCAATCGGAAAAACCCACACTTGTGGTGCAGGCTACACAAACAGCCTGCCTTCTCTGCACAGTCTCATATTTGCATTTTAAGAGTGACATTTTTAACAACTTTCTCACCTCTCTGAACTTGTGCTTAGTTCATCTCTTGACAGGAGAAGAGGAGGCTGGTGCCACAGGCTAGTGAGGCCATATTTGGGGACACTTGGTCTCTTGATGCCCTGAATGTTAATCCCGCTCACAAGGCTGCCTCTGTTGTTGGCTAATATCTGCCACATAGAGCCCTTTTATCTTGCTGCACTGTGATATAAAATGTGGTTCTACATGATCATGAGGTTGGTAAATGAAATGATCTCAGGACTAGTTAATGGACATTTATTATTTAACAGTGACTTTAAGGTCATTTGCCGCCAGGAAGGAGATGCTAACTTCTCTGTCCTACTTCACTAAGAAATGTATGTTCATGGCTGGAATTACTTGATAATGACTTTGGCTTATGTGTTCATTTAGGAGGTGTATTTCCTGATAAAACAGGGCTGCATTTATCCGGCTGTTAATTGGTACCAAAGAGTCTTTGAAAGGGAACTACTTCGCTCCCATTGCAGCCCTTGTTTCTGAAAGGCTATAGCTGCTGTTCAGAGATGCCCCCAGGCTTTTCCCCACAGGAATTCATCTTTGGAGCTACCCTCCTCAAGGCCATTACCCAGCTCAGGCTGGGGCTATTACAGAAAGCCAGAGAACTTTCTCCTGTTCACTGGTGACCTCCGGGATGTCTCCACCTGTTACAGTTTCGATGGCAGCCCGTCGAAAGCCACTGCAGGGAAGATCTGTAACAGCTGCTTCAGCATCTTCTCCCAGCTCCTCCGTCCCAGGAGGGCAGCCGGACTCGCCTTTGAATGGACGGCTGTCCAGCCCTCCCCACTGTTCCGGAGTCCCAGCGAGTGTGTATAGCACCAGCTTCCCATGGCTGCTCGGCTTGGGGCAGCTCCGTTTTCTCTGAGGTAAGCTGGGCAGGGAGCAGGGCTTCGTGCTAGAGGGAGGCAGGTGACATCTAATGAAAGGACATTGTGGGTTCGGGGCTCTGGGTGGGCTCTCAGAGTTGGTCTAGGCTAGCTTCATCATTTGTCTTCATCTTCGCATGGTAAGGCCACACTGAAATCTTTCTCCCTTCTGCCTGCAGCCATGGGACAAGCAAACGCAGCGCTCACCAAAAGCACAGACCTTTAGGACAAGGAAGGACCTCAAAAGACATTTATTCCTGCCCCAACCCCCCCACCCAGGGAGAAACAAGAAGAAGTTACATGCTAGGCACTGGGTTAGGGGCATGGCTCTGGCATCCTCAGCTCCCAGCTGACCAGGGTGATAAATGCTATTTTAGAAGCTTTCCAGGGACACTGAAAACACAGAGGAGGGGCATTACAACGTGACTGTGTAGCAGGTCATGGAATGATTCTTGGAGGAGGTGAGGCTGGAGCTCATTCTGAAGGGATGAGTCAGAATCAGCTGGTAAGAGGACAGTTGTCTGGGGGCCAGAGACCCGAGTCCTGCCCCCAACAACATCTCACAGATGGCCTTGCTCTAAAATCTCTACAAAAAAAATAGGTGGCGAGAAAGCCTAATTGAAATTAGCACAGAGAAAAGCGAAGCCACGCTCCTTTCTCGGACCTTTCTGTCCTGGGTCCCCTCCAGCAGGCGAGAAGACCAGAGGAGCTGTTGACCACAGTGCTTGTCAACAGCGGCAGGGCCTGGAAATCTGGTGACACGCACATATTATTCTCTTTTTGTATTTGAAGTGACAAGTGAGAACATTGCTGTCTGCAGTTTTCTACCCTGAAAACCATAAGGGTTTGCAAACTGGGGATTTCTCTGATTGCAACGAGTTCTTGCACAGGCTGTTCCTGTCTGCACTGTGGGAACGGGAGCTTGCCTGAGCCATCAGCTCTCCACAGGTCAGCATCCCCTTCTCAGGCTCTGTACTATTAATGCTTATCTATTAATTCATTATTTGCATGTACCATGTGTCTTTTTAGTGCCATGCACTAGACTAGAAGCTACTGTACAAAGATGACACGGTTACATCCCTGAGACACGTGTGGTTCAGCAGGAGAGACAAACAAGGAAATAAATGGGTGACGACAGGCGAGGGTCATAAATCCTGTAACAAAAGCACGCGTTGAATGGACAGGGATGAGGGCTGCTGCGTGGGAGGGTCAGAGAGGGGCTCCTGGAGAAGACAGTCCTTGCACAGAGACTTTGAAGGAGAAAGAGAAATTAGTTGGGCGCACACGTGCATACAGGCATTAGAGGTGGGGGAAGGGGATTTGTTTAAAACTCTTCTGAACACACCAATTTCACTGTGCTATTTCTTCAAGTACTCTGAGTACAATTCTAACTACCTAGTACTTAAACCATAATTCCGGGGGGATTCTATCCACCTTTCTATCAGTTTGAGAGTTAAATACTCTTGAAACTTGGACTCCCCATGCAGTACATTTTTAGGGTAAGTCTCATGGCTGGAGGACACGTCAGAGACCATTTACTCACAATCCTCCTTTCCGGTGCCCACATCTCCTTTGCAACATCCTTGAGAAAGACCTTTTCAGGTATTTTCAGGTATTTTACTGATAATAAAGTGAAAATATAGAAAGGATTCTGTAGACTTGAACTTCTGCTTTATACTCAAAAGAACACGAAACATTAAGGTTACGGACCAGACCATAGGTAGATGTTGACCTTGAGCAGGTTGCTTAGCCTCTGTGATTCTCAGTTTTGCCATCTGTAACATAATAATATATCCAACCCATGGGGTAATCTTCGAGGTAGATTTTGCCCAGTACCTGGTACAGAGTAAACCATAAATTGTATGCTGTCCATCTATCTACTCTCTATCCTACCTAATAAGCCCCACCCCTCCCCCCATCCTAAATAGGCAGTTGGACCACCTACAGTTCCTCTGCTTACACTTGAATTCATGTGTCCTCTCACTGAAAGTCATCGTGAAACCTCAGGGAGAGCATAAAAATAAATTTCATCAGGAAAAAGCATGGCTCCTGGCACGTTTTATAACACTTTACAATGTGAGAAATGAATGCCTCTTGGGAGTTGCCGTGTAAAACCGGAGATGTTAAATCTAAAAGAAAACTGAAGGGGGGGTTTATGTGGGGGTGTATGTCCTGCTCTTTTGTGTCCTGGTCCATGTCCCTTCGAAGGACTAAAGGACCCAGGGTACATGTGCCATTGACCATCCAAGTTCTGTGGCAGCAGTGTGACATGGACAGGCTGATGGGGACCCAGCACATGTCACTCCCCAGTGCCCACGTCAAAACTTGCTGACGTACAACTTGAACATACAAACCTAGGTACCTTCTATTCCCAATACAAACTCTTAAACCTAACAGGCTGATTTCCTTACTGATCTCCCATACATGCTAAAACCAGGCTGACTTCGTTTGCTCTTTGCTATTCCCCCAGCTTCTCTTGTCTCCCTTCTATCTTTGCAAACCCTTCTCATCCTGCGAAGCCCATCCTCCAAGAAGCCTTCTTTCAGCCATTCATGCATGCATTCATCTTATGACTTTATCACCATCTCTGAACTCTATCGCCAGTTATAAAACATTAGTGTGTTCTCATTTCTCTCCAATTTCATAGACAATTTCCTCACCTCAATTTTAAGAGGATAGAAGTCAAAAATTGTGCCCGGAAATAGGGTATCAGAACCTGCCCTAGCATGTTAGATTGATTGATACGTTATTCTTAAGCCTGCTCACTGATCGATATCCCCGAGAAGTAGTCCCAGGTGTTAAGATATCCAAAAAAGTCATACAAGAATGATTTAAAGGTACTTAAACTTAAGCACTTTCAAATGAACTGTTACCTTGGTATCTGAAGAATAAGCAAAAGTCCTATACACCCGAACTCCATCCCAGGCCAATATTTTCTAATGGGAGCACATGGACTTCCAACTGCGACATTTGCTGTGGGTCCCAAGCAAGGGAGGGCCTCTGACACTGTGGTCGTTGGGTGACTGGGGCTTTACTTGGCAACCCACGTGAGCAGCAAGCAAGAAGAGGCAGAGGTGCCAGCTGGTGCTGGGATGCAGTCAGGGCCTCTTCCAGAGCCCTCCGCCCTTTGTCACTAAGGAAACGAGGATGGATTTTTTTTTTTTTCTGACATGGCGTGCATAAAGAATGAATCACCATTGCCGTCCTCTGGGCACTTGGATCCAGGATGGCAATAGAGGAATCACACATGCAACAACAACACAGTGTGTCAAGGGTAAGAGGTGTGTGTGGGAATGCACACGCTCTGGCGTCTCGGTCTGGGATGCTGGACCCACATGGGAAGTCAGGAAAAGAAGCCGTGGGGAAGAACACAGGCGCAAAGTGTGGTTTTGAGTTCATTTGAAATGAAGGCATTGAAGCAGACACGTACTTAGTGTCACTGGAGATAGAATAGAAATGGGGGTGGCCTTGCTGGGAAGGTAATTTGGGAAGCTGGGGAGGGGCATGAAGATAACAACTGAAGCAGGTAGATAAGTCACCAGGCATAGAGAACTTCCGTACGTGCTGTTTTTTTCATCTTTAAGTCGATGTTGATAACACTTGATTTCCACTCCCTGTGCAGTTCTGGGAGTTATTCTTACATCTTGAAAGCGCTTTATTTAACTGGCACGGACTGATCGAGCGGGTGGGCTTTCCTCTGGCCACTGAGAAGTTCCTGGGAGGTTTTAATAGAGGGAAGGGGGCTGGAAGCTACTGCCCCTCGCGCTCAGGGCACGACAGCTGAAAGGAGGTGGCCCCTGGCCTGACTGTGACCCTGTTGGAGGGGACCAATGGAGGTGTCACGTTGAGGACAGGTCCAAAACAATCTAGCAGTTTCAGTGGCAGAATGGTTCTTCTATCAAACAATCAAACTGTAGAACAAAGCATCCTGGGACCTAATTAAGACAGTTCAAATCAGCTGGTATCAGCACCCTAACAATTAGCTTAAGCACTATTAATAATGCCTTGGCCTATTCATGGTGGTGTCCTCCTGTTTAAAATGCTTTTCTCTACATGCCTTATATTTATACTTACATGTGCTCTAGCTAGATAAAGCTGCCACATGGTGGGCACTCTCTGTACATTAAGCACTGTATTACAGGCTTCACACACAGGGCTGGCTTCACAGGTGTACCTGTGCAATAGCATGGGAGCGGGACCCCACACTTGGCTTAGCTCTCTGCGGAGCCATCTTGAAACTGAGTAATTTTTGAACAAGGGCCCCACACTTTTCTTTAACACTGAGCCTTGCCTACTGTGTAAGTGGTGCTGTACACGTGCTATTTTCTGTAATCCTTACGACCACTCTTTGTGATAAGATGGTCGAGGTGATTTCACGGATCAGGAAAGCGGCACTCACAGAGGAGTTTGCCAGGATCCTCGCCATGCCTGCGCTGGTCTTTCCACTCTGGCCTCTGTGGCTCCCAAGTCTTTGTCCTCAATCCGCAGGTCCAGGTGAGTGTGCTCACAGCCAACCTCCAGCAAAATCCCCCCGGGGGACTCAGGACGTGCAGATTTCTAGTGAGCAGGCTCTGTGGACGGGGGTCCTGGGAGTACGCATTAGAATTCACTGCCTAGGTCTTTCTTGTCTGCGCTCAGCCTGAGAACTAAATCCCCATGTCAGGGGTTCCCGCCCTCTTGGCCCCACCGCGTAGGAAATACGTTTCACATCAGGACCCAGCACCCCCGCACGACTGCGGTGTCCTTAAGTGTTGTGCTCGCCCCGACTGCCTTAGAGGCCCTGCGCTCCTGCCGTTCTGTTCCAGTTCGCTTTCACGCCCGCAGTGACTCACGGTACAGATCGCAACTTGTAATTTGGGAAACTCGGTGTCGCAGGGCTTGAATCTAACGCTGGGGAGACTCAAGGTGGAAGCAGAGCTCCTCTTCCACTTAGAATTGCTTAAATTAGAGGTTTTACATGTTTTTGTTCAACTCTTGAAAATCTGATTAAAACGAAGACCGCATTTTACAGAAAAATTCACGTACACACGGACTATCTTGTATCTTTTCAGGGAGCCTCTGGACCTTCCTCTTTCTCAGTCTCCCGATAACTAATCCCTAACTGAAGTGTAGCTCTCTGCAGAAGCAAGACCAAAGAGTGGGCGGGGCGACCTCCCACCATTACATCATGGTGGGGGCGGGGCTTGAAGTTCCAGGAATTTATTTCCTTTCAGTCTGAAAGTCATAAAGCCTGCTGCCCAATGGTGGTTCTTTTTTATTTTCTACTTATCTGATATCACAGGAATGCAGTCATTAGAGAAAAATGTTGCCAAAGGATAAGGATGGCTGAGTGAATGCATTTTTAAGGAAACAGAGGTCATTAATCGACATGGCACAGATCACTAAAAAAGAAGGGTGGGAAGGAGAAAGGACATCCGCGGTTCCTGGCTCACTTGGGCCCCGCTGGCTCTGGATCAGGAATCGGGACAGGGACGGGCACCTAGCGTTCCCCTGGGATGTGTTCTGCTCTGACTACGCACAGCCACAGCATGTCTCAGGAATCTCCGAGATAGCCCAGGAGTGGCGTGCAACCTTGGAGTTGTTTGGGCAAGCCTAGAATATTTCGCTTTCTTTACAAGAAGGTTATGTCTAGTCCCAGTGATTAAGGAGCTACTCAGATGCACCTCTGAACTTGAAATGGAAAAAAAAAAGCTGAGAAGAGACACCCCCATGTTTAGTCATGCTGTCAGCATTAAGAAGAGGTCGGGGGAGGGGATGGACAGTTTGGGGAGAGGGCTTTGGATCAGGCGCTGTGAGCCTGGTCATTCCACTCACCAGGGCCGAACCCCACTGGGTTCACTGCTGTTCAGGGATGAGCTAAGTAGAAATGGAGAGTGTTTAGAACATGGAATTCAACCGAGTGAAATAAATTTACGCTTTTACATTTGTGTGTCTATGTTTAAAACTCTTACGTTTTTCTATGAATTCATTCTGTGTTTTGCAACAATGTCAGTTTTTGCCAGGTTTGAAGTTTGGAGGGAAAAATACCTGGCTTTTCAGCATAGATAGTCTGAGAAGCACCATTCTAGAACAATGCGTGGGTGTCTGGAAGCCTAGGAGAGTAATTCAAAGACACGAGCGATAAACCCCTCCCTCGGAACCAGGCCTCACCTCACGTGAGTGAGTACAATTTTCAGTAGTATTTTGGTCGCCATCTGAGACAGCTAAAGTGGATGGTCAGTGCTCTCTATTGGGGACTTTTCTGATGGCATCACAGAGATTTACCATAAATGGAAGAGAGTCCTTTAAAGCCTGTATCGACATACTTACTTATTTATATTATTTGCTTATATTCGACCTCACCAGGCTTCGAACACCTCTTATAGGCATTGACTGTGGGGTGCAAAAGGCTGCCTTCATTTGCTCGGCAGAGAAAATGAGACACAGAGAATAAACACCACTGGGACATGCTGAAGCAGGGCATGAGACCCAGAGTTCCGATCATTCCATTCATCTGGGATGGCTTAACATCCAGACCTCACTTCCTCCCCAGAGGAGGTTCTGGGGGGCCAGGATTATGTGCATACATTGCTTATTGTTTAAACCTCTTGCTCTCACAAACAAATGGTCCATAAAAATAGCAGGCAGAAAAGCAAACCAAAGCAAACACACTTCTTTAGTAATGCACTGAAGCATCTTACCAGAATGAGTTTCCCCATGTCGACCTGCAAAATAATTCCTGCAGTACAAATAGTTGTGGTCTCGTCTTGGGAAAGAATGTCAGCAAGCCCACAATAACACATCTCAGCTCTCAATTAAAATTGTATTCCGCACTCAGGGAAAGAGAGAGTTTTGTGACTTTTCTTTTTCTGGGTCTGTGGACCCAGGGGAGTGAATGCTGCTCGAATTCAGAGCCGCCCAAAGCCAAGGAGAACGGAATGGGCCCGTTGGGAGAGAACTGTTAAGGAGTTGCAAAGAGCAAGCCATGGTTCCCAGCATTATTTTAAAGCCATCTCAGCAGAGGCTCATGGTTCTATTCTAGGAAGGATGGTTTTCACGTGTAAGCAGGCATAGCTGTGTCCTTCAATGTGTTCGCAGGTGATCGATTCCTCGGGACTGCTTAAAACTTCGTTCCAGTCAAGCAGACCAGCTTGTCTTCTCCTGCCCCCAGCAAGCCCCGTCTGGCCGCCACGCTTTGGCCCGTTACATTCTCATCAGAGAACAGATGACTCAGGCCTCTTCACGCAGACTGGGTCTTTCCGTCTTTCAAAATGCTGCTTCATGCCCTGCTCTGCTCAACCCCACGTAGCTCAGACCCACATAATTATGTCCTCATGGTCCTGAGAGGTGATTCCACACTGCCTGTCTATGAGTTACTTTCCTTTATGGGTGCTTTGGGCTTTTGGGGGTGTGTGTGTTCAGGTCCTGGGGGTGCAGCGGTGAGATGTGGTGAGTAGGGGTCCCGGTGTAACTGACTTCATTTGAGCTCCTCGACTGGAGGGACAGTCCCCTCCAGTGGCATCAGAGTGTGGTGGAGTCTGACATTCCCCGGAACTGTGTGTGACTTTGGGGAATGCCCATAGGTTTGCTGCGGAGATGAAGCAAAGTGACGAATTTTGGGAACTGCAGGGCGCTCAGTAAGTGTCACATAATAGGAGGCGTCCATGTTTTTGTGACTCTAGCGCCAGGCTTGGTGTGTAGCTCCCTGACTGCTGGTGGTTTTTGTTGCCGTCGCTGTCGTAGTTGCTTCGCAGACATGACCCACATTTTCTCCTCTGAGACAGAGAGGCAGTCATTAAAGCTGACACACCTTGTCTTTCACTAACTACTCATCCTTCTTGGGCCGGTGCTTATGAGGTTAGTATAGCTTGCATGGACTGAGGTTTCTGGAGCATAGCTAATAATAGTAAAGTAATAATAATAGTAGTAGCAATAATAGTAAAAGAAACAATGACAATAAAAGATTATTACCAAGAGATAATTATGATGCTTAGAATTATATTAGGCAATTTACGGAATGGCTACACAACTTGCGGGCCCAGGGTAGGGCCTCTTATTTAAAAATCATTCAGAATTTCAAGAAAGCCAAAACAGAGCATGACACCGAGCTCAAGGTTATGAATGCAGTGCAGGCTCAGTGTGACTGCGCAGGGCGCACACGCCCAAGGCCAGCTCCGCCTGCAGGAACGGCACTTACTCCCATTGGGTGCGGTTTCTTTCCTTTTGTCCAATAGGCAGAGAGGACCGGAGGGTTCCCGAATCCTGGGAGGCCCCGCCCACCCTATCCGCTGTCTCTTCAGTGCACAACTCAGGCCCTAGCTCAAACGGCCATGTGCTTCTATGCGAATCTCTATATCCAGTACCTATTCTTAAGTGTGCACTAATTGAACACACTTAGAATAATTTTTAGTGTGTTAGTTGGCTTAAGAAATTTGACCTCCTCCCACTGAAAGAAAATATCTAAATCATTAAAGTTGTAATTAGTCCACAAGCTTTCTCCTAATCACCATCGAGGCCAAGTTTCTCTCCGTTTCTCCATCTGCGTGCTCCCCCTCTTCCCCGCCCCTGACTCACAAACACATACTCTCCAAGCTCTAAGTTACATCTTTTCATGATTTATTTCCTAATTCCAGTTTGCTCTTGGTTTTAACTCTAATCTAATTTCATCCCTATAAAAACATCACACAAGCTACATAATCCAACTTGGCCTCTAGGGCCAGACCTGATTTTATTTCACATTTGTAGCAGGTGAGTTCACATGGTTACTCACCCAGTTCTCTGTTCTGAGCACTCACCTCCACGTCTCAGTTGCACTTAGGGTCTCAGATTCAGCATGCTGACGGGTGTTTTCAGGACGGGTGAAAGGGACGAGAGACGTGGAAGGTGGCTGTGGAGTTGGCAATGCCTCTGTGGATGTCCAGGTGTCCAGGGCACAGACCCAGAAATGAATGAAAAGAGCCGGGGTTCCGGGCTGGAAGACCCAGTGTTCCAGGCGAGTTTGTCATAAAATGCATGCCACTCGGCAATCAATTCACTTTTGACGCTTGGTTTCTTTCCTGGGGAATGA
Organism: Trachops cirrhosus; assembly: GCA_028533065.1. Lineage (NCBI taxonomy): Eukaryota > Metazoa > Chordata > Mammalia > Chiroptera > Phyllostomidae > Trachops > Trachops cirrhosus. The sequence continues at coordinate 85,385,577 of CM052546.1, read as the reverse complement.
ACTCAGAATATTTGTCTGCTTACCAAACTTTTAGTGTGGCTTACAGGAGATAATATAAACAAAGGCCTTAGAAAATACATATAAATATTGGCTCTTTTTATTTTATCTTAGGATTTTTATTGAGGTGTAGTTTCAGGTATACAGTGCAATGATTCAATATTTGTATAGATTGCCAAATGATTGTGCAAGTCTGGTTAACATTTGTCACTCTATCTAGTTGCAAATTTGTTTTCTTCTGGTGAGAACTTTTAAGATCTATTCTCTTGGCCACTTTTAAATATGCAATACAGTATTATTAACTATAGTCTGTATTATGTACATTACATCCCCATGACTTATTTATTTTATGACTGGAAGTTTGTACTTTTGACCCTGAATCTTCACCCACTTCACCTACCCCCAGCACCCACCTCTGACAATGACCAATCTGTTCTCTGTATCTATTAGCTTGTTTTGGGGTGGGTTTTTTTGAGATTCCACATATAAATGAGATCATAGGGTATTTGTCTTTCTCTGACTTATTTCACTCAGCACAATGCCCTCAATATCCATTCATGTTGTCAAAGATGGCAACATTTCATTCTTTTTTATGGCTAAACAATAAATACATTATTCTTTCTTTATTGATTAATCCTTTGGTGGACATTTAGGTTGTTTCTAGAAACAACCTAAAGTTACTAGAAACAACCTAAATGTTACAATAGCCATGTCTTGGCTATTGTAAACAATGTTGCAGTAAATATGGTGCAGACATATTTTCAAGTAAGTATTTTCATTTTCTTTGGGTATGTATCCAAAAGGGCAATTGCTGGATTACATGGTACTTCCATTTTTCATTTTTTTCAGGATCCGCCATACTGTTTTCCATAGTGGTCGCACCAATTACCATTCCCACCAGCAATGCCCAAGGCTTCCTCTTTCTCCACATCCTCACCAACACCTGTTATTTCTTGCCTTTTTGATGAATGCCATTCTGGCAGGTGTGAGGTGATATCTCATCGTGGTTTTTATTTGCATCGCCCTGCTGATGAGTGATAGCAAGCATCTTTTCATGTAGCAAGTGGCCGTCTGTAAACATTGGCTCTTAATGAAGGTGAAGATGAGTATTGATGCTCCTATCAGAAGATTCCTTTTCACCTTCGTTTGCCTCTGTTACCCTCTGGACTAGCAATTAACACTGATTTGTTCTTTCACTTCTCACGTCATTCTATCAAGATTGCTTGTTCTTGAACTGCGCGAGTCATGTGACCACGTGTAGAAGTGACTCTAAAACAATGAGAACATCTCTTTAAAACAGTTTTCAAGGTTTTATGCCTATTTCAAAAAGGCTCCATTGTTCAGTGTTTTAAATGCTTCCTGAAAGCATGATCCAACTTGGTGAATACGAGAAAATACTGTTGAAACTATCACACTTCTAACATTTAATCATGTGTGAGATTATCCAATTTAATCACCCATGCTACTCATCAGAGTTGATTCTGAATGACTCAGCATTAAAAGCGAACCCTCAGAAGACGACGGCTGACACCACAGACAACACACAAAGGCATCAGCCACAAAGCTCCAGACACAAACACAGAAGAGGAGTTCCTTCCCGGAGGGAAGGTTCCGCTCTACTTTTATGATATAAGGCTTGCTGCATTTATGTAAAAATTAGTCTTAGAACAGCACTAAGCACATAGTAGGCCCTCAATAGTATGCAGTTGATTTGTGGCTTAGTGTAAAGGTGGAATTGAGGTTTGAAACGGGACAAGTAGATAGCAAAAGAATGGTTAAAAATATTACAAAGGAAGTACATTTTTTTGCATGTAAGTAAACCTGGCTTCTAGCCATGGCGATCTTTTGAGATGCATATTCCATGATTTTCATGCTTTTAAAAAGCAGCATTTATAACTTTAGGAATTTGGATACTTGTTTTAGAACTGGAAAAAGAAGATAAGGCAAGTAGTAAAAAAAAAATGTTAAACCGAAGGCTCGTCAGCTGAGATATTTAGCAAATGGCTGGCAAGCGCCCAAGGGGTGACTGTGGAGAGCCAGTCTGGAAAATGAAGGGACACTTAAACTGGGGTCCTTTGCTCAGGAGTGACAGTATACTGAGGCTGTCTGAAAGTAATGCGGGACCTGGAAACGTGTGCTGAAACTCAGGAAGTTACTAGACGAGCGTATGATTCATGCCTCCGGGCGGTGCTGGCTGAGCGACTCCGTATTCTAGGCCCTGCAGTGGGCATTGGAGATGAGTGCTGGAAAGATCGCTCTCAGTGTCTCCCGGTCAGTCCTGACGGGGAGAGAGATGAAGGCTCCACCACCTGAGTGAGGAACAGGGGCTCAAGTTTTATGGGGCAAACAGGGAAGCACCTGCCAGCACTGTTTCTTTATCTGGAAAAAAAGAGTATTTCTAAATTGGCTATAAACATAGATTCTTAGGTATTCCACGATTCTTGCAGAACTGCTAAAATATGGACAGTTTATCTGGGGCCAGTGGAAACAGGAAAAGTACCAGTGATGGAAGATAAAGCAATTTATAATGATGAAATGTAGAAGTGTCCTGGTGTCAGTGCAATAAAGCTGAGATAATATTACAACACGTAGATCAAATACAAGTCACCTGGTCAGGAAGGTGTCTTTGTTATGGTTTTAAAGTACCCAAGCTACTTGTGGAACCAGTTGAAGCCGTTTAGACAAAAGCTTATTGGAGAAAGGCCAGAATATCAAGAAAGAAAGCAATTACCTTTAGATTGGAGAAAAGATCTAGCTACTGCAATTCATTACTTAAAAAAAATTAAACCTGGGTGCTTCTGTTTGTTAAAAGAGAAAAATAACCAATGTGTAACATAAAAGGTTATGTGTATCGTGGGTTTTGAGCTGTGTAGTCACTGAAAGTAAGTGCCTATCAAAATGTAAACTTCATGTGAGTGGGATTTTTGTCTGTTTTGTCTACAGCTCTTTCTGAAGAGCTTTGAGTAGTGCCTGGTGTTAGCAGGGCTCAGCGTTTGTGAATGAATGAATGAATGAATGAATGGTCAAGTAACAAATGGTGTCAATACTTATGTAGGAGAGAAGAAACTCATCGGAAGTGTAAGTAATGTGACACCACTTAACATAGAAAAAAACAATCTGAAGGGATTAAATAAGTTGAGTGCATGGAAAGAAGCTACGAAAGTGATGACTGTATACTAACAAAATAAGTATAAAAACATAAGGGAACGGTTCACCCAGAATGTGGTCCGAGAAATCAGATAATCAAATTACTAGGTTGTTTATAAGGGTGTTGAATTACATTATGTTTAATTTGTCAGTGCTCAGTGAAAGGTAACTAAACTCTTTCTTTGGGGTGGGTACCATAAGGCTTTCAAAGGGTCGTTTTGCTTCCTAAGCAACATTACAAAACTACAGTTTGGAAGGCACACTGATGTGGGTGCAGCCACACCTACACGAGTCTACACGTAACCAGTCTCTTTACTGGAAGATGATGCTATTAATGCTCATTTCATCTGCATTTCTCCATGTTGCCAAAGACCAGTGTGTAACTCACCACCAGTGGTCACACCACGTGTCTCGTCCTTTTTGTTACTGTCCTGGTCCGCACTTCCACGGGATGCGGAGAGGCTTCTGCCCGGGAAGAGCCACCCAGCTCCCGAGGACTCCTCCGTGAGGTGGACCTGCCAGCTGGGGCGCTCTCGGCACTCTGTCGTCACGGTATTCCACTCCTGATTTTTCATCCTGCCTTTGCAGTGCTTCCTCCCGACCATGGAAGGACTTGCTGTTAGTACATGCTGGTCTATGGAGAGGCTCACTTAAAAGACTGTTGATATCCGCGATGAGCAATTCCTCCATATGGGTAAAAATGAACGATTACGGTAAAATTAGCAGCCCTCTGGGAAGCTACTAAAAGAGTCACGTTGCCACTCAATCAATAATATTTATTGGGAAAATAGTTTGTATACTGTGTGAACTCTTACCCGCTTCTATAGTCCCTACTTGCAATGATTCTCCTATATTTTCAATTCCTGTATGTTGCTTCTTAGAAATTCAAAAGAACGTGGAGGCACAAGAAATTTTACTACATGAAACAGGTCAATAGTGCTCATTTAGGAAACTGGGTAGCTACAAATTGCTAGGCACTGTGCTTGGTCGGAAGTAAGACGTTCCCTTCCCTGTCCCGGGGCCCAGTCTGGCGGGCAACCAGCCAGGCGCACAGTGTGTCCAGGGCACAGAGGTCGGGCCGGCACAGTGATTGATTAACTCCTTGGGTGTCGGGAGGAGCAGGGGAGTCAAGAGGTTTCAAAAGACCAACTCTGAGGCCATCAGACAGAAAGAGGGGAGGGCATTCCAGGAAGAGAGAAGAGATGCCTCAAAGGCACACAGGAGTCAGCAGAATGGTGCGTTTGGGGAATTCCAGCAGGGCAGCATCGCAGAGTCCGGGGCGCTGGTGGGAGTGGACGGGCAGAGATGAAATATCACTCAGACGGAGATTGCGTCGTGAGGTGCGCGGTAGCCCAGGCTGGACAACCCCAGTGAGCTGACCTTGGCTGCCAGCGGCAGCTATGAAGACACGTGTGGGCTGTATAATCACAAGGACTTTCCAGTTCTTCTGTAGCCACATCTACACCGTAAAAGGCAGCAGCCTTACTCAGTTTTTAACATAAAAAAATCATTTCTCTCGAGGCCCCTTTCCATTTCAGTGGTTCCGCATTTTAAGTGGTGACAGTTGGCATGCAAAAAATGTACCTTGTTAATGATAGGAAAGCAATCAGAACCCAATTTATTTTATGAAAAGAACTGGTTGTTCTTTTCCTGAAGGACATTAACCACGTTTCCCTTTACTCTTTGTTACCTTACAGAATTGCCCATCTTGTAGTTTTCTTGTGTGGGTTAACGGAAAGATGGCAGATAGCCTTGTATCCTTCTGAAACAAAGTATGCCCTCAATAAATAGTGACTGGCCAAGTCTATCAGACATTTGATACATTTAAAGGACAGGATATAAGAAGTGCACAGTTTTATGAGTTTATTATGAAGCTCACTGAATCTGTCACATTTGAGAAATTCCTTGCTTACAAACAAGTGCAATCTGTCAACATTCATTTATATGAATCCACCATGTTTTTTGTTTTGTAAAAAGAATATTATAGTGCTAACTGCTGGTAATTGTTAGGTGAAGAACATTCTCTTGGAACAGCAAAGTGCTTGGCCTGCGGTAGAGGGGTACTTAATAAATGCTGAGTCAAAGAAGGATTTATTAATAGCCTCTAATCAAGGCCTTTGATTCTTCAGCCACTAAATCTCTTTATTTTCAGTCATTACCTTATGAGAAGTGCTACCCAATAGAGATATGATTTCTCCCGTGTGTAAGTTTATACCTGTCAGTATGCACATTTGAAGCAGTAAGAAGAAACCGTTGAAATTAATTTTAATAATATATTTCATTTAACCCAGCATACCAAATGTTAGCATTTCAATACGTAATCAATGATGTTAAAGAGAAATCTTATGCGTTCCTCCTCCTAAGTCTTTAAAAGTCTAGTGTGCATTTTATACTTACCATGTGTCTCAATTCGGATGATACATTTCCATCAGAAGTACTTGATCCACACTGAGATTTCAGAATATGCATAGTTGAGAAGGTAGAGAGTCACAGATCCGAGTTTTTCCCAATGTAATTTAAAATTTTTCAAGAACTGAATAAAAAACATCAGCTTGTAAATTATTTAAGATGAAATCAAAGAAAAACTTCAGTTCCTCGGTGGCACTAGTGACCTATCAACATCTGGACGGTGGCACGCAGCTCCTGTTCCGGCCAGAGCAGTTCTAGAGAACTCTGCGTGGTCTCAGGGCTGTGGGCGGGCAAGGCTCTTTTAGCGTGTTTCAGTGTGCGTTTAGCGCCCAAGGCTCTTATTTTTCTTTTGTTTTCTCAATATTTCATTTTCCCCGAAACCTCTGTTACCCCGGCATCTTCGGTTAGAAATCTCTAAATTAAACATGCCACACTTGGCTAATAGTCCTAAAGAAAATTCCTCAAAGCCTTAAAATATCCCTTGTCATTTCTTCAGAGTCACAGGCACGAGGAGCTGACTGCGGTGACACAAGAAAACTGTGCCCCTCAGCAGTCTCGTGGGTGAGTAGGGCTGTGGCCACGCGGCTCTGATTCCATCGTCGCCCTGCCTCCTGCCATTTCCAGGGGAGGACGACTCACCTAGGGGCACACACGCCTTTTCGCCTTTTCGGAAACACACTGACTTGCTCTAACCTAGGCAGAGGGGATTTTCATTGTATAACAAGCCCCCAGTGGCAGGCATGAATTATTTAAATGCCTTTTTGTGTGTGTGGATAAAGTTGTTTCTAATCTGTTTTGTTAACCACAATTGTGGATTTGAGTTACCCATCCAATAAAGATACATCCGATAAAGACTCTTTTTGAATGTAGCTCCACTGTCATAAAACATTTTTAATGGGTTGATTAAAAAATAAGTATCCCTTACTATTGTTAGGTAACTTTCAGTTAAGTTTCACTGTGAACACAGTGTAGCACATATAGGTAAGGAATTTGCCCTTGACTTTTACTGTACACCCTGAAGTCTTAGAAGCCAGTGTGCCCGGATCCTGGGCTTCCCTTTGAGCCCTGTCTCTAACTAGCCATCAGATCTTACAGGTGTGATGAAGCGTACTGGGTGAACAATACCACACATCACAGTGACCTTCTGTGCGCCATTGTCCTGGTGTACCTGTGATCTTGAGTAAGTCAACTGAGTGGACTTCTGTAAAGGTAACTATGCTTGCCTGACTCACAGGTAAAGACATAGGATAATATGCCGGTGGGCACGGAAAAGCAAAATCCAAGCTACCAGCTGAAGCGGTGATTTATTTTCCAAAGGGGTTGAACACCCATGCACCGACACCTGTTTATTCCCAGGGTAGGACGGGCACTATTGTAACCCACGGTGCTCTGGGGCAGCTGCAGCAGGCAAGGTGCTGTGGACACCGTGAGCAGCCCCTGCGGGCCGCTGTGGCTGCAGTTCATCAGAAAAATACGGGCTCTGCCCTTGTGCAACCCCTGCACATCTTGGTGATTCAGGATGTCCGCAGAGCTGCGAGAGCCTGGCATTCCCAGTCGCACACCGCAATTCAGTTTGCGGCCATGTGGTTCCAAAGTCTGAACTGTGTGTGTGAGGAGTGCTCAGCACCAAAGGGATCTCGTGATTTTATTTGCTTTGTGAAACTAGGAAATGTTTACAAGATGCAATGCTGAAGAAATAAATACATAGATGGTGTTCTAGAAGTAAATACATACTGAGTGAGAGGTTTTTTTTCTTAGATCTCTGTATTTGCTATTTTTGAGTCTTTTGGAACATGGTGGAAGGGTCCAGTGTTAATTTTTCAGAAACCACCTTTAAGAAGTCAGGATAAAAGCCACCTGGTGCAGGGCTTCTTTTTCTCAAATGGGTGAACTTGCAGCAGAGGTGGAATTGCCCATCTTGAGATTCGCATTGGAAGCTTATAAATTGGATCTACCTTCTTCTGTCTATTGCTCCTTTTATCTGCCTGCCCATCCATGAAAGGAAGTGAAGAAGAAATATCGGGAAGATGGGCAAAGATGATAGGAAGGCTTTTGTCCTAGAGGCTGGTGTGCAACATGTAAGCTCTCAAATAAGACAGAAGCTGCAGCACTGCTTTTGAGGGGGCTGCCGGGCCCCTTGCACAGGGACGTAGCAGAATGTGAGAAGCGGCAGGTGGGTGGAAGGGTGGGGAAGCCACCAGAAGGTAGGACAGGGCCAAAGTCAGAGACTGCGCTCCTCTGTCCCTAAACAAGCTCGCTAAGTGACACTTCCTTGTGTCCCAGGAAGTGACGATCAGCCCGTGTAGACGTTTTGACTCCCGGCTGTCACCTACTCCGGGGGTGCCGCGGTGGGCCCCGGGTGACCTCTTCCACGGCCCCCCATTCCCAGGGAGACCGCGCCGTCCGCGCCACCTGGGCGAGCTGCCTGGCCTGAGCCCCTGCTGGCGTCTCTAGGGTCTTTTGTGCCCTGTGCTCAACTATTAGGGTGGCCCTGACATCGCCGGCTCCCTGCAGAAGGGGACTGAGAGAGGACTCCGAGGAGGGCAGGGGTTGAGAAAGCTTGGCGACAGGGTCGGAGTAGGGTTTAAGATGGGAGAAGTCCCGAGGTAGCAGGTCGGCGGCGCAGGAGCCGCGGTCCGATGCACCCAAATCTGCCCCAGCGACAAAAAAGGGGCCAGCGTCCCACCTCCACCCGGCAAAACCCAAACACCAAGAAAAAGAAAAGGCACCCGAGGCGCTGAGACGCCTGTACTCGGCGGGTGGGGCGCGGGACGAAAATAAACAGGGACCCGCGCGCAAGCGAGCGCGGGAGGGGAGGAGGAGGCGCCCCGCATCCCTAATGAGGGAATGAATGGAGAGGCCCCGCGGCTGGCGCCCGCCCACCCGCCGGCCGCCGCCAAGTGCCTCTGGGCGCTGCGCGCCGCGTCCGCCGCTCCTCCCGGCTCCGCGGCGGCGGTGAGCGCGGACCGAGCCGGGACGGGGCCCCGCGCGCGGCTGCGGCACGGCCCGCGGGCGCCGCTCACGCAGGCGGGGCGCGGGGCGCTGTCAGGGCCGCGGCTCCAGGCCCCCAGCCGCGCTCGCCTGGCCGCGATCGGAGGCGCGAGTTCACCTTCAGCCATGGCCCCGGGAGCTTAGCGGGGCCCGGACGCCGCCCCGGCGCCTCTACCCCGCGGCGCCGCCGCCGCCGCCGCCGGCCCGCCCGTGCGGAGCCCTCCCTCGCCACCGCCCGCGTCCCCGGCGCCGCCGCGGGCCGCCGCCCCCTCCCCGCCCTCCGCGGCCTCGTCCCCTCTCCGCGCCGGGGCCGCTGGTGGCACCGCCCGCGGCCTGCGGGAGCGCTGCGCCCGGCCTCGGCCCGCGCCTGCGCCCCCGGAGCCCGCACCCCAGCCCGGCCCTCGAGACCCCGGCCCGACCCCGCCGCCCGCACAAAATGTCGGCCCGGACGCCATTGCCGACGGTGAACGAGCGGGACACGGAGAACGTGAGTACCCGGGCCGCCCCCCGCAGCGGCGCGAGCGGACCCTCCTGCGACCCCCGCGACCCCCTCCGCCCGGGCCGCCGCGGCCCCCGATCACCCCCCGCGCGCCCGCCCGCCCATCGCCCACTGCTCAGCCCCAGGCTGCACCCCAGCCTCCGGCGTGAGGCTGGGGGCGCTGAGTGGAGCCCTCCCCCCGGAGGTGGTCCTGCCGGCGAGGATGGGGCGATGGAGGGCAGAGAGGCAGGGCCAGGCAGAGTGGGCATCCCGATGGCTGCACTGCGCCCTGGGTGTCTGCATCCCCACGCCCGGGCCGGCTCTAGGTCACAGACCAGCCCGCTGACTCTTTCTTCCACCCGCGCATTTCGGGCTCTTTCAACCCCTGGCACCCCCGCCCCGCGCCTCCCGCGCCCCGCATTGCCCCATGACTCTGCTTTTCGGAGCATCGTGTCCACCCCGGGGTCAGGCATGGAAGGGGCGAGAATGGTAGTAGAGGCGGATGGGTGCGTTTGTGCATAGGAGTTTATTATAGTGCCGTGATACTCCTCAGTAGTGATGAGTGGAAGAATTTCACAAACAGCTTCTGTGGCCCCGGGGTCACAGCAAAATGCTGAAAAGCCACAGGAAACCAAGCGCTTTTTATTCTCTTCCTCAAGTCAGCGGTGATAAATCAGGGCAGGCTTTACTTTAAATATCTCCCCTCCTTTTTCCAAGTGTCACAAGGTGCATTTCTTTGAAGGTAGGGTTTTCTGTGTCTTTGATCCACTTGCCCTCAGGAGTTTTTCCCCAGATGCAGATGTCGCTGGCGTTTCCAGTCTGGGAAACCAGAGGGACAAGATCAGGTTGTATTTCCACCGTCTGAAAAGTACAGTTGTGTGTGTACGTGTGAGCTCTCTTGTGGGAAAGACGTTTTAAAAAAACACCACCGAACAACTGGCATGGCCTGTGAACAGGGCCTGGGCTGGTTTTCTGTCCCGTTTCCAGGAGCTAGAAGGGTAGCAAGTTTTGAGGGGCTGTCCAGATCTCCCTAGCTGTGGAGTTAACTCGTGGGGTCTCCAGGCCTCGGGGTACCCCTGCCTTCACAGGGTTTTTAACATAAAGTGAGTGCTTGGGCAGTAAGTTCTTAAGACAAGAGATAGGAGCCAGAGGAGATGCAGGCTCACCTCTGAAGTATTCCAGGGAGGTGTGAACAGGTTCTTTGACCTTGGAGAGTAGGGGACCACAGAGAGGTAACATGACTGTGTGAAGACAGAAGAGATTCGAGGAACAGGCTATTGTTAGAAGACCCGGGAAGACGTGTGGGAATACGCTTTTGTCCTCTCTGGCGTGGTGCATTCAAAACCGTAAAGAGAGTGGGAGTCTGCCGCTCTCATACAGTATCCCTGAGCGGGCCTCGTGACTGTCGATACATAATTTTGATTGAGGGGTTGAAGAAGGTCGGGGGAAAAGATGAAAAATAGGAGAGAAGTTGATTTTAAAGCCAAGTTGGTACAGAATGTTTCTAGCAGGAACTCTAAAGAGATTCCTGTCGTTTGGTGTGTCGTTTCGGTGTGTATGAAAAGAAAGACCTTTGTTTTAATTAGCAACACATTGTGTGTGTGTTAGTTGACCTCAGAAGGGTGAGAAAACACATTTTTAAAATTTTCTTTTGGATTCTGAAGGGTACATATAGCTTTTTCCATACCTGTAGGAATAAGGCACTTTATACAGACATGAGATAGCACTGTAGAAATACGAATGCAGTATCCACGGATCACCCCCAAGAAAGCACCTTTAAGCTAAGCAATAATCATGCGGAAAATTTTCTTGTACCTTTAAAAAGGATTTTGCTGTATAAATTCCTTTGCTGTTTCTGAACGTGTTAATTCAAAGTCACTTTCAGGGTCTTGTCCCTTGTTGTCATTGTGATGTATGTAACTGTACCTACGATTATTTGACTCACATCCTGATTTCCTCCTAGTTGCCATGGAAAGTAGGTATTATATCAAAGTTGTTAATTTATCAATAAGTGTACACTCAACTTTGGTTTTGAGCTGGAAGGGCAATAATAGTGGTATTTATGACAAGGCCTCTCCCCTCAAGAAACCCACAGAAAAGGTAAATATAACCCCAAACAGTGTACAGGAGAAAACCCTGTGTAAATAGGGCTAAGTTGGTGTATAAGGTGTTTATCACAGGGACCATTAGTGATGGTTATTTAAATCACCAATCGGTGTCTCTCTGTTCTCTGGTTGATAGTAAACGTCACTATCCTTTCTTAATTTATCTCTCATCAATGAAATAAAGTAACAAACCTGCCTGATAGCTAGTGGATCAAGGCCAGCGTGGCAATCAGAAGAGTGTACATTTGTTTGTAGTGTTTCCAGTTCAAGGGACCTATTTTAAAAACTAGCTGTGAAAATTTACATTCGTATGATAACGAAAGGCTTCGCAGTCTTTTGGAATATTAAGGTCATAGCTGAAAACATTTCATTACTGCTGGAAATGAAAATAAGCAAATATGTTCATTTAAAAAAACATCTTGGCATTTTATTGAAACCATTTGCGGTTTGTATAAAAATTGGTCTAGTCATACACGAATGTATTTGGATTTTTGTATCCTTGGGTGTATGTAATATATACCCTTCCCCATATCACTAATATAGACTGAGGCTAAATTTTAAAATTCAAAAGAGGAATGTTAGGGCACCAAGCTTCTATCTACTACTGTCTGTAGCGGAGTGATTAAGAAGTGGTTTCTTTGGAAGCATTCTGTGTGTACTTTTTCAGAAGTATTTTCTTAAATGAAGGATTTGTGTCTGCATCGTTGTTAACAGGCCTCAGATGGTTGAATGCAACAGCACGACCAATGACTCACTTGAATGGAATAAATACTTTATAGGGAAGTAGAAAAGATGCGTCGCAGATAATACAATTAATTTATGCAAAATGGGCTGAATTTAGGTGGTAAAGGTTAAGTCCAGGTAAAGAATGCGTATTTGAAATACTTCTTTTTTTTTCTCCTGTTAGAGGACTTGGATAATTCCAGCATGGATATGGATAATATCCTACCGTTACTCTTGGGCACTTTTAAATGAAGCAAGAAAAGTTTTTTGTGTTTTGGAAAAACCGTAATGATAATAATTCTTATGGATACAAAATGTCCACCACACTAAGCTTTCTGTGTGCAATTTTGATCATTGTGAAGAAAATTGGTTTGACTCCTTTCAGGGCTGTTTTCAAGTGGACTTTGATTAAAGCTACTTTGAAACTTTTAACAGCACCGCTCTGGATGGCGATTCTTTCCGTAGATCTGAAATTCACGGTGACGGCTGTAACAAGTGGCGGCTGTAACGAAGGTGGCTGTCAGTAGTGTGTCACTGGGAATCACTGCTGGTAACCACTGCCCTTGGTTTGCTAAGTACCGTGTTGTGGATTCACTTTGCCTCCTCTGTGCTTGCCAATGGCCAGGACAGGGACTATAGGAGTAATCCATAAGAGATCAGTGCTTTAACGTTCCCCTTTGAATTTTTTCATTTGTCATCAAAACATATCAGTGGCTGGCTTTGGGACTCTGATTGGATTATGCCAGGCCTTAACTCTCTGTGTGCCTTAACTTGTCATTCACTTTTCCCAGGAGTTCATTGCCTCTCTGTACTACAGTCTGTGTGATTTGTTTAGATCTAGACTCTGTGGATTTGTATCTTTCATTAATGTCAGAAATGCAGCCACCATTATCTCTTTGACTATTGCCTTACCCCTCTGTTCTCTCTAGTGATTCTGGTGGTCTGATTAGAGATGCTAAAAGTTTTTATTCTATCCTACATGTGTCTTAAACTCTCATCCGTTCCTTGGCCCCATTTAAGTCACCATTAACCCCTCTGCTGAACTTGCTTCTTAGTGTGGCTACAAACAGATGACAGGAGAGCTACCTTTGTAACACGTTTCTGAGTGCATGGTGGAGAATCATCAAGTACGGGCACACGTTGTGGGGCCGCTGTCCGGTCCCTTTTCATCTCGCATCACTGAAACTTTACACCCACCGAACAGCCCCCATTTTCCTCTCTCCCCAGCCCCTGGCCACCACAGTTCTACTTCCTGCTTCTGTTGGTTTGATGCCTTTAGATACCTCGTTTAAGAGGAATCGTGCAGTATTAATCATTCTATGACCAGCCAATTTTACTTAGTATAATGTCCTCAAAGGATATCTATGTGTATAATGGACTTCCTTCCTTTTCATGGTGGAGAAATGTTCCATTGAATGTATATGACACATTGTCTTCACCCACTAATCTGTTGATGGACATTTGGGCTGCTGTCATATCTTGACTGTTACGAATAATGCCGAAGTGAACATAGGAGTGCAGATCTCGCTTTCTATTTTTTTCTCAATAAATACCTAGCAGGGGGATTGCTGGATCTATTTTTAATTTTTTGAGGAACCCCATACTGTTTTCCATAGTGGCTGCATCACTGATTCCAATTTCTCCACATCCTCACCAACATTTGTTACTGTCTGTTTTGTTTTATTTTGGTCTTTGATGATGGCCATCCTGACAGGTGGGAGGTGATGTCTCCCTGTGGTTTTGATTTGCATTTGCCTGGTAGTGATGTTGAGCATCTTTTCATATATCTGTAGGCCATTTTTACATTTTCTTTGGAGAAACATCTATTCAAGTCCATCGTCCACTTTTTTTAATCCGTTTTTTTTAATTGAATGGTAGGAGTTCCTTATATATTTTTGATATGAACCCCCTTTCAGATAAATGGTTTGCAAATATTTTCTTCCATTCTACAGATTGCCTTTTCACTCTATTGATTATTTACCTTGCTATGCAGACGCTTTTAGTTTAATGTAGGGTCACCTGTCTGTTTTTGCCTTGGTTGCCAGTGCCTTGGTATCATATCCATGAAATCATTTCTAAGATGCACTAAAGCTTTTCTGCTATATTTTCTTCTAGGAGCTTTATAGTTTTAGGTATTATATTTAAGTCATTAATCCATTTTGAATTGATTTGGTGTATATATGAAAGGTCCATTTCTGGATATCCAGTTTTCCCAGCACCATTTGTTGAAAAGACTATCCTTCCCCCCTCGTGTATACCTGTCACTTTTGTCAATGGTCATTTGACTGTACAAACGTAGGTTAATTTCTGGGCTCTTGGTTCTGTTTCATTGGTCTGTATGTCTGTACCATACTGCTTTGATTACTTTGCAGTATGTTTCGAAACCATAAATTGTGAGGCCCACAGCTTTTAGGTTCTTTCTCAAGATTGTTTTAACTATTGAGGGTCCTTGTGGTCCCAGGTGAATTTTTCTGTTTCTGTAAAAAAATGCTGTTGGGGTTTTGACAAGGATTGTATTGAATCTGTAGGTCTCTTTGGGTAGTATGGACATTTTACCCATATTAAAACTTCCAATCTATGAACACGGGTGTCTTCCCATTTATTTGTATCCTCTTTAATTTCTTCAAGCAACAGTTTGTCGTGTACCAGTCTTTTTCCCCCCTGGTTAAAGTTTATTCCTAAGTATTTTATTGCTTTTGATGCTATTGTAAATGGTATTGTTTTTTAAATTTCCTTTTTGTATCATTGTTTCTTATGGTATGGAAATACAAGTTATTTTTGTTTGTTGATTTTGTATCCTGCAACCTAACTGAATTTGTCTGTAGTTTTAATGTGTGCGTGTGAGTGTGTGTGAAATCTGTATGATTTTCTACATATAAGATCATGGTCATTGGTGAACAGAGTTCCTTTTATTTCTTCCGTTTCAGTTTGGATGTCTTTTGTTTCTTTTTCTTGTCAAACTGCTCTGACTAGGACTTTGAAAAGGTACTATGTTGAATGTAAGTAGCATCTTGACTGGCAGGTTTTTTTTTTTTTTCTTTCAGCAACTTGAATATATTTTCTCATTTTTTTCCTGGTCTCCAGGTTTTCTGCTGAGAAATCTGCTGATGGGCTTATGGGGTTTCCTTTGTGTGTGACAAGTTGCTTCTTTCTTGTTGCTTTCAAAATTTTATCTTTGACTTTTGACAAGAGGACATCTTTGAGCTCCTCCTCTTTAAGTTCTTTTGGATTTCTTGAATCTGGTTGTCTATTTCCTTTCCCATATTTGAGAACTTTCAGACATTTCATTTTTTAAATAAGCTTTTTGTCCTTTCTCTGTTCTCCTTTTGGGACTCCCATAATGGGTATATTGGTCCATTTATTGGTATCCCTTAGGCTTTTTCACTCTTTTTAATTATTTTTTCTTTTTGTTTCTCTTACTATAGATAATTTCAAACAACCTGTCTTCAAGTTGATTGACTTTTTTTCCTGGTTAGTCAGGTCTAGCTGAACCCCTCTAATGAAGTTTTCAGTGTAGTTGTTGTATTTTTCAGCTCCAAAATTTCTGTTTGATTCTTTTTCAAATTTTCTCTCTCTTTGATGAAATTCTCGTTTCCTTCATGCATTATTTTCATGAGCTTATCGAGCATCTTTATGTCAGTTATTTTGAAATTCTTTGTTTAGGATTGGTTTATGGAGATTTAATATCTTCCCTGGACTGCGCCATTTTGCCCTATAACTTTGTGTTGGTATCCACACATTTTAAAAACTGGCTACCTCTACAATACTTTTTAGACTGGCTTGATATATGAAAAGATCTTCTCCATTCAGTGCAGCTGGAGACGCTCAGGGCTCTCAAGACTTTCCTGTTAGATGTGTCTTCTCAACTCGTGTGCGTAGATTCTTGGTTAGTGGACTTGAGGACTCACTTCCTTAGCTGCCCATACTCTTGCTCCCTCTGGTGTCTGTGTGCTGGACCATGGTTCCTCTGAAGCGGCAGTGCAGGGAGCAGCTGTTTTTGTTCTCAGCAGGCATCTCGCATCTGCCGATTCCCACCAGCACCGCGAGCATAGCTGGGCAGACGACAGTCCCTGGGCAGGTTCCTGAGAAGCCAGCGTGTTGGACCAAACGCTACTCTTCTCTTCGCCCATCTGTTGAATTTTTAATTTTATTAATTCTGTCTTTTTAAAAGTTCTAAGGTTTTCTTCTCAAATCCGTCTGGCCTTTTAAATAGTCTTTTGTTTTTCACTTATATTTGCAATTTCATCTTCATTTTCTTAAACGTTTAATGTATAGTTAATTTACAGCCTGTATCTGGAAATTTTATTCTCCGAAATTCTTGGAGATTGAGTTGTATGGTTTGTGTCTACGGATTCTCATTTCCTGTGGCTCGTTTCTTTTTGAATTTTGCTGGGTTTTGCTGATGAACTCTTACTTGCCCAATTTTTCTCTTGGTGAAATTTGGGAGTCTAAATGGAAGATGACTTCTTCTAGAGAAGGTTTGTATCTGCCCCTCCCCGGAGTCCCCACTGACCTGGTACGCTCCAGGCTTCTCTAGGGGTCCTGGCCCAGGGAGAGAGTTTTAGGTGCAGCTCTCCCACTTTGAGCGTAACCAAGGCTTAGTGTGTAAGCCCAGGGCACCCTGCCTGCCACTGTTTGTGGCTGCGCCCTGTGGGGGTTTGTTTTGTGTGTGTGTTTATTCATTTTTCCCCCCTGGGATTTTGTTTTTCTTCAGGCTCAGCAATGCATTTTTTAAAAATGTGTTTTATCTGAGAGTACACCTCACAATATTTTGCCTGCTACAGAAAGGCTGGAGTAAGCTTTTGGAAACTGACGCTACTTTTGAAATTGCCATATCTGTGCACTTACACATGTGTATGATTTCCTAACCAATTTATAAATCTTCCAGATCAAAAATCTTAGTACATTTTGGAAGCCATTTGTTATCATTGTTAAAATGATTGGTTTTCAAGAACACTTCCTTGTCATCAGGGAAAGTGTGTACTAACATTTTAATAAAAAGTGTCCACATAATTGGTGGATAGATTAAAATATGGTCGTTGTATTTAAATACATGTGCCCAGTGATGCAAACGCGTGTTTGTGCGAGGCGCCCTCTTTAGCCACGATGGTCATTGAAATCGGGTACCAGTGTAAACTGAGCTTACCATCAGCCCTGCGGACACCTCTCTACCACAGATTGTAAAACCGTGATTGGAAACATCAAGAAAAATACTTATATTGCATCATCAGTAATGTCTTCCTAATCGCCAGAAACTTGGTATTGTGAAAATTTAATGTTGCCACAAATTTTCATCTTTTTTGTACTGTTTTTTAATGTCCATAAACCATCAGCATTTCTAAAGTTGTCCATACTTAAAAACTTTAAAAGTAGGTAGGGGTACTTGATCTAAATTTTGAAGACCATTCCACACCAGAGTTTAGCATTGGTCTACAATTCCAATGTGTGTAAACTTGATCTTCCTAACTCTGTTGAAAGTATTTGAGATCAGGCATTACTTCCAATGTTACCTCTGTACATCCTCTGTGTTTGGGGCCACTCAACAATGTACTAAGTCAAGGTCATTTATGCTCAAATACAGTGCATTTACGAAGCAGCTGAGGAATCCCTTCAAATTCACATTCCCTAACCCTGCTCCCTCCCACTGTGTTCTCGCTCAGTTTCTTTAGGGTGAGGCCCAGGATCTCTGTTCTCACAAACCCCTGGGCAATTCTGGTGTGGATACCCGCTGGCTAGGCTTTGAAAAACACTGAGTTATGTGATGATGATTACATTGTACTGAATCTCATCTTTTGATGAAAATGAATGGCGGTCGATGTTAATCGTAGAAGGTGGAGTGGGAAAAGGTTGAATCAATCCTGATAGTAGGTGAAAAGCACAGTAGAAAACAGCAGGGAGTTAGTCATCTGGCCTGGGGAGAATAAGGCACGTGTGTGGGGTATTTGCGTGGTAGCAGAGGGGATGGTAAGGAGGTTCCTGTTCTTACCTTCCTTCTCCCAGCTTTATGGGCTCAACCGTGTTGGGAGCCGTGGGTGACGACAGAATATAGGAGTTCACTGTCAGTGCTTCTGGTTACAGGCCAAGTGTTTTTTTTTTCTGGGAAAATACTATTTAATATTATTTAGATTACTAGATCCCTGTAGTTCCAGCCGTAAACAAATCAGAAGCTCAGAAACAGTCCCAAGTTTTCACGGAACTCCCTGCAAAGGGTATAGTAACAGGTTGATTTTAAACCTCTGAAGCGGGAGCACCTTTCTTTGGGGACCAACAGTGCTGCTTTCAGCATTTCAAAAGAGGGTTCGCTTTTGTTTCCTTTTCCCTTTGTTTCATCTCAATTGGAGACGGTAGAGATACCAAGGCAAATGAAACCCGTGCCCTGCTCCGGAGCGACTCTTAGCCCGAGGAGGCAGACGTGGAGACAAACAAGGGCAGTAGAAAGTTCCAGTTCCTTGTCATCTGAGCGATCGGAACACAGAATACAGTGTGTGTGTGGGAGGCGCTCAAGAAAGGTTCACCGCCTTTGAACCAGGCTTCAGAGATCAGCCCTCCGTGGCCGAGTGGCTCAGGAAAACTGTGTTGGTGGGATGAAGAAAAAGACTATTGGGCTGAAGAAGTGAGAGGAACTAAGGCCCTGAGTGTGCAGTTGGGAGGAGGGGGACAATAGCCTGTTGAGGGCGGGGGCAGTTATTAGCTGGAGGACCAGGCAGGAGAATCGGCGGAGCCCTGCATACCTGAGCAAGCACTGGTTCTGCACACACCGGTCACCTCTGGGCGCGGTGTACGTAGAGGGTCAGCGTGATTAGATTTGTATTCTGGGTATGCCCGCATTTTTAGAGACTCTCCAGTTTTTGAAACGAGTGGCTGCTATCTCGTGACCCGTGAAAAAGCTTTTAAGGTAGTATTTATAAAAACTGTACTTGGCGTATTGGGGGAAGGGTTAGGTAAAAGGGAGATGTCAGTGCTAGTGACGAAGACTGTCCTTGACCAAACCTCAGGTTGGCTCCTCTGAGTCTTTTTTTTTTTTTTTTTTAAAGATTTTATTTATTTATCTTCAGAGGGGAAGGGAAGGAGAGGGGGAGAGAAATATCAATGTATGGTTGCTTCCTGTGCATTCCCTGCTGGGAACTGGCCCGCAACCCAGGCATGTGCCCTGACCGGGAATCGAACCGTGATCTCTTGGTTCACAGGCCCGCGCTCAATCCACTAAGCTACACCAGCCAAGGCTCCTCTGAGTCTTTTTAACTAGGCTTTGACTTTGGCCTTCGCGTCTGTCTGTCCTGTCTCTGCAGGGCCTGCACACCAATCTAAGCAAGGACATCTGTGAAGTCGGTTTAGTGAGAATTACCCACCCTTGATATCTGACCACCCAGGATAGCTAATCAACTTCCTCACCCCCTACCTTTGATGTCTAAGTTCTTGACCTGCCTTCAGCAAGAATCTTGTTAGGCTGGTTTAGCAAGAATCCCCTCTACCCTTGCTGTCTCCTCTTAGTAGTTTTCCAGCCCCTGACCCCCTCAGTCTGTACCCTGGCTGTAAATCCCCAGCTGTCATTGCCGAATTCAGGATTGATCTCTCTCTCCTATCATAACACCCTTATTGCAGTGATCTTGGGGACAGTCTTCCTTACCATTTTAACAAGTGTCAGAGAATAACTATTTCTTTAGCACCAGTTAAGATTCGCATTTCGTAATGAAATTCCCTACACAGTTCACGAGGGGGGTCTGTATTGGGAGAGAATTTAGAGAAGCCCATAGTAACCAATTATTAGTAGACCAGAAGTGAGAGCCTCTCCAGACGTAGGGCAGAAGAACAGGGTGGTATGAAGGGGTTGGTACAAGGATTTAGCAAATCCTAGGACTGGTAATTCATTACCCTTTTACGGCATCCTGTCTTTGTGATTTTAATCAGTGGTCAACACAGTTGACCCAAGGGTGGGGGAATTGTTTAGCTGCTGAGTCACTAGCTAGTTTATCTTGGGTAAGTCATTTGACCCTTCTTCCTTTCAACACTTACTGTGCATCTCATTTTGGTACTTTCCTATAAACTGTCTGGCGTACTTGTCTCCATAGAAATTATTTATCGACTGAATAGCATTGCTAACTCATGCCATTGATCCTTCTGGCCACTCTAGATTCTTTCTGTTCGATGTTGAAATACCAAAAGCCAGAGAGAAATGAATTATATACCAGTGGCCACTTGTTTGAACCTGGGGCATTGACTCACTAGTAAATTCTTAACTACGAGCGTCCAAAGAACATGCTAAGGAGGAAAAAGCCTGGAATAGAGAAGGTTGGCAGGAGCTTGGTGGGTTACTTCTGCTTTTCCCTTTTCCCTTCCTCTCCAGGAGACGGCAAAACCAGCGGGAGTCTTCTCTCATCTCTGCTCTGCCGGAATTGAGTATGTGTCACGCGGCTGATTCTCCCTCGTGTGCATTTTGTGGCAGTGCTTTCAAACTGCTGGACTGTGTGTGCTTTTCTTAAACTGGCCCCCGTCTCATGCTGCCACTCCTCGAGACCAGGTGCCAGTTACTGTTTGTCAAGCGAGGGGGCCTGGCAGGCCTGGCTTCAAGAAGTTTTCGGAATTGCCTGCTGCGTTGTATTCAAAACAGCAAGAATATATCAGTAAAAGGCATCCACCCTCCTCAAGGACTTTAGCCCAGTGCTGTGCACATGGCAGCTGCTTGAGGGATGTTGAGTAACTGTATACAGTAAAGATTCCCTCATTCACTGGAAATGAGGTGGTACTCTGTAGATGCAGTATTTGCTTTTTTAAATTCTGGTCATTTTTTTAAACAAATGAACTTCTGAGGTGTTTTGGAGACGGATTACCCCCCCAAACCCTGTATGCATGTTCACAAGTTAAAGCCATCAGTGAAAATTTCACCGTACTTCAAAAAGTTTACTCAGAAGGTGTATTGACCTTTAAGTTGACATGGGTATTAACTTATATTATGGAATAATTACTGGATTTCATTAGATTTGCTCACTATATCTGAACTGAAGGTCTTAGAATAGAGTCTTGCCTACAGGAGTGTGAAATTAAATCACATCTAGCAATTCAAGAACAAACATACGTTGTAATTTTTGGCATGAGTTGGCTGTAGGGTTTTTGTACTTGTGGGAGTGAAAGAACTAGGACGTTTCTCAAAGAATTTAATACCATTATTATTTTTAGATACAATTTAAGCAAATATTTTCTTTTATCCCCTGGGGACTCAGTGGCTGGCTTCTGGTGAGCAGAAATGAATGGCCTCCCCGAGGATTTTGGGGGTGCGAGGAGGGTGTCTTAGGGAGGAGTGCCTCTAACAGTAAAATCCAGGCTCAGCCGCCCTCTGTCTGCGTCCCGAAGAGGAGAAGTGCCCTTTGCACAGCCCGACTCGGATGCGGAGTCAGCATAACTTCTGGGCTGAGCCCCATGCTCGGAAGTGAGAGTGTGGGTTCAGATCCCAGCCCTGCTGGGTATTGGTTCTGTGACCTTGGAAAGCCGAGGAGTTTTTTTGAGCCTCATGTTCTTTATCTGGAAAAAGGAGTAACAGTCGTGCTCACCTTCTGGGGTTGCCGTGAGGTTTAAATGATTGAACACATGTGAGGATGCCCTTGGAACAGTGCCTGGCACCTAGTAGGTGCTCTGGCAGTATTAGCTACCAGTGTTATTATCACTACTACTTCTACTACTACCACTATTATTATTATTATTATTATTACATTGAGCTAAAGGAAGTAAATATGCCACAGTTTTAAGTGCTTACCCCAGGGTCCCTGGATTATAACACAATTTTAATTTTTAAAAACTTCTGCACTTTAAGTCATAGGTTTATAGTGTTTTTTATACCAAATCTAATGGGAAAATTGTATTAAACTTTAATACAGAAATTGCACTGAACTCACCATGTGAAGCGTACTTTCCGGTTTGCTGCATTAAGTGTGAGAAAGCCCAGTGGGAAGCCGAGTCCCGTGCAGGTGACGTGGTGAACAGGGAGCGGGAGCCGTGTGCTGAGGACCGTGGTGGTTCGGTGACATGCATGTCGTCAGTGGGAATGGACACGCCTGTCTGTAGCACTGTGTGGTGCTTATGGGCACGGACTTTGTAGACAAGACATCCCTGGGGTTGGTGTTTTCCCAGCTTTCGTCCTTTATAAAGTGTATAGCTTTGGTGTCTTGCATTCCCTACAAAACGAGCATAACACACACGTGGTGGGTGGGGTCATCAGCTGTAAGTTGTTAGGTGTCATAGCAACCGGTTTCCCCTTGGTGGTCGGGACAGCCCCCCTGGCCAGTGTGATGACCCCCTTCTTTGCCTAGCGACTCGCTGCCATGAAGTGGTGGCACGGTGCCGTTTCATGGGACACTACTGTGACCCCCGGTGGAAGTTCAGCTCCCTCCAGTACTGAGACCTCTGTGCTAGCGGAACCCAAAGTTGCAGAGACCAGAAAGAACACAGTCCCAGTGGGTCACCAGGGTACAATGGTGACAGGAGCCACTGCCGTTTCTCTCTCCTGATTCCTGGACCTGTGCATCCGGGCTGTGGGGGAAATAGAGCTATAGATTAGTCCCCGATGCAGAGGACATATCGCATCCTGGAGGATGTGACCCCAGCTCTGCAAGGTGCTGTCACGTAGCCGGCATCACACGGAATCTTTAAACAGCCATTCCAGCAGCTTCTGGGGGTTGGGGAATGTGAGAGAAGGCCAGTGAATTCTTCAAGCACTAGCCCATCACCAGGCTTCATTTGCCATAAAATCAAATCCTTTCTTAGAAGCAGTGCTGCGCGGAATACATGTGGGTGAAAAACGTATTCCGTGAGTCTACCCCGGGGGTTCGGCATGAGCATTGTGGATAGGGAGGGCAAATCCCTGTTAGCAGCCAGTGTTCATTTCAGAGACCGGAACCCTGCCCCTCCCGTGATGGAAGCCGTCCAGTAGGATCAGCCTGCCACCAGGGAGCTGGCGAACCTCACCCGCGCCTCCCGGAACCGTGGTGTCATTTGGGGAGCTCAGTAGTGCTCCCTGCATTTGGCCGCTGAGCCTTGGTCCGTGTGGCTGGGAAGATGGGAGGCTGGAGGAGGCTGACCGGCACCTGCAGCGCCAGCCCTCCGTGGCGGGCACCTGCAGCGCCAGCCCTCCGTGGCGGGCATCCACACGGGACACGCCTGTGTCTGCGGGCTGTGCTCCCTCAGGGAGAGCCCGTCACGGCTTTGCTCCTGGGCGTGGATTTTCAGAGCATGTTCCTTCTGAAACCTTGATCACACAGCCAAGCCTGAGCACCAGTCTGCGAATCTGTGCAGATCCCTACCTCACCCTCTTTCTCTTTCTAGACAAAATAAACAGCCAGGTGCCCTGCTCGAAGTCCCACCCACTGAGGAATTTTCTCTGTCACTCTTTCTCCAGGGCCACCCCAGAGTGGGGCCGTGGGGCCATAGCCGTCCTCTCCGGGTGGAATCAGCATAGTGTGCAGAACCAACTGGGTACTGGACTTGAAGTTTTCTGTCCCTGTATCAGCAGGTCGTAGGGGACTCCCCGGGGGCGGGGGGGCCGTGCTGTGGATTTAGACAGACCCAGTTGTGTAGCGGGAATGTGCTTAGGGCGTCTCAGGCACAACGTGCACCTTGTGTCCCCAGGACTTGTCTTCTCTCCTATGTCCCGCTGCCATTTGACGGTGGAGTGTTGTTGTGTGTGCCCAACTTTCTGGCCAGGAGAGTCAGATGACACCCAGTCACAATGGGAAACTGGTGTGGAATGGTGACTGGTGGCCTGTGGTCAACTCCTCGGTCTCTCCTGGGGCCCCGTAGCAAGCCAGATGCCGTTTCCCCCAAAGAGAATAGTTACCTACAGAGAAGACACAACTTTGCTCCCAAGTCTTAAAAGTCTGCCCCGTGGTTCACTCATAGGGACCCGCCAAGGGCCCAGTACTTGGTTTCTGTCTGCCATGGATGCTTTCAGCTCCAGTGAGAGAGTCTCCTGGTTCTGGTGACAGAACAGTGTGATGACAGCACAGTGTGACGACAGCCTCACGCCTGTTACTGACTAACGACAATGAGCATTTTCTAGCATGCTTATTGGCCATTGGTATATTTTCTTTTGTGATGTCTATGTACAAGCCTTCTACCCGTTTTAAAATTGGGTTGGCTCTTTTTGGTTCTTGATTTGTAAGAGTTTTCTTAAAAATATGTTCTGGGTATAAGTTCTTTATCAGAAACTGTGCCTAAAATTCAAGGAAAGACCGTGGTTGGAGGTAACAGGGAGTCGCATGAGTGAGGAAATTCACCTAGAAAAATGTGTCGCTGGAAAAAAGAGGGGGGTACCAAAACTATAGTGCACTGAGTCGGTACAGCTCCTCCCTTCTTGCTGTAAACACATGGACAGGCTTAAATACAATTTCAAAACGTTCGTTAACGGCAGACGTGAGCCACAAAGGAGGCAGAAACGAAGAGCAATCAAAGCCAGAGTGGTGAGCACAAGGCAGCCGCGTGGCAGTCCTCAGGGCTCGGGGGCCCGTGTGAGCATGTGCACTGTGGTTCCACACCCTCCTGGGACAGGAGGGGTGGTGTCAATGCCACCTGTGCTGCGGGGACTGGAAACGAGCCTCCCGGACGAAGCTCAGAGCCTCCAGAGGTGCATCGCCGTGCAAAGAAAACTAAGCAACACTTGCTTCTTAGCTGGGGGAGGTGACAGGGAGTGTGGCACCTACTCGATGCCTTACGTCTGAGGGGGAAAGCTTCCTCGAAAGAAAGAGGACTGGGTGTGGGGTAGAAACCCCAAACTGAGAGATTAACATGAATGTAGGAAACGAACGTAAATGTAGTTTCACGACTGCGTCAGACTCGGGTGGAAACAAATGACAGAGTGCTTAGTAGAATGACCGTCAAATCTGGAGCTCATTAGACTGTCATCAAAAAAGTTATTTTTTATGGATTACATGAGGAAACTAACCATCTTTGACTTGTGTTAATAAGTGCAAAAACAAACAACAACAAAAACCAGAGAAATGAGCTCCAAAAAATAATGGAACAATCTGAAATTAATGAGAATATATACAATTTTTAAAAATAATTTTTAAGGCAGGAATAAAAGCCATAATGAATGACTGAAAGGAGTAAGCTAACTAGAAAGAGAGCTAAATGGAAATTCTAGAAATCCATAGTCCTTGAAGTTGAAAACTCAATAGAGTGGTCAGCAGATTCTTCCAAGCCAGAGACAGGCTTGCTGGACCCGGCTGTTCATCTGAGGAAATGACGTAGAATGAATCATAGAGAAATAGACACTGAGAACATTAAAGGGCAATTAGGAAATACGGAGTGTAATAAAAAAGCATAACATACATTAAACAGATATTTGCAGAAGAAGACAACAAAAGAAATCTTTGCAAGGCAATACTGGAAAATATGATGGCTAAGAATTACCTAGAGTTGAAGAGATATATGCCTTCAGATTGATGCACGCCAGATACCTAGCAGAATAAATTAAAAACAAGATCCATACCTCGTAGAATTGCAAACTCAAGTAGAAACAAAATCTGCATGGCAGTCAAAGAGAAACATGATTTCCAAAGTAACGACAGTTCGATGGACAGTCGAGTTCTCATCAGCAATAATAAATGTATGAAACAATGGGTAGTGTCTTTCCATAATGTGAGAGGATATAACCGTCAACCTCAAACTCTCTTCTTAATTAAACGGTCCTTTAAGAGTAAAGGACAAAATAAAGGTATTTCCAGAGCGATAAAGATTGAGCTTTTCCTGTCTACATTTCTTACATCTTGAACTACCAAATAATGTAGCTCATGAAGAAAGAAATAGAATCTAGAAGAAAGTGTTTGGATGCAAGGAATTGTAATGAAGAAATTTCAGGTTGATAAAGTGAACACTGACTCTTAAAGTAACAAGAAACGAGCAGTCACTTATTTTTAGGATGTTGGGGGGAAAGGAAAGACAAATGCCAGTTAAAAATAACATGGAAAATGGCAGGAGAAACATTGGAGCCAAAATTTCTAAGGTCTTGGGTTATGGGAGAGGGAGGTGGAAAATAGATTATTTTTAAATTTTTAAGGCATAGGATGCCATTTAACCAAAAGAAACAGAATGTGTGTCAGTTGGAGTGGGGAGGAAAATTAAAGTAAACCAAATCCAGTGGGGGGAAGAAAAGGAAAAAGATGTAGGTAAAATAATCATGAAATAAATATAAAAGGATTAAACTTTCAAAGAGAAGGTTTCTCAGCTTGTATCAAAACTAATAAAACCTGACTCCCGTTATTTAAAAGTGGACTAAAGCTTAATCATAATGAAAGTAGAAAAAGGTGATAAAAAATAAAAACCTGGCAGGTTACTATCAGACCAATAGATAAAGGGCATTGTTAGAGGTAAAGTAAATCATTACTCCAAATAGTAAAAAATACTATTCACAAGGAGCTGTATTCCTGAATCTGTAAGTATATAACAACATGACCCCCAAATATTAAACAAAAATTTTGATATATTACAGAAATTAATAATAGTTAAAAACCACTTTTAATGTTAAAAAAACAAATACAATTAGTAAGAGTAAAAAAGTTTGAACAAGCAAAAGAAGTTTTATTGAATGGACTTATATAGAATTCTGTACTCAAACCAGAATGTACTTTCTTGACATATATAATTCATATTTATTTCAGCTGCTGAACAATTAAGATGAAAATTGAATGCCCACATTAGAAAATAAAAGGCTAAGAATTAATGAAAACTGAGTAAGTTTAGGTCAGCTTTGTAATTTAGAGAACAGGTTGAACATAGGGAAAGTAGAGGAAGGGAATAATGAAATTCAGAGGAGACGTGAACGAAGCAGAAAAACAAGGGAAAATGAGGGAAAGCAGCAGCCCCCAAAGCCGGCTCTTTGAAAAGATGGATGAAACGAAGGGGTGCCCAGGGCAGGGCCCTGGTGCACACCAACATGTGGCCCTAGAGAAGCCGGGCAAAGGGCACTGAGTAGCTGCCAGTAGGTTAGGAGGACAAGCTGGAGCCCGGTGTTTTGCAGAAGCCAAGAGAATGAAGAGGGGCCAGCGGTGCCGGGCACACCTGTTGGGTTTTTCCACGTAGAGGTGGCTGCTGACGCTGATGAGGCCAGTCCCAGTGGGATGGCAGACAGGAGCCTGGCTGGAGTGGGTTGAGGTGGAAATTGAGAAGTGACAACAAACAGCGGTTCAACAAGCCACGACACGAGCTTTTACGACGTGTGTGTCTGAAGAAGCAGAAAAATCAACCCTGTTGGAGAGGGGCAAGTGGTCACGGGAGCAGTTCCCCTTTCCAGAGGAGATACGAGGGTGTGTTGCTATTGGAGGAGCCATCTAAGAGGGAGAAATTGCTCATTCAGGGCGTCAGCCAGCCCAGGAGCAAAGCCCTTGGGCAGGTGAGACGGAACAGCATCGGCAGCGTGGGAGGGGTGCTGGCTTTTGGTAACGGCAGAGCCGTTTCCTGAAGGTTGCAGATAGGCTGTCGCTTCGATGTGGGTTGAACACCCAGTGGTCTTCCAGTCACTGCTGTGTTGTTGATGATCTACAAGCAAAACATCAGTTGGCAAGCAAGACTGCAGGAGGAGGGGAAGAAGGTGTGACATGGAAGTACTCAGAGGACAGAGGCTTGTCGGGTGGGGTCGAGTCCTCGCTGGGATCTGCGGCCAAAGTGTAAGTGAAACCAGGTGGCCTGGCTATGGGTCCCTGAGGATTCTGAACCGGTCAGGGGCAGGGGAGGAGGAGGAGGAGGAGGAGCGTGGTCGAGGGGACCACGATGGGGAGGGTTTGCCAAACAAATGGGAAGGACAGGTGAGGGGTGTTTGCAAGGGGGTGGCTGCAGTGCAAGATCAAGACCTGTCACCTGGGTAAGGAGGTGAGTGAGGACACGACAGGAATGAATGACAGGGAGGGGTCAGTGGATGAGAGGTTGTGAGGTGGAAGGAAGCTGTCACTCTTCCCCCGCCAGATATTGGGGTCAAGAGTTAACTGCACAAAATAAATGCTCCAGGGATGTGCAGACCACGGGCCGCATGCAGCCCAGGAGGGCTGTGAGTGCGACCCAACACAAAATCATAAATTACTTAACACATTATGAGATTTTTTTGTGACTACGTGTCGCTATTTCCTGTGTGGCCCAAGACGACTCTACTTCTGCCAGAGTGGCCCAGAGACACCCCTGCACGCTCTCAGCTACTCTGGGACAAAACTTCCATAGAGAAAACACGTGGGGAAAAAGTCAGAACAAAGTCAAGAGCACAGATTGATCCCAGGTTATTTATGTCCATGTGTGGCAAGATGTAAGCATTTTCTGGAAAGGTCCATACCGTTCTCAAGCACACGGTCAGGAAAGTGGTGTCAGTGCTGTCTCGGTTACCATTCAGATCTGCAGCAACGAAAGAGACAACGTTAATGAAAATCGGGCTTGGTGAGTGAAGAGGCAGCGTGCGAATGAATGAAGGATCAAGTGTCCCGAGTTTGGAGCTTGGCCAGGCAGCTGTTAATTGCATTCTGTTTACTGCTCCATGTTCTGGATTTCAGAATTTCACTGATAAAATTTGTAAAAGAAAGAAACAAACAAGTAGGACTGAAAACCTTTCGAAAATGGGATGAGAGGACCAACTTTTTGTCAACGAAGTGGGGAACAGACCTCAGCAACGTGACCGCAGACCAGACAGGGCAGCTAGCACCACGAGAGTGGGGTGTGACCTTCCCCGTAAGGAGTGGGCCCTGGAAGAGAGGACATTTGGCAATGCTATCCTGACATTTGCATATACATTTACACACTACCCACATGTGTTTTCTTCAGTGTCACAGGGACCTGTGTAAACGTCCATTTCTTTGGGACTATTTCAGAAACACCGAACTTGGCTTATTTGGGAAGCTGGGCAGTAACCACGCTTGCCTGTCGGTGATACAATTTTCGACCAGAACAGTACCCAAGGCAGAATATTTGCCTGGATGAGTTAAGGAGTTTGGAAGTCCACACAGAACCACGTGAGGACTTCTGACAAGTGGTCGGAGCCCTTTCCCAGCCCCCACCTCCCCCGCCAGTGTGGTGTATGCGTGGTCCCTGATGCAGGTCGGATGCTAAGTGGCTCCCCAGGTCACGCAGCACCAGACTGAGGCACAAATGTCCTGGCTCCCCGGGACTGGGTTTCATCGCCGGTTTGCAGAAGGTGGTGGTTCATGGTGTGGTGCTTTGTGATTGTCTGAGATGAACTGGAATGAAATGCAGTCTCTGCCAACGGCAGCCCCTCCCGGGGGACGGAAAAGGCCTTTCAAGCAGTAAAATGAACATAAGGCTTGATTTGGTAAAACCTGCAAAGACGATGGGGAAAAGCGTTTGAAGGGATAGCATGAAAGCTGGAATTATTTACCTGAATTAGTTACCTGATACGCGTTGACTGTTTACAAAGCACCCCTCACTGTGCTGTGTGTGTTGTATCCATTCCTACTTGTATGTGTTGGGCACTGCTTCTAGGCACCCAGCATGCAGAGGCCAATGAGGCAGAGAAGAGTTGTGCTCTTATAGGGGAAATCATCGGAAAACAGGTGACTTGTAAAAGATCACATTAATAAATGGTAGAAAGCAATAGGAAGAAAATAAAGGGGGTGTAATGGATGGAAAGGAAATGGCAGGAGGCTCTTCTGGAAGAGGTGGTCAGAGAGGGCCCCTCCGTGCGGCGGGCGGGCAGTGGAACCGAGCTTTTTAAGTAGGTGCTGTCATCGCCCGGCTTCCTGCTGCGGCACACTGGGAAGACCCGAGTCCAGTGTCCCGCCCAAGACCACACAGCTGATTTGCCGGGGCGCCGGGCTGCGGGGAATCATTTTTCTTCACCGATGTGTGAGGTCTGTGGACATGAATAATTAAATCACATTTTCCGTGGAAATGTTTTATTTGAACCCAGCCTTTTTTTTTGCTTTAAAAAACAGATAACCTGTTTGTGCTGAATGTCTGCTTGCAGTGTGCTGATCTTCCCTTTGGCCGTTGCATTGTAAATCAGCACTTTCATCAGGGGACAGAGTAGGAGACAGTCTGCCAAGTTAAAATGGGCTCCATGCTTATGCATTAAAAACATCGGTTTGGTGAAGGACAAAGTAGAAACCGTCGCATTAAACGGCTCTTAAATAGCCTGTGGATTTCATGTCTCTCTATTCTCTATTATTTTTCATTTTAATACACATATTTTTTGTTTTGTTTTATGCCTGTTTGGCTTGTAACTTCTCTCTGTGGCTTGGAGTGAAACTGTGCTGAGCTGAAGGCTGCGTCTAATCCGATGCGTATCCCAGACGGGCTGAATCAGGTGCCCATTCGTAGGTCTCTGCTCATTGACTCATCCATTCCGCACCCGCGCCTGTCGAGGGCAGGCAGCTACCTTGTCTGAGGTGTGTTGCCTAGCGTGAAACAAACAAATCAGCACTTTTTCTGCCCGGTGGAGACTGCCAATTAATTATTGAATTGTAGCGATGCTTGCCAGCAAGGTGAAAGACCAGATGTACATGCAGATCATTTCCTCTATGTATGATCCAGACAGGTCCCACAGGGGACCAGGTGGGTGAGACATCTCAGAGTCACCACTCAGGGGGCCTGGGAATAACTGCTCTGTGCTGGCAAACAACTCCGGCAGACGGAGGAGCAGCACCCTGAGGACACCTACCCTCTCCATGACCATTTCACATCACAACGGTTGGCGTTCGTTTCTCTCCCTCACCGGTAATATTTAGGGCCATGTCTTATATTCATGCTTATTCTTCAACAGTTGTCGGCTTTCAATTAGTAGTTGTTAAATTAAACAAACAAACAAAAATTTAAACCAAACCGTGTGAAGCTGAAGGGTAGTGGTTTCATCTTATTCCTGAAATAATTCTATTTTTTTCACCTAAGAGAGTTTATTCAAATACACCAAAGAGGAAAGTGCCCAAAGTAATTTCCTCTTCACTTTCATTCTGTTCTTTAGAAGATGATCTTTTCTCCTTGTTTCTCATTCCTTTCTTCTTATTTTTCTGAGGGAGGAGAGTTCTCCTTGTAATGTAGGACAGTACAAAGCTACCTATTTTAATGCAAAAGGAAATAGAAACCCAGTGAGCCTTTCCTGGTTGAGTAGGGCATTGTTGGCGCCAGCTCCTGCATTCAGAATGGGGGAACGGGTGTGAAAAATGACTATAGTTTAAGCGGGAATTTAGTCCACTTACACCGCATCCATCAGAAATGTTTCCATTCCGTTCTCACTGTCGCACGGATGACCAGGTTTCTCAGCAGTGACCGTCACTTGGAGCCTGTAGTGTCTTTAATCAGCTGGCACCTGACTTCAGATGATGCCACAATAGTGAGGTCCCTGTAGGAGCCTCCCGTATCCCGAGAATGACAGCCACAGAATTTTCTGTTAGTACTTGCCGGGGTTAACTGGTCCATCGTCTCCACTTGCTGAAGTCGTCTTCATTGTTTTGGAGGAACAGAAGGAGACGCTAAAAGGCGCGAGGGTGCTGTGCTTGTACTCCTCTGCAAGCGCTGGCTCCTCGGTGAGCCCCTGGGCCCACTAGCAAGGGGGCACTGGGAGCCGCAGAGTGTGAATGGGAGCGGGCGCAGGCAAAGGTCTCCCGAACCTGGAAGCTCTGGCCGAGGGAAACTGCCCGAGCCTTGGTGTCCCGCAGAGCCCACACTGTGCCCTTTCTCCCTGTGCATGTCCTTCGAGCTCTCTCTCATCCCATCTTTCCTCTCTGCCTGTCCCCTTCTTGTGTCATGTGCACAGCTGGACCCCCACGGGCCTCTGGTTACAGCAGAGCCCCCCAGCAGATGAACGGGAGATGGTAAGGGCTTTTGTTCTCTGTGGACACTCAGCCCCAACGGCAGTCCCGAAGGAAAGGACAGCTTCCGATCATTGCAGACACTGTGCTGTTGGCCAGGGGGCAGGGCTGGGGACGCCCTGTGGCCTTCTAGTGCAGGGCGTGGGCTTTCGAGTGAGGTGGACCTGACTTTGCCTCCCGGAGCTGCCCTGGACCGTGTGGCTGCTGGCACTTTGTTTACTTGCCAAGCTTCTGACCTCTGGGCTCTGAAGTGGGTGATGTTATAGCTTCTCAAGTTCACTGTAAGGATTAGAGGAAGTCATGGCTTAAAAAAGCACTCGTCACGGAGGACGTCATCAGTGTCGAGGAAGTAGTGGCTGCTATTACTCTTGTTGGGCCCTGGTGACACGTTCCAGTTTCCAGGGATTATAAGTAGTTGTCGGGGTGTGCATGTCAGAGAGAGAGAAAACGAGGGACCAGCGGGCGGGGGGCACCCCATGTAAGACATTAACATACACTTTGTCATGTGTATATGTATACATATATATGTAGAACAAGGGGGTGGGTGAGCCATCTGCATGTAACCTTTGCTTATCCTTATTTTCTCATCAGTTGTCTATTACTGATTTAGCCAAGGTTTTAGTATTAAAACATTAGCCGTTTGCCTGCTATGTAACACTCCGCTTCTGAGCACATAAAAACAGTTGCTAGCCCATCATTTATTTTCTCTAGTGATTACTTTTATGGCTTCTTAGTTTTTGTATTTTTTTTAACATTATTATCCTTAATGCATTGGGAATTAATTCTGCTGTAAGGAGTGAGGTCCAACATGCTTTTTTCCCACTTGTTACAAAACTATTTTTGCATAATTTATTATTTCCCCCATTGAGATGAGGTACTAAACGACATTCACATCAGCCTGTCACTAATTCTCCTTGGTATTTGGGCCTGTTATTTCGATAAACTTCTGTAAAACGTCTGTCACCCGGAAATTCTATAAATTTTCCTCTCTCTTTTATTGCTTTGTCGCTCATGGGTCACTATTCAGTTGTAATGATTTTCTGGTTTTCACTAAGTCATGATTCTAAAAAATTCCACTTTCTGGAACAAATCCAGAAACAAGTGGGAAAATGTTCCTTTGTACCTGCTCTATATCCAGCTGAATTATTTTTTATATGTGAAGTTAAAATAAAGAAAAATTTACTGCAATGATTCAGAAAGTATATCACCTATACCACATAACTATCTGAAAATTTTTTCACAAACTAGAAAAAGGGAATCTAAAAGAGGCAAATGCAGGGATGTATGAAACTATTGTGAATAGTGTAACTGGTGAAAATTATAGACAGTTAAAGTGATTTCTAATCATGTGGCTGTGAGGTTTAATGCTAATCTTTAAAACATCTAAAAAATAGAATAGGAACATGTTTTTAAAATCGGAAAAAATGCAGAACAATTCTTGGTGGTTTTACCAAACATCCTACGCTGATAACATCTGCTGATCGCTAATCCATCTCCCCTCTCTCTGACCACAAGCTTGGCCTTGTAGCAGCCTTCTTAGCTTGTCTTGCTGTGATTACTCTCTGACCTCATCGCTGCGATTATTCCGTGACCGGGAACCTACAAACCTACGGGCCCTCCAGTGTATGGCCTCTACTTCTCTCTATCCGCCAACTCTCTTTGTCTTCATTTCCTTCACTATCCAGTTAGATTTTACAATCCGTCATTT
Source organism: Trachops cirrhosus (assembly GCA_028533065.1). Classification (NCBI taxonomy): domain Eukaryota; kingdom Metazoa; phylum Chordata; class Mammalia; order Chiroptera; family Phyllostomidae; genus Trachops; species Trachops cirrhosus. The sequence continues at coordinate 85,352,235 of CM052546.1, read as the reverse complement.
CAAAGACTCGCCCGTCACCCGACTCATCTTGCCACATTCTCTTCGTTGGGGCCTGTTTGGCAAACTCCAGACTGGGATGAACTCATATCCCTGCTCCCTTAGCCCTTTCTTGTGGGCGTTTGAGTATTGCCGAAGAAAATGATATAACCGGACAGATGAGAGCTGCAATAAACCTGTGGCAATGTCAACTAGACTGTCACTTCTGCCCCGCGGCCCTACTCGGCTTCTTTGATTAACGCGTTTTTTCTCTACGGAAATCGTTTCAGACCTCTTCTCTGCTCCGCAAACCTGCGGCCTCTCTCCACTCTTAGCAGGCGACCTTACCTCCAGCCACACAGAGAGTCGGAGCCATCAGATTGGAACTCCCTCAACTTCCTACTCTCAGGTGTGCGTACTTTTCTGCACCTAGACCTGGTTTCTCTTCCTTTCTGCTTGTTACAGGAGAAGAGACGTCTTTCTTCCCGCAGAAGGGCCATCTCTCCATCAGGGCCCTGCCTCTTCTCACTTTCCACCTTCCCAGGAACTTCACTTATCTTTTCCCTCCCTTGTCTCGGCAGCTTCTCTCTCTCCACTGGATCCTACCCTTGGGATTTCAACACGCTGCAGTCTCTCGCATCTTAAAACAAGCAGATGAACGCTTACTTCGCCCAACTGCCCCTCTGTCCCACCGATGCCTCTTCGTCCAAGTCACACTTCTCAGCGGCAGTATCTGCCCTCGCCACCTCCATATCCTCATTGTCCACATTTCCCCAGCCCACTGCACCGTGACTTTTACCCTTAAAAACTTTAAATAACCACCAATCGAATAGACACTTGGAGGTAGAGCTCCCAGTACGCTCGGGGAGAAAAAAAGGAACACAGAAATCTAGTGAGCAGAAAAAATAAAGAAAAGAGAGAACACTTAACCACAAAACAACATGCAGAAGGAAGTCCAAGTATGTCCGGAATTACAATAAATGAAGCAGGCCCAGCTCTGAAGGGTGTGATCTGTTTCCCCACCATTCTCGGAAAGCAAAAGCGTGGTACGAGAGAGGGGCGCGTGGATAGCAGTGGGGCGCGGGGAACATTTTGGTGGGGTGAAGAGTTTCACATATTTACACCGTGATCGTGTTTCACGGCTTTATGCGTTTCTCAGAACTCATGCTGTGTACAAACGTCACTGAATTTCATTGTGTGCTATTCACACCACAGTGGAGCTCAGAAAAAGCGAGTCTAATGGGGAGCATCACACTGTACTACTTGGCTTGCACTGAACTGGTATTTGCAAGTCGTGATTATATAAGTACAACACTTTTAAACCTAAAGTTTGATCATATTATATTAGGAGGATGAAAAGAGGGGGGGCACTAACTAAAAAATCTTAATCGTAATTTGCCACAGTAGGAAATTGAGAGAATTTCCAAGAGTGATGGATCAAGAATTAGCAAATACTCGAAGAAAAAGCTACAGGGAAGACGCTTGGGGGAGCGGGCGGGAAGTCTGGAAGTGGTGCAGGGCCTGATGCTTTTGTCCATAGCCTATTAGTTGGCATAGGTGACCATGTGTCTGTATCATTTTAATAAAAATTGATTTAAAAACCGGGGCAATGAAGTGTCAGAAATAACCATAGGAAGACCAAAAATGGGCGTTGAAGCCAGCGTAGCCGAGGCAGGGAATAGACACTCTGACTTGATGTCTGGCTTTTCCTTGGTGGTCGTGTCCAAGCTGAATTCGAAAGGATGAGTTAAGAGTTCACTGAGTGACTCTTTCCAAATGTAATTGATATTAAGGATGTTTCCTCTCTCTTGTAACTGTTGAATTCAAGTAGTACTTCCAAAATACTATATTGATTACTTGCCTTTCTAGTTTCTATGTATGCCGGTTGTGGAAAGGTGATAATGCATGAGTCCTCTTAAGCACGCCTGGGGGATCTAGCACCACCGTGATGTTGAATGAAGGCGCTGATAGGATAGGCTCCTCTCGTTTCTGTTTTTTTTTTTGGCTTATCACTCAGTGCTGTTCCGTGTTTTTCCAATTGAGGTGACACATTGTCAAATTTTTCTTGCATGGAGTTAACTTTGCCTTCTGGTCATATACCTAATTTAATCTCGAGCTTGAGTTTTTTAAAAAATCAGAAGGTAGTAACAGAAAAATGACTAACCTTGAGTCCTGCTTTGCCTGAGACTGGTAAATGGAGTTGCCTTTAAGATCCTTCTGATCAAAAATTTTTAGACAGGCTTTGGTCCTGTAGGTTAGTCATTTGACCAATAAAAGGGTATCCCCTTCTTTTGCTAATTTGTCCTGCTCATCTTCAGCTATTTTTACAAAGCTAATGGGAAAAAGACGTTATGTTTACATGTGATTCTATGTTTTCATAAAACCAGCTAGAAATTTTATATACGTAGGAACGCAGACAAAATTAGACGTGAGCAGGAATGGTCGGAGCTGGTGAGACAGCGCGTGTTAGGTGGCTTGACCTGGGGCTCAGGGGTGGAACTTGGAGGTGAGCAGGGTGCAGGGCGATCTTAGGCCAGTGGGACTGAGACGCAGGGAGAGCTTTGCTCAGGATCAGCCCTGGGGAGGAAGGCCTCGGATATTAGGTCACGGAGCCAAGCAGGGCGGTCCGCAGCTCTTGCTTGGGTGTGGTGAGCCGAGAGGCGGATTGGGCAGGAATTGATTAGAAGTATACCCGGGAGCTGGAGGATCAGCTGGCCGAGTTATATGCCTGGCAAGGGAATGGGTGAACATGGCAAGTTTACAGAAATAGAGCTGTGCTCGTGAGGTTTTTTTGTCTTGGCATTAAAGACGTTTTAATGAAGCAGTCCTGGACTGTGATACCATCTGAGCTAAACAAACACACCCTGAGAGGAGTAATCGCCTCTGGGGCTCCTGTGTATCTAACCACTTGGGTTTTTTTCATCCTAAGCAGGTGCCTAAAGCTATGCCAAACATTTCATTGTAAACAGTTCTACTCCCCCTGGCAAAAGGAGCTAATGTGCAATAGAAATTACAAGTAGAATGCCCAAACTTTAAAATCCCACACTGCAACGTATTTTCCCTGACGATGAATTATTAATGAAAAGCATCTGTGGTCTTTTTGATTGTCCTTTTATAACGGAATGACCAATGGAATCTTGCAACCTTTTTCTTAGCATACATCTGTGGATGGACACCCTGAACCCCACGTGCAGCCTCCCAAATCCAGCAGCAGACAGAACTTCCCCCGGTGCAGAAACTCCATCACGTCAGCCACAGACGAGCAGCCTCACATTGGAAACTACCGTTTACAGAAGACAATAGGGAAGGGGAACTTTGCCAAAGTGAAATTGGCAAGACATGTTCTAACTGGTAGAGAGGTAAGTTTTCAGGAGGCCTTCTACTAGTTGCGTGGGTAGTAAGTACTTACCTCTCTGGCATCTTGTTAGACAGCGTTTCTGGAGCTGGTGCTGGGAGTAAATGGCGCGTGCAGCGCGGTAAATGCTGGTGCGTGTGAGCGGAACGCACTGGGCAGCACTAGATCCTAGCGGAAGAAGCTGACCTTTAAGGACCAGAAAAGACATCCCTGCAGTAGCATCTCAATGATCGAGTCGGATGCAGACGAGCTTTTCTCAGACTTCTGTCTTTCGTTCCAAGGTTTCTGGAAATATTTTGGATTGCCTTTGTTACCCAAGTGTAGGAACTGAGCAAGGATACATTTTTATTAAACATCAGGTATAAATGTGCAGAAAGTAGCCCACTAATTTTTACCTGCTTAGAGACCAATGAACAAGTGTTGTTATGTAGATGTTTTATAAGAAAATTGGGTTTTAAAATCCCCTGTGTTTTAAATTACGTGTATTTATATTAGCAAGGATTTATACATTTAATAATAATTATTAATATGAATATTTTAAATAATTTAATATGTTAAAGATTAAAACAGTCAAGCATCTAACATTCTATATTACATAATGTTCACTGGATTTAATTAGGACTTTGTGAAAAATCTCAGTCACGAAATGTTTTTAGTCCATTTTGATTTTGCTTCACACTTAATATTGCTGTCACTTTTACTTGAATTTAGTTGTCTGTGTCCATTCCGACCCCAGGAGCTATTCAGATACAGGCATGCTGGGCAAAGACTTGGAGGATGTTCAAATCCGTTTTGTTGGTCGGCTATAACTAAGCCCGGGGGTCCAGTTTCTCTGCCCACCTAACCATTTTACTCACGTAAAACTTAAGTTACTGAAAGTTTATAAGCCCCTCCCCTCTGATAATTGGAACTTATCCAGATCCTGAGTAAAAGATTAAGGTACAGATGACTTTTATTTAAAAAGAGGAAACTTGGAAGAAATATCAAAAGTGACATTTCATTGAGTCAGAATCAGACAGGTTAAAGACTTGCGTCGATGGAATATAGTCTTTTGCTGACAAATTGTCGACACTTGGCCATCCAGTTGTATGAGCCCTAAATTATATCTAGTTAGAAATAAAACAAAAGATGTTTTCTTTGTCAGATTTTATTCATTAATATGTATAGTCTCAAATATAGTTTAATGATTCTCTCTTTTTAGGTTGCTGTGAAAATAATAGATAAAACTCAGCTAAATCCTACCAGTCTACAAAAGGTATTTAATAATTTTTATAGTAAGTAATTAGAATGTGAGTTTGTTAATTAATATATGAGTTCTGTAAAGTCAGTTATCCTAAATTTTTGATTAGGTGCAAAATTGCATCTCATCAATATATTAAGAAAAGACATGATATAAAAACATATTTATATTTAATATTTAAGTCATATTTTTCAAGTAGTTGTTTGAAAAATAACTACTACTCAAATGCACGTGCTATAGGAAAGGAATTTATACGTTTAATTCTGTGGAATAAAGCTTGGTGCCAAATATTTTGAGGTATTCAGGATTCTGCTTTGTGGAACATCTATTTATGAGTTAATATTGTCCATAGGTGGGGTTCCTTTTATTGCTTCACTTGCTTTTCCTCCCACTTTCATAAGAACTAGTGTTTCAGCTGTCTTACACTAAAAGATATGAACATTTCTTCAAAGGGCAAAAATACAAAAAAAAAAACCGGGAAAGAATACAAAGCGGTTAGGATGGAGAACATCCTGGCAGAGCTGCTTTATGTTGCCTTAGTGCTTGCTTTTGTGGGGAAATTTTCTCAGATACACATTTTACTATTTTAAAAATGAAACAGATATTTTAGCATTTGTGCCATATGCCTTAATTTTGTATAGAGTGAGACAATATCCGTTGTGATTTTTATTAGAATATAAAGGGATCACAGTCACATGTGTAAATGTCCCATAAATAACTCTGGATTCCTAAAACAGAGAGAATCTTATGAAGCCAGTCAGCCTCTCCGGTAAAGCCAGTTAAGTTGTCCAGAAGATCTGCAAAATCGTTTTTGTCACGAAGATGATTTGGTCCCTAAAGGTGGGGGAAGAGGACAGAACCATGGCAGTGATGTTAAGAATGAACAATTTAGCAAATGATCCAGAAACCAAACTTGTGCAACCAATCAAAATTATGGGCAAATACTTTGATGGAGGAGAAAGCAGGAAGGCTCTTTGACAGTGCTCCTTAACAATCCCTGTGTTGAACATTGTCGGAATATCAGTCACTCACATATGCCTGCTTTCGGCATGCTTCACTTTATGGTGGAACAAAACCGCTTAGGTGCTGGGTCCCGTTCTTTTCACGTGTGTGGGTCCTTTGGAGGAAGGGCCCCGTCCAGTTCTTTTGTGGGTCAAAGAAGAACCTAAGTGATAAGAGTTAGCACTTTGTGAACTGGGCAGGGTGGATGGTAAGAGTCCTTGACTCAGTAATGATGGAACACCACGAGGGTCTTTTCTGTCTTCTGCAAGGAACCATAGAGCCTCGTGATGAAACGAGATCACCCCGAATGCCCGTTCCGCATTGCTCCATCCTCCAGGGGATGAGTGGTCTGCAACGCGCCTCTGGTCTCCATTCGGTTCTGAAGGAAATACTGAAAACACATTATCATAAAATCATGGCTATTAAAAGATGTGTCTAGTTAGCATCTAGTGGGAAGAGTTGGTGGAAAGTGTATCTTTAACAATGAAATATGATGGATTTTGAAGGAAAAAGGTGTTTAAACAAATGTCTTTAGAAGGCTGGTGTAGCTCAGTGGATTCAGCATGGGCTGCAAACCAAAGGGTCACCAGTTCGATTCCCCGTCAGGGCACATGCCTGGGTTGCAGGCCAGGTCCCCAGTGTGGGGCACGTGAGAGGCAACCACACATTTTAAAGAGAGATGTTTCTCTCTCTCTCTTTCTCCTTCCCTTCCACTCTCTCTAAAAGTAAATAAATAAAACCTTAAAAAAAGGTTACACCAATAATATTATCTAGCTAAAATACCAACAGCTTAAATGTAAGAATACCAGATTTTCTGAAAAGACCAAACTGACCAAAATCTGACTTTTCTAAACCCTGTTGGCACACTTTAGTTACTGGAGCCATTTATTTCATCAGGAAAACCCTTCCTGTCTCCACAATAATGTTGAATCCCCCTGTCCGCCTTAAAGTTAGGCACTCCTAACCAAGGATTGTTCATGAAGAATCACTTTAGTTTTATTTGTTTGGTTTTGTTTCTTGTTTTTGTTACTTGTATTCTGCCTCTCAACTTTTAACACCTCAGCTCTCATTGCTTGGTTTTTATTGGTTGTAAAGCATACACCCATTTCTATATTCTCAAGAAACTATTTGAGATGTACTGGAATAGATACAGAAATTTTTTTTTCTTAGAAACAGAGGAAGCTAAGAATCTTTAAATCACCTATGAATTTTAGACTAACCATCTGGCTCTTTTAAAAGTCATAGTCTCATTTAGTTATTTGAAGAGTCATACTTCTATTTTTTTCCTAAGTTGGGCAGTTTGTTGACATAATAAACAAGTCTATTTTTGATTTTTGGATGGGGACTTCAACATGTCTTTCCCATTTGAAAAACAAAGTTGCTTTCTCATGGTATTTTTTATTGGATTAAATTGTTTCATTTCTTTTTTTTTTTTAGGAAATGAAACATTGCAGATACAATTGAAGCCCTATGTGTCATTTCTATGTTCTATTTCTATCTTTTCCTACCTAGAAAAGAACTCCTGTTCTGAATTTGGTCTTTCTTAGTCCCATTCAACTTTTAAAAAACTCTTCACATGTGTATATCTGTACATAAAAATACTACATATTTATTTTTAAACTCCCTACACTTTTGCAGTTTGCTTTTTTCCCTATCACACTGTCTTCCCATTGTATTCACATTTGTCTACATAGTTTAGCTCATTTATTTTCACTACTGTTATCATGTGCCATTGTATGAACATGCCACCGTTCACTCATTCTCTTATTAACAGGTATACTAATAGTTTGTCCCTTTTTCTCTTGGTGGATATTTGAATCGTTCCTGGTGGTTTTGTGTTTCACTGTGTTATTTTCTAGTTAGTTAACTTTTTGTTTCTACTGTTACGCACGGCGCTGCAATGATCGTTACTATGTACACCTTTCTGTGAAGATATACAGAAGAATATACCTCCTCAGGAGGAATTGCTAGGTGAAAGGGTGTGCCTGTTCTCAACTTTACTAAATATTGTCGAATTGGCCTTCAAAGTGGATGAACCCACATGAACTTTTGCTAACACAGTATCAGATTGACTGTTGCTCGACTTTCTTGCGCTTGATGTCCTCAGATTTCTTGATTTTTGCCAACCTTAGGGATGCAAAATGACATCTTGTTTTCATCTCATGTAGAAATGGAGTCGGACAGTATTTGTCTTTACGTGGCTAGCTTATTTCACGTAGCGTGATGTTTTCAAGGCTTGTTCGTGTTACCTGTCAGAATGTCCACCCTCGTCGAGGCCGTGCGGTATTTCCTCGCACGTGTCTGTCCCATTTGTTTGTCCGTTCATCCTCAGCGGACACTTGGCTTGCTTCCACCTTTCAGCTGTTGTGGATCGCGCTGCCCTGAACCTGGGTGCGCCCGAGTATGTTAGAGTCTCCGCTCTCACGTCTTTGGGCTGTATATGCTTTCTACACATTCTCGTCAACGCAGTGCTTTCTGGGTTGTTGGGGTTTTTTGTAGTAGCCATTCTAGTGAGCCTGAGGTTATATCTCATTGTGGTTTTGACTTGCATTTCGCTGATGACTAATGATATCAGGCATTTTTCCCATGTTCTTTTTGGCCATTCGCGTATCTTCCTGAGAGAAATAATAGCTTCTGAAAGCACCAACTTTAGATTGTATTCTGATAAAACATATGTCCTAATATAGACTTTTTGGAGTATCATCAATTATTGATTTTCCTATTTTTTACAGAACTAGTTGTTTGATTTTGATTCTAACAAATACTCAGAGGTAACATACAATAAAAAAAATGCTAAGTCATGCTTTTGAAAAACAGGCCTTGCATTGTTTAAAAGTAAAATAAAAGGAAAGGAAATGTTAACATTCATGTTTCAGGTGACTTATTTTCATTTTGTTTTGTTTTTATATAAAGTGATAAATATATTTTTATTATTTTTAATGTTATGCAAGTCTCCCTTAAAATGCTACTGAAAACAGTTTTATTTTCAAGTATTATTTAAATATAGGTTTATATGATTTAATCTTGAGTAAACTATCTGATCAACCAGTAGAGATGACTAAGGAGTCAGAACCCCCCCTCCCAGGAAGGTTGTTTAGAGATGAAAACGAAGTGAAGAATCATTTGGCTTTATTTCCACAGTAATTTTCTTTTATTCTTGGTAATGGACAGTCAAATAAAAGTTTAAGATTTATTGTATATTGTTGGGAGGGGGAGGGAAAGGTAGAAGAGGAGAGAGAGAGAGGGAGGGAGAGAACCATTTGCATTCATCTGGTTAATATTGTCCTGGGAACCAAGTCTGAGCAAAGTCACAGGTGCGACTGAGAAACAAGTCTCTTGGTTCTTAGGTCATTACCAGGATCCTGTAATGTGTTATATGCAGATGAATTATTCAAATGGATGTTTCTATTGGTTCTCTGCTGGAGCGTTCTTTTTTAACAGGAGTATGTCCACCTGTTTTCTTCAACAGTTGTTTCGAGAAGTTCGAATAATGAAGATATTGAATCATCCTAACATAGGTATGGAATTTACATAGGTGAAGTATTTTCCTTCACGTGTATTTGCAAAGATAACAATTTTAAGAGTATTTTATATAAATAGAAGAAAAGCGATAACCTGAAATCTGAGTGATAACCTGAAAAAGTGATACTTGGGTAAAAATAGGTTATAAAGACCTTAACTAAAGGCTACAAGTGCTGTTTTTGCACTCCCTTGCTATCTTCTGCTTTTCACTAAAATAATGGGTATGATTCGGAGTGAATGCATGTATATATTTTGTTGTAGCTCCTTACTTAATTTCTCTAAAGAGAGATTGTGTGCCATTTAGAGATTTATAAAAAATGAATTCCAGGTAGTTTGGTAATATACATTGTGGTTTGATCATAGTTTATAGGCAAAATAACTAACTTGAATTAAAAACAGAGCTGAGTACAATTTTAATGAATTTATTTCCATAAATCATGGTTTTCCCTTATATTTACAAATAAATATATTGATTACATGTATTATATGAAGTCATTGGATTGTAAGAAATAGAAATCAATTCTTCTTTTAATCTGTTTTTTAAACATTTATTTCTTACACATTTAAAAATCTTATCTTTGTTAGAGATGTTAATATAATTATTTGTAGTATATAATTTCAACTACATAAATTTGATAATTTAGTAGTTTTTCACCAGAAACTTTTCTAACATCACATATTGATAGAATTTGTTGTGTCTGTACTAAAGATTGTTTAACATTTTTTGATATGCCCAGCACAGTATAACATCTTTTAGAGCTTTAGTTAAGCTTTTATTACTGTAAGAAGAGTTCTATTATTCTGATTTTAAGATTTTCCTTGGACTCCATTACTCCGATTAGGAACGGTAATGGTCTTTAACGCCGAAAACTGAACTCTCTTCTGGCCCGGCAGGTGGTTCCTTGTCGCTTCCTACTGGGCCGTTTTCTTCCACAGTAGAATGGCCCTCGGGAGACTTTGTGAACTTAAAATTGTAATTCATAATCTTTAATAACTACTCAGATTTCCCCTGGGTGAGTGTTGCCTCCAGTTGCATTAACACACGTGCGGTGTGTGCCGACCGTTACAGAGCCCTCCCTCTCGTTTCTCTTCCAGTGAAACTGTTTGAGGTGATCGAGACAGAGAAGACCCTGTACTTAGTCATGGAGTACGCAAGTGGGGGTAAGGACGCAGGCTCGGAGAGTTGGCGTCGGCGAGCCCAGAGCCGCCGCCACCGAGGGCTGGTGACAGCGTTTATGTCCCCCTTGTTGGGAATGAGTTTGCGATGGTGGGCTCGGAGAGTTAGCATTGGTGAGCCCGGAACTGCCACCACCGAGGGCTGGTGATACAGTGTTTATGTCTCCGTTGTTGGGAAAGAGTTTGCCGTTTTATTAAAATGCCTTTAAATGATACCTTAAGGAAAGTTGTGTTCGATTTCAACACCTCTTGATCCTACATTTAAAAGTTGAATTTGGGGCTTATTTAAACATTTCTTAGGGACATTTTTAAAACCCTAAATTTACATTGTTACCTGTGAATGGTGTGATTCTCTTATCTAAACAGTATATTATAATAGGTTATATTACTATGATGATTAGAAGACGCACTTGGCTATAAGCAGGAAATCTCAAATTCAGGGTGTATTTAATAAGCCTATGGCAAAAGCATAGTCTAAGTCAGATGTTTATTTCGCTGATTATTCATATATGACAGATTCTCAACATATATGTGTTTTCAAGATAATCCATAGAATGTTTTAAACAAATAGCGATCTCTGTATTTTCTAAGTTGAAAGAGCTGGTTGATAGGAAATAGTAGGATGCACTTGTGGTAGAATATAATGTGATTTTTACTACATAGTGTCAAAAACAGGAATGGTTTTTTGAAACATGATGCATATAGAAAACCATCCTCATCTGTCTTTCCCTCAAATGAGAAATACACTGGCTGAAAGTCACGGTTCTACCGGGCACGGGACTCAGCTTCTCAGAAACAGGTCTGAAACGTACGGAGTTAAATCATTCAGTAAGTGAAAAAGGAGTGCTTGCAGGTTGTAAGGGTTCAGAAAATGTAAGCGATTGAAGAAGAGGGAGGGCAGCTCTCTAAGTATTTAAACCACTTTGGCTAATTAACTCTTTTGCTAATCAATAGAAAAACCGTGTTGGGTCCTTTTAGCTGATAAAGTGTATAGATTTTCCTGGTGACTCGGATTTTATGTAACTAGAATGAAAGGATTTATGCTAGACCACAGCATCTAAATTATGCATTTATATACTGTCTCTCAGACTTCAGAGAAATTGTACTGCAAATACTAAATACATTTCAGTTGCATTCTCAGTTTTTTCATGCAGATTGAAAGTTTTGGTAGTTTTGGTTTATTACAAAGCTTTTTTTCTATCGTGAAGATTATTTCAGTGTAGTTTTTTTTTTTACTTAACCCGATAACCTGTGCTATTAAAGTTTTTTTTATCTTAGACAGTTATTCAGCTGTGCAAATTTGCATCACATGAAGGTCTATAATAAAATTAACAAACCTACAAAAAACACATAGTGAACCATTTCCCTACTTTTCTAACCTTTAGTTAGATTTATATAACATCTTGTCAGCGTGGGAACCCTGGGTGGTATTTTTAGCTCCGATCTTTTGTTATTGTTTTTTTTGTGGGTTTTTTTTTCATTTTAGTCATCTAAAGTCTAGAAAAAGGGGCTAGACAGGCTTTGATGGGAAAAATGATAGACTGCTAAGAATCTGCGGACACCATTCTGTGTTTCTGAAGGTCCAACACAAGCTGTGTTAATGTGTATACCGTTCTAGCAGTGAATGGTGAGTACAGTCAACTCTCTATTGGTGCTAATGAAGGGGTCGATGGCTGGGGTGGCAGAGCACACAGTGTCCCTCCCCACTGCCCTCCTTCAGAAGCGCAGTGGCAGGGGACTGTGTAGCGTAGAGATGGTGTGCTGGAATTCAGCCCCAGCCAGGGGGTCCCTCAGCCAGTCCTGATTCCTGGTGACCGATTTTCTTTGGTCTTGCCACTTGGTGATCCTGTAACAAAACCAGCTTGGTTCTGGCAGTAAATCTGAAATCATTTTCTTGCCCTTTGAATCTAACAATGGCGAGGCCACACTGGATAATACCACACTGCCTGTTTCTCCTCTGAAATGTCCCGATAGTTTACGGTTGAATCACATGCACACGGAAGTCTAGCGGGAACAGGAGTCCGACAGCCGCCTCCTTGCCAGGAATGGACCCACTGCTTTTGGTTCACCAGCTGGGTACCAGATTTCTAGTGCTGGGGGCGGCAAGGACCTCCTTCCCGATTTCGAACCACATTTTGTCCCAAAGAGCCTGTTCAACGTAGGCATCAGGGCTACTCCAGAATGGTGTGCTTATTCCCTCTACCTTTGCGCAAACACTATTAAGTGTTTGCTCTGTACTATGTAATATTCTGGGTGCTGGGAACACAGGGGTGAGCTAAGACTAAGTCCCTGCCCTCAAGAAGATTACACACTAGCTGGGGAAGCAAGCCATAAACAGACAGTATATAATACATGACGGACGGAGTGGTGTCAACATTTGGGGTCTGAGTGTTCCGGGCGGAACTTACGAGAAGCCCACATTTTTGAACTTGTATATGTATCTTTCCCAGCCGAAACGCACCTATCTAGAATTCCCTGTTCTGATGGGTCCATGAGAGCATCCCTCCATGTCTGTTTTCATCATCCCATTCAGTCATTTAAGTACTATGCTGTCTGACATCGTAGATGTGTTAGTTTCATCTGACATACACCATGACATATTTGCTTTGTAATATTTTACTTATTTCCTAGATTGATATTGCATATCCATGTCTATGTAATATATCTGTATACCTAGATACAAATATATAATTTATTGAGTGCTTACTATATGCCAGTCACTGTGCGAAGCACATGCATTATTTCATTTAATCCTCACAAAAGCCATGTGAGATAGGCAGTAGGTAGAAACTGGGCTGAGTTTAAGAACTCATTAAGAACTCTTCCTGATGTCTCCCAAAAGCTGCCTTGGGCTGAACCAGGATTCATACCAAAATCGGTCTGATTCTAAAGTCTGAGTTTTTAGCTACTTTGCTGTACTTAACAAGAACTCTTTAAGCCATTTGGTGAGTTTTTAGAATGCAGGTATAGCTGTATCATGCAAATGGTAATTAAAAGGACACAAAAAATACATTTCTTCCTTATATGGAGATACTTTATTTTTAATATTGTAACTAAACATTACTTTGAGGGTTTTTTTTTACTATTATTGACTGGAAAAAATGAAGTCCCTTGTAGACAGATAAAGTAGATCCAATAGAAAATTTCTTCAGTTTTTAGTTGTTTGTAAATTCTTTCAACAAATACGTATGTCTGTCCACCTTGTGTTCTGTCATAAGGCTGGGGATACAAAGAAAGTACAGATACAATGAGGGTGCTCAAGATGTTTGAAGTTCATCTGGGGTCACAGAAGATGCGCATGAGGATGACTTAATTCTGTATGACAATAGTTAGCTGCACAGTAGATGGGATGAGCATGGTGTGAATACGCGTAATCAGAGTGTAAGAAGAAGAAAAAGAAAGAAATCAACGTGTGTGGAAATGGTGAGACAGAATTTGACCAAGGCTACTCGAATTTAAGAAAGAGAGAGATCCAACATGATAAGACTCTTGTTATTTTATTTGAAATGTAGGCCCCAAATACAAAGCCGAATGTGATTTCTGATTGCCCGTGCTGTGGCTTCCCTTTATTAGAACGGATAATAAAGAGTTGACTGTATCTTTTTTTGCATAATACTTGAAAAGCAGAAGGCAAGTTTTCTTGGTTATGTTTTTATGATTTATTCTTTAAAGAGTTTTGCTGAATCACTAAGCTGCTACCAATACTCAATTCTACATGTAATTTTTTTTCCTTTTTTTTTCTATTCATGGAATAGTTTGTGATTTACGTAGCACTCTCAGAAAATTGTGGGCCAGAAGCTTCTTTAAAAACAAGGCCAAAACTTGACATTGCATATATTGTTAATTGAAAATCTTATGTATATTTTACTGCCTGCTTTACCTTTCTGATTCAGGTGAAGTATTTGATTACTTAGTTGCCCATGGAAGAATGAAAGAAAAAGAGGCCCGTGCAAAATTTAGGCAGGTACGGAAAGTAGTTTTCAACTTTGTTTTGCTGATATTTTTAGTAATGTACATTGGACAGTGTCACAAACTGCACTTCAGGGTATATGGTGTTTTAAAGAAGAAAAATTCTTGCTTTCTTATACTTTATATGAATGGGACACTGAAAAAGAAATCTCTTCTTCCTGAATTTAAATTTAAAAGTGTTGCAATTGGTTATTTTTAGATGATTAAAAATAGTGAAATGCTTATAGATGAGACTAATTAACTGACAGTCTTGGAAATATAAACTGGACTGAGATAGAAAAGAAATACTTAAACCTTTATCTAATAATTATTATCAAGTATTGTTAGCTCTGTGTACGCAGTATATATGTGTACTGTTTAAAGGGGTTATTGTCTTATTTTCTTTTGTAATTAAAGATGCCTTGGTATTAGAACTCATATTTTTAAAGATTTAAAGACTATGGACAATTTTATTTAGTCAGGTAGGCAAGGAACCTTGCAAATGTGGCAGAAGAATATGGTAAGATATTTGTATTTCCAATTCGACTTGAATATGACTTGTTACAGAAATGACAAAATAAGAAAAAAAACTATTTTAAGTTCATCTAGGATTTTATTTTTAGTTTTTAGGAAAGAAGGGATTCAAATTAGCATATGATATAAATCACTGTAGAAATGACACATTAATAAATTCTCAATCATATTTAACGTTTACTGAAGTAAAGTTTCAGCAGACAACTTACTATATCCCAAACCAGCTGACCAAAAAAAAAAAAAGAGTGAGTAGTAAGTCTTTAAAATATACATTAAGATCCCAGTGGGAATATTTAATGCCAGTTGGGATTTCCTGGCTCATCAGCTACATACTAAAACTACAGTGACAGTCCTGAAATAACGTGACAGTGACATTCAAAGTGACGACTGCACTTTACGTCAGGTAAGCCTGGACCTGGGCAGCCGGGACAGGAAAGAGTTGAACCGTGCGTGGCTGCACACCATTTGGTTTCTCCAGGTTGCTTCCTTATTGCCAGTTGTTTTTAGATTCGGCTGTTTTAAGGTGCCTGCTTCTAGGGCTCTATCCTGAATGAAAGGTCTAGGTACGTCTTCGGCATAAAGCATCTTGCACGTTGTGTGCCGAAAAGTCGTGACTCTGTGAGAGAGTAACAGCACAGGTTTCACAAAACGAACTCTGCGATCAGTGTGGAGGATGCTCTGTCAAAGCTGAACAGGTCTTATTCTTCCCCGCTGCTTCAGAGCGGCTTCAACGGCTCATACCCTCTGTCCTTGCCTCAACTGTTAGATACGGCACAGGCGCCGGACAGTTGAAGGCCACTCTAGCAGCCATCAATCCTACAGTGCCTCTGTGCTCCTCAGGATTGGGTGGCCTGCAAGAAAATGACAGTGTTGACTCAGCCCTTCCAATAGCAAGGCTGCTCCTCCAAGCTTGGGAGTTCCTCACCCACTCACTAACGAGCTGCGGAGGAACCCTAACAGTTGCATCTCACGGAACCACACCGGCGTGTCTGGTCTTACAGGCAGCGTAGGGCTGACAGTGATTCATGTTTTCATGATCTATAACAGAAGGACCAGAGGGAAATTCCTGCATCCTACTCATGGGTGTTTTGAGAAGGGCGGGTCTGGCCATCGAACAAGGCAGTAGAACTTGGACTTGGGGCTGGGGTTCTTGCAGTGAGTCAGAGTCAGAATTTCTTTCACGGCAGAGATTGTACCTGGCTAGGTAAGTGTGGTGATACTATAAACCACCATGTCTGCCCGCTGGAGGTCAGAGGTTGTAGAGCTCGGGGAGAATGAATGCTTAATACAGAGCGTTCTCTTTAATTATCTTTCCATTCTTAAAGCTTTAAGGCCCATGGGATTTTTATTTCAGAAGTGCCTACAGAACTGCTTTCGTAGAGATTGTTCTGTCCAATGTAAAATGTGTGTCTGGCAACCAAATCATTTTCTATCACATGCCTTCTTCACTGAATCAAGACAAAGAGACTTGAAAAAGATAATATTATCAGCAAATTTCTGTCATCCGTGGTACAAACATAGCCTTAGAGTATGAACATAATCTAGCCATGTATTGTGTTCAATGAGAAGTATTAATATCTGTATATAAATATATAGATCTCTCGGCTAATGGCCATATTTCAGTGAACATTGGATATTAGAATTTTGAAGCCTATTGCTTCAGAAAACATGCTACAAATATTCATTGTAAGGTTCTTCTGTATTCTGGGGACTCATGCTTCAGGTGGATCATTGTCATTCATAATCTTTCTGCTCAGAAACATGGAGTAGGTGCGTAGTATCTGCTTAGTCTGGAATTCAGAGGCTTTCCAGCCTGTCTATCAAGGTTTACCGTTACCATTTCCCACCAGCTCTCCAAATAGCGTTTGTCCTCAGCATTGGTGCATTTAGCCCTCTCACCCGCTTACGCCTCATCACCAGACCTCCATGCACTGAAATATTACTGTCCTTCAAGGATGGCCTAGGAAGGTATCGCCTGCTCCAGGAAGCATTGCGGACGGAATCCATGATGTAGCTTTTTGTTTCCTCACTTCTTTGCACTTCCGCTTCTATGGCTCTGCCCTGCATTGTGGTTCGTCGTGTACATGTGTCCTCCTCCTAGTCAGACTGCCAGCTCCTTAGGGGCAGGGTCCACGTAGCGTTAATTCTGGTGTTTGCCCTAGCACATTTTCTTGCACATAGCAGGTACTCAATAAACTGACTGTTGACTCAAAATACATGTAATCAAATTACGTATCACTCATCGTGTGTTGATTTTGTTTTGAATCCATGTTTTCTTTGTCTTTGAACCATTTTAATATACATCAGGATGATTTCAGAGTACCGAACTGTCTGTTTCACCTCTTAGTACCCAGAAGTTTTGTTTTAACCCATACTCCTGTTAACATGGTCATACCTCATGTCATCGTTAGAATTTTAGAAACCTCATTACCCTCTCCATTTGTCAACGCCCAGCCAATACTCAATATTCAAACTGTGTTTGCATTGAACTGAATCCACAGAATTGAATGTTCTGTTGTGCATTAAAATGGTTGTCCTCCTAGACATCAGATATAAGTATTTGTACAAAAGAGCTCTTACTTGATTGCTATAAGAATCTTTCCAGTTCTGTGTTCGCTGTAGTACATTATTATGAAAGAATTGCTACAACCTATTTCTCATTTGTATCTTTGGCTCTTAATCTGTTGGGGTTTTCCCAGTTTAGACCTTGTACCCAATGAGCCTGAAGTGATGGTTGAAAATTACGGCTGCCTACAAAATCTAGTGACAGATTTGCCTGCCTGACTTAGTGACAGGTTTAAAATGAAATTTTAATTTTTTATTCTTTTCTTTTGATAATTGTGTCTATTGTTAAGGCACAAATTTTTTCCCCAATTTTTCATATTTGAACACACAAAGGATATTGCTAAATACCCCACTGATAAGTTCTTAGTCAGTTGGCTTCACTAAAGAAACATGTGTTGAACACATTTAATATAATTCCTAAAATAGACTTCTGCTCTTTGAACTTGAACCAACTATTTTGGAATACTGATTTATGTTTGCCAAAGGTCTTATTCCAACACTGGAATAAACAAACTATTTAACCAAAGCTACAAATTGTACACATTCGATCATGTAAACAAAGAAATATAACCACCCATAAAAATCTTCACAACTCTGACAAAGAAATATTTTAGTATATTTTTTCAAGCGAATACTACTTTTCCACATTTTCTACATTTAAGAGTGAGTTTCATCACTTTGACTTTGATATGTATAATTTTCTGAAGTAAAGGAACAGTGAAATTATTAAATATTACTTTAAACTTCAAGTTAGCAATTTATCTAAATTGGAGGTGATAATTGGGGGAAATTGTGCTTTTTTTACCCCAAAATAATATTTAATCTTTTCCCCAAATATTTATTTCAGATTGTATCTGCTGTGCAGTATTGCCATCAAAAGTGCATAGTCCACCGTGATCTTAAGGTAAGCCACCAATTTTATAACGGAAAATTGTAAATTCCTAACTTATAGTTTATAACATTAGAGCTGTCTTTGGTTGCCTAATTGTGCCAGGCACTATACAAGGAAATTAGTTTTTATTTACTCCTCACAGCAACTTTATAACAGGCGCTATTTTCACTGAGAAAATGAAAATATGCGAGTAGTTATCTAGCATTCAAGGTGAGAGGACTTGATTCACCACTAATAAGCTCATTGTAATAGATAAATGTGGAACTTTATCTCAAACTAAAAATGCCTTAGGTCCTATTCAGTCAGAAGCAAGGTATGGGCACAAATCCAGGTTGGTCTGATTTAAGAGCCAATTCTCAATCTTTACATTAAAGCTCAAAAAGATAAAGGAAAATGTTATACATTTTTATGACCATCAAATGTATCTGATTAGTATCTAGCTAGGTACTTTGATGTAACAAATGTATGATCGGAAATGTTTGTGGCAATGAACTTCGGAGCAGAGGTCCCTCTCTGAGGCACTGATTTCATTTCCATGGGGTCTATATCCCAAGGAGGGATTGCCGGATCACAGAGTCGTTCTAATTTTAGTTTTTCGAGGACCTCCATACAGTTCTCCATAATGTCTGTGCCAATTCACATTTCCATCAACGGCGTACAAGGATTCCCTTTTCTCTGCATCCTCCCCGCACTTACACTTTTGATGCTGTAGCCATCCTGACAGGTGGTTTGCTGTCTCACTGTGATTTCTGATTCGCATTTCCCTGATGATGAGGGATGTTGAGCACCTTTTCCTGTACCTGTTGGCCATTTGTATGCTTTGTAAAAATGTCTGTTGAGGTGCTTTCACCATTTTTTAGTTTTTTTTTTTGTTTTGTTTTGTTTTTCTATTGAGCCTTATGAATTCCTTATATACAGCATGGGCAAAAGTAGGTTTACAGTTGTGAGTTTGTAAAACACAGAGTTTGGTCTTACAGTTATTGTTTATTAATTGCTGTATTATTTTCCATACGAACAACGTAAACCTACTTTTTCCCCACCCTGGATTTTGCATATTAACCCTTTATCGGGCATGTGGCTTACAGGTGTCATCTCACAATCCATAGTGGCCTTTTAATGCTGGTCAAATATTACTCCTTTTTGGAACCTGATAAAACACATCTATAAAGTAACCTACAACTTCCTTAGCTTATCTGTTGTAACAGAGTTTGATTTAAAAAAATGTACAAAAGCAAATAACTTTCTTGAATCACTTGCATGTACCAAGGGCACATTTAAAACTTTCCCTTGGGGTGATTCTGATTTAGGGTTTTGGAAAACTAGGATCGCAGAACGTGGAGGGAGGGAGCGGCGAATCACTGCTTTCTCCCAGCATAGACCTCCTAAAGAGAATCTGGTTTCAAACCAGCAAAAGGAAGCTTTAACAGACAAGATCTAATGGAGCCTGTATTGTATCGTGTTGCTTTAGCGAAACCACAGAACTTTGTTGAGGAAGCGTTCTGTGGGAGAGGACAAAGGACCGAACTCAGTGGCCCCATAAGCCCCGATGGGCAGTTACAGTAGGCATTAGTTTTGCATTAACCAGTGATCCTCTATTAAAACAGGGCACTGTTGGGTAAACTTGGTTGCTTTAAGCCCAAAACGGATTTGTGTTATGTTGACCGATGTTTTTCCGGCTAAGAGCATACTAAAATTCAGTACCAGGATGTCACTTACCTTGAAGAAAACGTGGGTTTAAAATAACCTTTCGTAAACAGTTGCAGATACACATAAAAACGAGAGCCGTCCTTGTTTCGTGCTCAAATCAGTCCTCTGCTGATGTGACTCTGACCAGATACATGTGGCCCTCCCTGCTGGTCCCATGGACCAGCGCTCCCATTGAGGAATGAGAGGCAGAAGAGAGGTGTTTGGGATCGGAAACAGTTATAACGGAGATCTGATGTGATGTAGGCTCTTTACATTGTCCTTTTTATTATTTTCCTCTTAGGCTGAAAACCTTCTCCTTGATGCTGACATGAATATTAAAATTGCTGACTTTGGTTTTAGTAACGAGTTTACAGTCGGGAACAAATTGGACACGTTCTGCGGAAGCCCCCCCTACGCCGCTCCCGAGCTCTTCCAAGGGAAGAAATACGACGGACCCGAGGTGGACGTGTGGAGTCTCGGCGTCATCCTCTACACGTTAGTCAGTGGCTCCTTGCCTTTCGATGGCCAGAACTTAAAGGTACCCGCTAAACCCGAGAGCTGTGTGTTCTCCCCGCGCACCTGCATTTTAGTGACAGCCGGTGACAAGGGCTTTTGTTTTGCTCTTTTCAGGAGCTGCGGGAGCGGGTCTTACGAGGGAAATACCGTATTCCCTTCTATATGTCCACCGACTGTGAAAATCTTCTGAAGAAGCTACTAGTGCTGAATCCCATTAAAAGAGGCAGCTTGGAAGTAAGTCAGCTTTTTGGTGCTCCAGATCCTCGTTTAACAACTAAAGTAGTCTGGGAACTGAAGAGCATTTTAAAATAATTTTTTTGCTGTGTTTTTTTTTAAGGAAAATTGCCAAATCATCTAATTTGTCTTTTGTTTTGAGCTAGAAAAGTAACATGATTCTTTCGCTATTTGAGTTATCACAGTAGGTGTCTGTCTATAAAGACTGTTGTTTCTTCTTTGTCCGGAAATGAAGTATGAAATTAAAACAACAGAAATCGGGAGAAAATGGAGTTTTAGTTGGAGAAGGAGGGAAACCTAGCCTTGTCACATGGTGCTCGATCCAATACAGAAACCTTGTATGTAGTAAGTACGAATATTCTGAAGGTAAAAGAAGGTAGTGAAAATTCGAATCCAGTAAATACTTCATAGCTGTATCTGAAATTAGTATGTGATGTTTTATATAGAAATCTCAGCATCAGTACAGAAAACTGACAAATATTTAAGTAGAACATTGGAAACAGGTATTTGATTTCTTAACACACTGGTGTGTTACCTACTTGTGTGCCATCTGTGAGGTTATGTATAATGACAAATGAAATTATAAATATACTAAGTATGTTATAGCGGGGGAGCATCAGAGACTCATAACTGAAATGTCTCACCTCTGTTCCTTCTGATACTGCAATTAGAACAACTTATTTCTTTAAAAAAATTTTTTTAGAACAACTTATTTCTGAAGTATTTTGCCCGTCTTTTTAAAGAGTGCTGTTTTACCCGTACTGAGTTAATTTGACCGTGTACTATTCACTAGAACGTTTTTGTCTTCGTTTATTTGCCTTAGCAGATAGGGTAGAAAATTCAAGCAATTAACCTCATTTAAACTGCGCTTTTTTGGAGCAGCAGTCGGGCTTTCTGGCATGGACCACGTGCCTGATAAAGAGCCATCCCTGGGTACAGAGCTCTCAGATTAGTTTGGGCTTTGTGATTTCATTTTCACAAGCATTTTGCACTGCAAGATACAGTACGTTGTGATGGGAGTTAAGGGATGGTGACTTCCATTGCAAGATTATTTTAAATGCTTTACATCGGTGAATCAATTATTAGATATTTTTTACTGAATTACTTGTTTAAATGTAATGAGTTTCTTCCTATGATTTTTTTCTTTG
This sequence comes from Trachops cirrhosus, assembly GCA_028533065.1. NCBI lineage: Eukaryota > Metazoa > Chordata > Mammalia > Chiroptera > Phyllostomidae > Trachops > Trachops cirrhosus. The sequence goes on along the minus strand of CM052546.1, from coordinate 85,330,441 downwards.
GGGGTGAAAGAATATGTTCAGATTTTAATAGAGAAATGTGTGCAGTAGAAAAGCTACTTCCACATACTGCCTTTGTAACCTTATTTTCAGCCATTATTCATAGAAAATTATGGGAAATTGTTAACAAGTGAAAATGGTTGAGGCTCATATATCAGTTCTAAAATTGTATGGGAACATAAGTCCCTCCTAATCTTGCTTTATGACTCACTTTTGTCATAGGAGTTTCATTTACCTGAATGTCACTTAATAAAATGCCCAGAGCTGACACATCAGCCCAGCACATTAGCTGAGCAAAAGATCACACAAAAATTATTTGGTAGAATAGAGGTCACAAATATACGTATATATGGACAGTCGAGAAGATGTAAGATGTACTTAGTGTTTTAAACATGATTAGTTTACAGTAGCCAAATATTCAATCTTTTATTCTTAGCATTAAAATTCAAAGTATTGAAGTATTAGAATTCTCTGAGTTGAATTCAAAAGCTGAGTCATTATTATGAAAACATTTAATCATCAGAAACCCAACTTGATGTATTTAAGTATAGTCTGGAACCTGTTCCAGTCTATCAAAACTAAGTTTTTCAGCCACAGAACCAGGAATCTGGAAATTCCTGGAAATATTATATTGCAGATCACCCTACGAAGCCTGGTATGCTTCAAAGTTCCCAGAAATGACTTTCCAGAGAAACCTGACACCTTAAAAAAAAAGATTTCTGACACCAAACCTTAAGCAACTTGAAATGACAGTGATGTCAAAAATTAAATTAGTCTACACTTTTATTTTTATACCAATTTTATTATCAATTTCACAACCAAAAGAACCCCATGAACTGTAAAAAAGCTGCTATTTTCAAAACACTACTTTCGGCACACAAACATAAAGTTTTATAGAGTTGTACTCTTTGCATGTCGTGCCGAAGTCTTTTTTTGTTGTTTTTAACTCAAAAGCTTTGGGTACCCCGTTTTTGCCTTATCCCAAGAGTGAGCTCCTTCCTCGTTGATTGCGACGTTGTCGTCCTTGGATCGTGCATCGTATTTTATTTAACTGTTCCCTGCTTTTGCGCATTTGAGTTGTTTTCATAGTTTTTGCTAAAAATAATGTGATATACTAATTTCCCTTCGGGATATATGTTTAGATGAGTTCTCTCGAATGTAATTATTGGGTCAGAGGGTACTAACAGTCTGGTAGTTCCCGTCTGTCGGTGCCCAAAGGTCCTGTGGGACCCCGGGCATTTGAAAGGTGCCTGTTCTCCCCAGCTTGATTCAGCATTGGCTGTTATAATTTCTACTATTTGATGCCTTTGCAGTAATACTACAGTTTGCCATAATTGCTTTAACTTTCATTTATTTCATTAAAGATAATGCTCAGTATTTTTAATGACTAGATTAACTGTTCTTCCTGCTTGTCTAAACAGGTCTGATTAATCAGCCTTGTAGATTTGTAGTAGCTCAGTACATTTTAATATGAAATATTTCCCACTATTTCCCATATTTTTAAAAAATGAAACTTTATGTATTTCTTTTTGGTGTTACTTGTGTATCCTGAGTTATTTATTAAATGCTAGTCTTTCTTCAGTATATAATTTGCTAACATTGAAATTTGATTTAGACAATTTTGGGTGGCCACTTATTTTCTTACTAAACTAATTATTTTAATTTATTGAACACCTTCCTGTTGCTTCTCAGATATGACTGCAAACTTTATTGAAGTATTTCTTAAAGCCTTATAAATGAAGTACCTCCATGAAAATAGAATTAATGAAATTAATTTCATAGTCTGTCTGCATGACCTATATAGTTTCTAGATCTTACACAGTTATATAATTTTTTAGGTTGTGTGTACGAATGCTACCAGCTCTTCCTAATTGCACTGGTAATGGGAGGGATAGTATCACGTGATTTTTAAAGGATTTGTGTTTTTATGTTGTGCACTAAGTTTTTATTTCCTATTTATGTAAATATTGATGTATCCAGATGCTTCTATTAGAAACTGAAAACTTTTGTGCTATTCCATATATTATATACACACATATGAAAAACTATATATATATATATATATATATATATTCTTTTATTTCCAGTTCTTGACCAGGATGGACTGTGTCCATTGACTTTGAGCTACAGTCAAGCTCCTACTTTTTGCTCTTTCTCTGTCATCTTTGGTTCTTCTGAAAAATACCTTTTCTTAGTTCAGCTCAGATCATCTTCAGCAATTTATTTATGTTTGGCCAGTACAAGTGACAGTACTGCCAATGATCCTGCTAACAATAATAGCCTTTTTAAAAAATGCCAAGATTTCTAAGTACAAACTCAGAAGTATATGATGTCATTTACAAAGGTTGAAACCATCTAAGACAAATTCTTTCCATCTGGCCATCCTAAAATCCATCTTTTTTTTTTTTATGTGCACCTAAGTGGGAGGTGTGGATTTCCATTGTTAATTTGTTTCATTCTGTATCATTCGTCTGAATCAATTATTTTGTCAGAATTTCCCAGGAAGTAGTCATTCACGTTCATTGGCGGTGGTGGCTGGAGTAAGCTTTCCTTTGTTAAGTTGGGAAATCTTGTTTGACTTCACTGTTTCTTACGGGATCTCAGATGAAATCTGAAGTGGATTAGGTGAGTCAGCGGGTCCCGTGCGGTTTTTGGCCCAGTGATTCCGACTCTGCCCGAAGCTTCCCAGCCGGGGTCACATGAGAGCACTCCACCGTCACTCGGCACCTGCTCTTCCTAGGGACACTTCTCCCTTGGCTCTGAATGTTAACTCTGTGGTTCCCACAGAAGAATTTTGTATAGGCATGGGGTTTTTCCTGGATGTGGACAGATACGTAATCGTTATGAAATGAGCACCAAATAAACACAGTTTCATTGGTAAATACTAGAAAATTCAGATTATCCTAAGTTTGCTTGTCATTGTTTTTCTTCCAACTCTCAGATCTGGTATTGCTCCTACATTTCTTACTGAATTCATGGATACCCAGTTCTGCCAGGCACCTGAGTTAGAAGCCTTAAAATCCTCCTGGATTCCATCCTTGCCCTCATTCCTTAAACGGGTTTTGTCATTAGGTAGTTTGGATTATACCTCTACGGTCCTTCTTCCTTCTACTTCCTCAAGTCCAGTTCAGTCCTCCGCTGTCTGTCTCCTGGACGTTTTACCCGCATCCTCAGCTGTCTTATGTCCCTAATCTCTGCATTTTCTTTTCCCCAAGCCTTATTTTAAAACAGTGCCTGATTCAGAAGCAACGAGCATTGTTCTGAGAAAGCTAGCGTGAGGCAGTCTCTATCCCGCAGGATGTTAATTGTAGTAAAGGAGAGGGGCCTGTGCGTGACTGGCTGTGATGAAGGGAGGACTGTGATAACAGGGACAATAGGGTCTAAGCAGAGCTGCAGGGGAACCCAGGGGAAGGACGGACGAGTAACGCAGACCAGACGCGTTCTTCATGCAGTCCGCAGACGCGTGCCGAGCATTTAAGCGCTGGGCGCACACAGGGGCTGCGTCTGCCTACTGAACAAGTCAGACCCAGGGCAGTCTTCGTTTGGCCTCAGGGTCAGATGGGACATAGATCATCGACAGGTAAACACAAAATATTTGCCGAATGACACTCTGCCCTGAATTGCCGGCAAAGATCAGAGTACACGAAAGAGTAACAAAAGGAGCTAGAGCCTGTATGGACCTTGAGAGCTTAAAAAAGAACTTAGATGGGAAACAAAGGACATTCCAGACAGATGTCCTTGTCTTTTAATCCGCTGGGAAAATAGACACCAATGGTCATGAGTTCTTCATTTCCCGCGGACATATTCTCTGCATTACTGTCAGGGCCGCCTTCTCCCCGTTTCCCTTGTCATGGTGGAGAGAGAGGCGCCTCTTCTCTGGCCCGAGACTTACCTGTCCATTCCTGTGCCGGATTCAGCACGTGTGACCCTGCAGTGAAGCTCTTTCCTCTGTGCCATCCAAGCCCCCGCTCTACTGACCCCTTCCCCTCGGCCTCTCCACACGCCGAAACACCCTCCGTTGAAAAACAGGCGCCCATCTTCCCCTCCGTCCCTGCCCAGAACCGCCGTCTGGCGCCTCCCTTGCTGGCCAGGCATCTCAGACAGCCTCTGCATCACGGTCCCAGGTCGTCACCATCCACCCGCCTGCCTTGCCCTCTGGCCACCGCCCCCCTGAATCGGCCCTCACTAAAGCCAGCTGTCTGTGTTGCTAAACACAGTTGATTCCTTTTTTAGTCATCACCTTACTTGACAGGTCACCCCTGCCTCCTCTTTGAAAAACTCTTGCCTCGCCGCCTTCCACGTTGCTCTGTGCAGAGCAGATTTCCCTCCTCCGTGTACTTTGGTTGGAGGCCTTTTGTTCCTGGCCCCTAAATGCCAGTGTTCCTTGAGGCTCTCCCCTGAGCTCTCTTCCCCACATTCTCACGCTGTCCACTCCTCGTGGAGAATCCATCCACTGTCATAATCTGTGAGCTGAGTCCTAAATCTCTGGGCCTCGCCGTCAGTTTCTCTCAGCCCTGGCCCTGTCTCTTCTCCCCGGGTAACCAGTCACGGGGTTTTGTTGATTTTTATACATTGAAAATTCTGCTTTCCGTCGCCACCGCCTCCCTTTCATTCAGAGCAGCATCGTCTGTCTCCCACATCCCAGCGAAAGCCCCTCCGTGGATGCTGTGCCTCTGGTCTGGAACCCCTCCTGCCCAGGGACGCTTTGCAAAACCACACTCTGGCAAGACATTCCTGGCGTGATTGAAAGCCACCTTCGTGACTTGGTCCCTGCTCGCTAAAATAGAGCTGAAACAAGTGGTTGGATGTTCTGGTTGGCCAAGCGTAACGCAGAATTTATTTCCTAGCAAATAATGAAAGATCGGTGGATGAATGTCGGTCACGAAGAAGAAGAGCTGAAGCCATATTCTGAGCCTGAGCCAGACTTCAATGACACCAAAAGAATAGGTAAGTATTTAAATGTTGTGAGAGGTGCCATCCGCAGGCAGTGAGTAAGGGTCCTGTAGTGTTTAAGAATGCAAATGAGAAGCAAGTTTTATTTGACAGATGCTTGAGTTACCACCTTTTCTTTCCCCAATGTACACTACACATTGCAGATTTCAAGTTCCTTAGTTAATTCTCACACATATTATAGTCTAATTCGATGGTTGGCAACAGTGATATAAAAACTAAAATAATGTAGACAAACCTCATTCTTTCCTTTCAGCAGTTTCTAGCAGGAAGAATGACTGATGTAAGTATCAGCACGGACCAGACTGATAAACACCAGCCAAACATAGCATGTATGTCAACCAAAACTGTGGAGGCCCTAGTGAATAGGGCCTCTTCCTCTCTGTTTTCTGCAACCCAGCAGGGTCCGTCCTCCCATGCCCAGCCCCATTCTGCGTCCACAGCCTTTAGCAGCTCAAAACGTGCTCCTACCTGGCTTAGGAGCAGAGGGGGGAACATTCTAGGGTGTTAGGAATCTGATCCAAACGACTGTGGAATCCAAGCCTTCCAGAGAGGCATCAACCTGCCTCCCGATCAGAAAGCAGAAATGGTGAAGAGATGAGAGAAAACCACTCCATGAGAGGCTGAGGGTGTGCTGAGAGAGGGAGAGACAGAGAGAGACTGAGAGAGAGAGAGGAGTTTGTGTGTGTCATACACACACAGACATACTGAGTCTCCGGGTGGACACAGGAATTCAGCTCAGGAATGTGCTGGGCAGTGAAAAATGGAACGGGCCCCATCATGTCCAGCCCATGCTGGAGATAATTTCTGTACGAAAAACTGTGACCCAACAGCATCCGAATACACAGTATCTATTAATAATCCAGAAGTGTTTACGATTGACATTACACTTTAAAATTTCAGAACTTCACTTTCATATATAATGTTGACAGACTTGGCCCATTTTTTGTTCACGTGTTTACTAAAGCCCATTTTCAGAAAATGTGCATTTTTTCATTTCCAGATGTCATGGTGACCATGGGTTTTGCACGAGATGAGATCAATGACGCCTTAATAAATCAGAAATATGATGAAGTGATGGCTACTTACATTCTCCTAGGTAGAAAACCACCCGAAGTAAGTTTCTCACCTTTGTCGCTTTGTCACCTAAGTCATTTCTTGAGCTAGTAATGGCTAAGTATAAGATACAGTGTTAGCAAATATATCCTGGGTGTAATCAGAAATAACATAAAAACCCCAACATTGTTATGTATTCAAAATTCAAAATGCTCAGTTATACACCAATTTCATTGCTGAGTACCTAGAGACTCTATTATTCAAAAGCAGGCCTGGTACCTGAGCTCTAAGAGGTACCATTCACAGTGTAGCCTTTGAGAATGGCGCCCCCCAGAGTTGTGCATCCCAAATACAACAGCCCTGCCAAAGGCAGTGTGGTTGTTCTGGGTGTGCCGAAAAGACAGTGACCAAAACAAGAGGAAGCGACAGTGTTCAGAACAAAGTGTATGTCTTCAGAGGTTGATACAGGTGGGGACCCAGGCAAAAGTTGGTGATATTTTTTACCTTGTAGAGTGTTAAGTGGCGTTGATGCATTCAGGTGGGATTCTCAAGAATTGGGCGAGGTCTGTCGTGAGACAGGGTTAGGAAATCACTGTCTGCAAATGCCGACTGAACCGTAAGAGCAAATGATCCTTTGGGATCGCAGATATGACAGCATCAGTGGAGAGTCAGGAACAGAGCCCAGAGCACTGATGGTGTGTTGAAAATCTGACATCTGTGTGAAACATTTTATAGAATAGGCTGAAATTAGTAATAATCAGATAGTACCCAGTAGTGAAGCAGTGCATTCAGCTGACATATATGGAACCTACTCGGCATCAGAAACTGTGCTCAACTGTGAATGGAAAGGCGAGGAGGTATCTGCTCTCGCGAGCCCTTAGTCCGGTGGGCATGAGCAGCCAGCCAGCAGTGTGTGATCGGGGGGAGGGTACTAGGGGTTCTGGGAGCTTCCTGGAGGATGGGCACCCACAATGGGCCAAGATGTGTCAGAGGGAGATTCTCAATACTCAGACCCCAGCTGGAAACGTGGGGTGAGAGGCCCTCAGATTTCTAGCACAAGCGACTGGTTTCTGTGGTGCATTTGCCAAGACAGGAAGAGAGTAGGTTTCTGGGGGAAGATGGGAAGTTCATTCGGCTTGAGGAGGTTGAATTGGAGGTCCCCGGGGGAGGGAGCTGCCTCGTAGACGAGGGGGCATGGGGAGCTGGGTCCGGAGGGAGTGACTTGAGGATTTAGGCATCATCCTCAGTAACGTGCCAGGAACTGCTGTGGGGACTTTACAAGTGTTCGTTTACCCAGTCCTCTCCTGTGTGCGCGCCGCCATCACAGTGGAGGAGAGGGGGCTGGGCTCGCCGGACAGGGGGTGTCAGGGGAGCGAAGTCCAGGGAATGTTAAGAAGTGGGAAATAGTACAAACGGTTATTTCTGGAGTCTTCGAACCGTTTCTACTTAGATTTTAGGTTCCACTCATGAGATCTTTAATTTTCCTATTAATTTAAACATAAAGGAAGCACTGATTTGACAAATACACAGTCCCGCCCACGTGTGAATTAAAACGAAGTTGAACTGGGCTGAATACAAACTAATGAGGCTACTGCTAGTAGTCAGAGGCTGACCTTGGGAGCCAGGCTCACTGGCCTGAACCCCCGCCCCAGGCAGCCACTCACTGTGCGACTCGGGCAGTTTACCTCGTTTCTCTCTGCCTCAGTGGCCTGTCTGTGCAACGAGGCTGATCACTGTACCTACTACCTTGTAGGGTCACTGAGGGTCAAATGACTTAATACTTCTGAAGTCCTCAGAACAGTTCCTGTGTGCTCTACACAAGCTATTATCTATTCTAATCTTCATCATCAGTATTACCCGCATCTTTGCATAGGAATTCAGGTGACCGACCGGGATGCCAGTGATTCGGTAGAAAGTTTTCTGGCAACAGATAACTTTCGTGTTACAGAGAGAGGGGCAGTGTACTGATCTCCAGCGTACCTTGCGTAGTTCTAAGTAGATGCAGTTTCTCCATCAGAACCAGTAAACCAAGTGTGGTTCTGTAAACGTGGTGGAGAAACCAAAACAAAATGCATGCGCACACATGTAGGCATCAAGTTCAAACTTTACATTTTGTCTTGACTTGGAATCCAGAGATGTCCCTGGACTCTCTTAACCTCAGCTGTCCATCCGTAAAGTGCGGATGAGTAAGTCACAGTTTATTTGGTGATGACTAGACAACGTTACCTATATAAAGAGCTTTGCATGGGATGTAACAGCCATTCAACAGTTGGCAGCAGGTATTGGGTGTATTGAGCAAACTGAGGATCCAGAGCCATTGGGACAAGACAGCAGAGGATCCCACGTGCTTGTTACCCAGGTGCGTCTATGTTTCGCACCATAAGACACACCTAGGTTTTAGAGGAGGAAAAGAGGGAAAAAACTTTTGAAGCAAAAAATGTGCTAAAAACATCTTATAGTCCAAAAAATACGGTAATCCTTTTTAAGTTCCTATGACTCCTCGTATAGCTCGGAATAGATTAGAAAGTCAGGAGTGCATGTCCTTTGCCTAAACATCGTTGTGATTTGAAACCCTGGTGGTCTCTCTGCTTCTTACAGTTTGAAGGCGGTGAGTCATTATCCAGCGGAAACTTGAGTCAGAGGTCGCGGCCCAGTAGTGACTTAAACAACAGCAGCCTGCAGTCCCCCGCTCACCTGAAGGTCCAGAGGAGCATCTCCGCCAACCAGAAGCAGCGGCGTTTTAGTGACCATGGTGGGGGGCAAGTCAAATAAGCGAACTCACAGAGCGATTCCACCCGAACCCGTGTGTTCTCAGCGCCATACACTCACCCCTTCACGTGCCCCTGTCATCCCCGTCCCCACGGATTCTGTCACCGAATGACACATAGAATCCCTTTCTCAGGGACTGACCTAGTTTTTTGTAATGAAACACCTTCAGCTGACTTTAGAGTGTAAAATATGCAAATAAAGATATTTTTAATACAGAGTTTTGGTTCGTAAGAAAATATGTCCGTTGTTTTATAGCTAATTAGACTTTTTCTTTTCTTTTCTTTTTTTTTTTTTTGAATGCTAGCTGGTCCATCCATTCCCCCCGCCGTGTCCTATACAAAGAGGTCTCAGGCCAACAGTGTGGAAAGTGACCAGAAGGAGGAGTGGGACAAAGATGTGACCGTGCGTAAACTTGGCAGCACGACAGTTGGCTCGAAGAGCGAGATGGCCGCCAGCCCTCTGGTGGGGCCGGAGAGGAAGAAGTCCTCGGCCATCCCCAGTGTGAGTGCCCGGTCTGGTCCGCCGTGGTTCGCGGTGGTTGTCTGTCGTCAGGATTTTCTGTCCAAAGGTTTTTTTTTTAAGTGTTGCAAAATCTTAAAGTGAATCATGCATTTCAAGGACATGCAAATGGGATTAACCTTCTCATAAATGCAGTTTAAGGACAGAACAAAGTACAGGATGAATTCTTTAAATTGCACTGACCCTCACCACAGAATGGCGCATTAAACTTTCCTCTGCAATATTTACTTAATATTATATGAGTGCATTCAATTTTATCTTTACAAATGAGGCGTTCTGTGAGGGCAGACCGTTAATAGTTACTTTATAAATGTAGCTCACATTGTTCACTTAAAACAGCAAACTCAAGAAACTGTGTAATGGGAGTTAGAAGAGAGATTGTGATGTTCCACAAGTCAGCAGGAAAGAATAAAGAGACAAAATACAAAAGTACTAAGGCATATATATCTATTAACTTTCTAGGCCTCGTGATTAAACACATTTTAAGCTAATGAGTATTTTTAAAGCATTGTGAAAGCTGGATTATAGAAAAAATAGGGAAATTTTTTGTCTGTAGGAGTAGGGATTAAACAGAAGAGCATTCATCCCTTTTGAAAATTATTCCTGTGCAGTTTGGTGCCAGTCACGAGTCAAGGGCGTGGTGGGGGCGCTGTGCATGGTGAGGACGGTCCGGCCCACAGCGAGGAGAACCAGCGCCTTTTCACTTAGTCTTTCTGTTTTTTCCGAGCTTCTCAGAGTTGGCCTGCCTCCTGGCGCAAACCTAAAATGAGGAAATGTTCTTAGAGTGGCGCTGGCTCATCCCTCCCTTGGTGGCTTCAAGCCTTTGACCATGTGCCTTATTCTCTGTAGCATTACCCTTGGCTGGCCCCCCGTCCTCAGCACCTCGGGGTTCTGGTTTCTGCTAATATTTACGTGAACTCATCTCTGGCTCCTAGTCCCATTTATCTTCCTGTACCACTTGCTGCCCTGTCCTGTCCCCACCCCTGGCTTACAGAGAAGAGAATAACACCCAGCTTTCTGGTTGCTTCCAAGCAACTGCTCACTGCTGCTGTAGAAGAGTGAGCTGCAACGATAATGACCTTGTGTGCTCTGCCTTTTACTCCTACAACCTACTGGAGAGACAGAGAGAGATAACTTACAGCTCACTCACAAGATTCTGGTTGATTAAAATCGACCATGTGTTTATTCCAGAGTCATCTGCAGCTTCAGTTATTTCTTTGGCTTTCCACACCTGCTGTTGGAATTTTAAAATGCCTTTCTCTCCCCTCTTCTTAAAGAACAACGTGTATGCTGGCGGTAGCATGGCGAGGAGGAATACATACGTCTGTGAAAGGACCACAGACCGGTACATGGCCCTGCAGAACGGGAAGGACAGCAGGTAAACGTCGCAGTGCCCAGTGATCGGTCTGTGGGGTGGTCCCTCGTTAGGGCTCTCGCCCACAGCCCTGTGCTGATGGGTGGAGAGGAAAGGAAATACAGCACAGAAAGGTCGCTGCCAACCATTCTCACCCGGGGACCCTCCCTTCTGTGCCCGAGGGGAAGGGTGGGAAAATACTTAGGGAAAACAGGAGGTACATCCTTTGGCCTGGGAATTTCTGAGTAAAATCTTTTCTAAAACTATTTGCTTTTGCCCATAACAAAGCAGACCGTCCCATCCTCATCGGGTCTTCGTCATCCAGGTCTCACCCTCTCCATACACCTGCTGCTCCCTTCTCCCTCTGACAAAACGGGGCCTCTCCTCTGATCGCTGAGAGCAGTGCAGTTCTTCGTTTTAAATAATGATTGACCGTGTTATTTTTATGTAAAAAATGGAGCTGCTTTTCATCATGAGTGATAGTGCAGGGCCGTTATTCAGCATAGCACAAAAGGGCAGGGAGCTGATTCTAATAGAAGTCTGTGCTGGTTCATACTCGGTCATTTCAGTCGACTGGACAGACGTCCTTACGTTTTTTCCTCTCGGTTAACAGACACGTCGAGACAATGTCCAATCACCGTAACTCATAGAAAGGTGTCTTCCTTGGACATAAGATCCTTTAGACTAGAAAACCAGTTGGGGATTGATTTCTGGCTTAGTATTTTTGCTATTCTAAACCCTGCTCAGGAGTTCTTTAATCTACAACAGTTACCTCGTCAATTCAGGATGGGGGCTGAAGGTGTTTTAATGATGTTTCCAGCAATAGTGTGTTGTTTGCTGTGATGGTGAATTACACACCAAACTGTGGTGTGCGGAGAGTGAAAAGCGCCCCCAGGCACAATCATTCTATCCATAAAAACCACTCCATCTGCCTCGGAACCACGTGCACACGAGGGCAGGTGTGGGTAGATCCTTCCCGTGGAAGGTGGCGGTGAATTCACTGCACGTCTTCCCCAAGAATGTTGATTTGCCCGTCACTAATAATGCCACTAACGTTAATTTCTTTTAAGTGTTTTAGTTATGAATGGTGTTCGTCCATTTACTTTGAAATATCTAGTTCTTATGTGTTAGTGAACTATGTGGTTTTCCTTCCTTCCTTCGTTTCTGCTTTACACCGAAAGCCTCACGGAGATGTCGGCCAGTAGCATATCTTCCGCGGGCTCAGCCGTGGCCTCTGGCGTCCCCTCCGCACGACCTCGCCACCAGAAGTCCATGTCCGCTTCTGGTCACCCCATCAAAGTCACACTGCCAACCATTAAAGACGGCTCTGAAGCTTACCGACCCGGGTAACGTGCTGCCGGCATTTCATTTTGTTTGTCGAAGAGTTTTTAACAACGTGGCGCCCGTGAAACACCAGGGTGGGCCCCGGGGCGGGAGTAGCACTGTGAAGAGTGCAGATGTGAACTGTGGAACTGGAACAGAGGCTTCCCACGCCCCCTCCTGTCCAAGAAGACTGCCGATCATTCAGATCATTTTCTAGAGGCGTTTTCTCGAAGGGTTTTATTCTAAATCCATTCTTAAGAGTAAAGCATTGCTGCCTGATTGGTCATTTAGGTGAATTGATTTTATGATCTAAAACCAAAAAAATCCTGAGGCTTGGGGGTTGAGGCCCGGGCCAGGCTCCCAGCTCCTACCGGTTACCCGGTTCCAAGTAAAACTGGTCTTTTAGTTTCCCTGTCGGTGAAACCAGTGATCTCACTGGGCCCTTTCAGGTAGAACATTATGTGACTGTTTTTCTCGTTTGTGCCCACGTTCGGATTTCTCAAAGGAACGTCTGTGATAGTCAGCCTTGCCCACCGTGCTGGAGGTGGCAGGGGGCCTGTGCTGTTACTGAGGCCTGGATGGTAGGTAGGAAGTGATTCGGTCCAAATAAAAATCACGTTCCGAGTTCCTGAATGGATTAGGTTAAGATAATAATTTAAAAAAAGAAAAAATATGCAGCCAAACTCCCCCCTCCTCTCCGCCCGGGTTTGGCATTTCTGATACTAAAGAGTATTACTCTTTGTCTCCTTTTGTCGGTAATATCTTCATCTTTTGTAGCCGCATTTTTATAAAAGGCATTTAGTTCCGAACCGAAATGTTATCCCTCCACCTATGATGGTTTTAGTAGCACGTGCAGTAAACCCTGCACCACTGGGCTCTAGAAGCACACGGGACAGGCTGAATAACAGCCGCTGTGGCTGAGCACACAGCACAGTCAGTAAACATACAGGCGCCGCATTACAGAAGTGTACACTTGAAACATATAGACTGTTAGTAACAAGTATCACTCCAATAGATTTCATTTAAAAAAAGAAATAGTAGTAAAAAGTCTCAGTGCTCTAAAAAAAAAAAAAGTGGCCAGAGCAAATCTTGTCTACTTCCAGAGTCAGTCATTGTTCTGAATCGTGCATGGTGACCTGTCCCACAGGGCCACCCAGAGAGTGCCTGCTGCTTCCCCATCTGCCCACAGTATTAGTGCCAGCACCCCCGACCGGACCCGGTTCCCCCGGGGCAGCTCGAGCCGAAGCACCTTCCACGGGGAGCAGCTGCGGGAGCGGCGCAGCGCCGCCTACGCCGGCCCGCCCGCCTCGCCGTCCCACGAGACGGGGGCCTTTGCCCACGCCCGGCGGGGCACGTCCACGGGGATCATAAGCAAAATCACCTCCAGGTTCGTCCGCAGGTCAGTACCGCCGCGCGTGCAAGTCCGCGGGGCCTCGGGGGTTGTGAAGAAAACGCATGTGTTTGATTATTTCATCTTCGTAGTGATTTTCCAGAACGGTTTTATGGCCTTTTGTTAGAACTGCTCTCTTACAGACATTTGCAGAAAGCAGTCTTTTCCTTTTAGAGAAAGAAGGAAAATGGACAAAACGAGAATTTAAAATTTTTCTAGAATGAGAAGGGCAAAACTTGACATCAAAAATGTGTTTTAAACAAAAAGGCTATATCTCCTCTGCTTAAAAGCCAGGATTTAGGAAAAGGAATTAAATAGTTTACATTCATCCTTTTAATATTTTTTGTCTTCAGACTACTTTGAAATTTCTCACTAATAACCGTTTCCCTATTTTTCTTCCTTGAAAAAAGTCAGTATATTACAACCGCATAGATTACCAATGAAATTTAACATCACAAAATCTGAACTTCAGGACAGTCAACACACCATGAACAGCAAACTTCCACTCTAGTAAAACAGGAAGACTGTGCTCTGTTACGAGGTCCTGCTAAAAGCCTGCCAAAGTCCTGTGAGTGCAGAGCACAGGGCTGGTGCCCAGCAGGATCCTGAGATTAGTGAGACAGCATTTGTTTTCTCCAGATTCGCACCGTCCTGGGGGGAAAAAAGGCCTGCAGACGAGTAGCCACGGCCTAAAGCAGAAAGTGTGAGAAACAGTGTGCGGGCACCGTGCAGGGGTGCCCGGAGAAAGGCACACGGTTCTGCCGAGGGAGAGAGTTAAGGCCCCAGACCATAGAGTAAAAAGTTATGGGTATAAAATGACTACACTCGTTTTCAAAAATATTAGTTAAATACTTAATCCTCAGTGTTATTGGTGTTCATAGGATGTCAGTGAATGGGTGTGCAAAGAGAAGAAGTAGCCTTGGTCTCGTGCCTTTTCGTGGAGCCTTATGGACTCAGGTTATGGATCAGTTTGCCCGGGATCACACAGCAGAATTTAAACATTTAAACACTCGAACGCAACATCCGTTTCTAACCAGATCAGTCAATGATTTTTGTGCCATTTGGGCAGTCCCCAGACAGCATGACAGCATGATAGAGAAAGAGCTAGAAGCTCAGCAACAGAGTCTGCATGAGAGAAGGAGTGTGGGGTGACCATCTGCGGGGCACCAGTGAGGGTATCGGTTGTGTCTGCTGCTGGAACGTGGCTGACTATTTAAAGACGTTTTTAAAAGCCAGTACTTCCTCATGGTTAAGCCAGGATCAATGGTGAAGTGAAAATAAAACAGACTTTGAGTTTAATGCTTCATTACTAATAGTATATTGAGCATTGTGCAAAATATTTCTCTTTAACTGTGCAATACAAATGTGGATTCTAGAGAGAACGCCGTAAGGAGTGGTAGACGAGAAGTCGGGACAGGGTCAGAGCACCGGAGTGCTCAGAGAGTCTGCTGGGAGGTTAGGATAAAGGATCGCCATAAAGTCACGTCACAGATAGGCGAAGACCTACTGCACGCTCAGCCCTCTAGGTGCTCCTGATCAGCAGTGAGAGAGACTGACGTGACCCCTCCCTTCCCGTGAGCAACCTGCTGTCTTACAGCATTCCACACGGTGGAAACATTCTTCTCACTTGGCTTCTGGTTTTCCTCCTGCCTCTCAAGCGAGCTGTCCCTTCCCAGGCTCCTCTGTGGCTTGCTGTCAGGTCCCCTCGCCTTACCTCTTGACCTCTCATATCAGGGCTCATCATCGGACAGGTTGTCTTCTCTGGTCATCCTCACTCTCTCGGGGGTCCTGTTCAGGCCCACAGCACTGCATTCCATCTCCCAAGTGTATGTGTTTAGCCCAGATCCCTCCTCTGAACTACAGACCCATCTATCCAGTTGGCTACTTAGCCTCTGCACTGGGATCTCTGATAGACTCTTAAACAGAACTAGTCCAAAAATCCACCTGCCTCTCCTCTTCCCCCCACCCATCCCTCCTCCTTCCCCACATTGTAGGAGACTGCAACACCATCCTTCCAGTTGCTCAGGCCATGAGCCTTGACTTGGCCTTGACTCTTTGTCTCAAGCGCACATCAACTCCACCAGCAGGTTGTGCTGGCGCTGCTGCACAGTATTTCCAGAATTTTAATCTAGCCTCCTACCTGACAGGTCTCCTAGCTCCTCCCCTCCTCCTCCTGTTCTGTTTTCAACGATGTAAGTCCCAAGACTGAAAGCCCTCTGCTTGCTTTCAGGTTGCTCAGAACACAACTCAAAGCCCCGAGGGTGGCCTCCGAGGCCCCACTGAGCCAGCCGGCCCTTTTCTGCTCTGACCTCTCGCCTGTACCCCCTCTTTGCTTGCTAAGTCCACAGCAGCCATGAGGACCCCTGACTGTCTGTCCTCAAGCACACCTGTTCCTCCTACCTGCAGTCCCCCGCCATACCTGCAGGGCTGGCTGCGCCTGCACCCCCTCCAGGTCCTTGCTGCAGTGCGACTTCCCCAGTGACGCCTTCCCCACCCGCCCTGTTCACAACCACAGCCCCTTCCTCCCAGCGCTGCTCTTGTTCCCTGCTGTCTTCCTCTCCATAACACTAGCGCTCCCTGAAGTAATAGATACACTTTATTTGTTCGCTCTGTGTCTCTCCCAGCTTGAAGGCGAGCTCCAGGAGAATAGGCACTTGTCTGTTTGCTTTGCTTTATGCCGAATCTTCCGCTGCCTACCACAACCCATAATATGGTATTCGATAAATGTTATTGAATGGATGGGTGAGTAGTGTGGAAGGCAATTTAAAAAGCACATGAAAAAACAAGGTTATAGTAAATTCTGTTAAATGCTTAAAGGAAGCAGGCTCTGAAATGGAGAATGAGGTTGAGGGACCAAAAATGTTCGGATCCCCCGCTGACGTGCACGGGCACAAAAGTTCCTGTAGTGCCGCAGTGCTCTCAGATTTTGAACTTTGTCATTTAGTAGAATTTTGGGGGGCCGAGGGGGAGAAAAGTGAGGGAGAAGGTTGTCTGCCATCCTTCGTTAGCGGTTTGGTAGGGTTTTTCAGTGTCTTGATTCTTACACATTTCCGTCCATTCTGGACTTGGTTAGAGAAGAGAAAATTCTCCGTGCTCCTCCAAGGCCCCGCGTCTCCATGTGATGGACAGCTTTGGCTTTGACCATGGGTCTGTGTTCACCGCAGTGTGTAAGGTCTGCCCTTCCGTCGCCTTCCGTAGCTTGATATTGGGCTGTGCCCTCTGCCACCGGTGATTCAGTGCGGGAAGACGAGCAAAGCATTGTTTTCAGTCCCGGCAATGAACCGGCCACGTCCTATAGCACGCGACGGAGTGGAAATCCAGTTGTTCTTGCTGCATCCACGGCACGTGGAACGTTGGGCACGGAAGGTTGGAGGCTGGCAGGTTAGAAACTGGAGAATTTCTCAAGGTTCAGGATATAGTGTAGCCTTTGTATTTAATATTCTCAACTCATCTCTCAGGTTATCCATTCTTCCCGCTTGTCCCTTCTTAAGTCCATTGTGGGATCAAGCCCAGTTCTTCTCTCTGTTCCTTCTGCCCTTCTCACTTCCCTGTGCCTCCGGCCTGAAAAAGGGACCCACACGCTGACACCCTTGTGTGACCCTTGAGGACAGAGTATGCCCGGGGGCAGGGCTGACTCAGAGTACGATGTGGGAACCAAGATAGCTCACGGAACTTTGGGACCAACCAAGTGGGTGTGCCACTAAAGAGTTAAAAAGATGAAGAAGTAGGGTTTTTATTAGGGAAAAAAATAGAGGAATTTGGGTCGCTAAGCTTTAAGAAGGGAAGGATGAAGAACAATTGAAAGTTCATCACTCATGTGCTTGGACACTGTTATTACAAAGAGCAAGCCAGATAGTGGTTCTCCTTGGCCAATGAGAAGACTACTTGCCAAAATGACCACACGAGAGAGTTGTTTTCTGGTCTTAGGAAAGTGATTTACTCCAGAATCATCTATCAAGGGAGGGTATAAATGTATTATTTCAAAAATCTGTTAAATAGCCTTTAGACCCTTTTGCTTTGGGTAGGTTCTATATAACTACTCTGTAGGCTGGAGATTACATCAGACCTGATGAATTTTTATCCATAGCTCACTCTTACATGGGGAATAAGCTGATCAGTTATTGAGCCCATGTTGCTATGTGTACGATCTTTGGCTTTTGCAAACCTTAAGCTTGCAGAGCCATTGGCACTGCATGCGCTGTTACCGAGCCAGCCCTGCCCTCTGCCTCCCCAGCTGCCCCCACCGCGGCTCCGTACAGCTGCCTTCCTGGACTGTTTGAGGTCATTGCCAAGGGCAGAAATTCTTCCAGTCGCTGTTCCTGGTGGCATCCGGGAAAGGCTGGAACACGGTATGGGGAGTGTGGTGACAGGGCAGTTGCTCTGTCCCCAGCCATAGCCAGGGACGTCCCGCAGTAGGAATCGGTTTCTGCTCACAGGGATTTGTCAGGCAAAACAAAGAGGACAACAGTCGAGTGAGACGCAGGCCCCTTCCTGTTACAGGAGTTGTCTGTCCTTCGCAGCACGAATGCACAGCCTGACTCTGGCCGAGTCGGTGGACAGCCCTTCCGTGGGTGTCAGCACAACTCCGTGCTACCGAACACGGACGTTGCACGTAGCGCCCACTCGAAACATGTCTTATTGGTGTCAGTGCGTTGTCATAAAAGTAGGTTTGTGCAGGGCAGATTGAATTTTCTGTGTCTCAGTGAAAATGGCAGGTACGAAAAATAGAAAGTTACGGAACTTTGAATTTGAATTTGAATGTGAGAATATATCTCTTATGCTTTCTAATTCAGACAGGAAAATGATTTTTACACAGTATGTTTGTCAAGAAAGGCCTGTAGGGGAAAGACCCTGGGAAGCAAAAGACAGTCATAGCTTTTTAAAATTTATTTACTTTCAAAAAACATATTTTTCACCACCAGGTAAGGTTTTAGAGCTTGATGGACGGACATGCTTTATAAATTTGGGGGGAAGGAAAGGGGCGCTAATTTTCTTCCTGTTGCAATCATTCACACATTTCAGGGACGCTTAAAACATTAATAGTGACTTACAGGTTCGAGTTGATCATTTTCCCCAGCTATCTCTTAGTATTTTTCTATCACAAGCCATCTCTTCATATATCCAAACTGGTTTAGAACTTGATACTCCTGTGTCAGTATTTAATCACCTTTGAAAACGACAAAGTAGTTAAAATTTGGGTAGGCTTTAGAAATGTTAACCACATTCAACAAAAGGACAATTAGTAGAGTTTTCTGGCTTTATTTCACAGGCGGAGATCCAGGTAAGATCAATGTTTCTGTTTAAGATTGAGTTCATGTTTTGAGGCTGACCTGCTTGGAGGGCTGTTTGTTTGCTGTAATTCTTTATCATGTGCATGAAGCTTGGGCGTAACTTCTGAATAAGTTAATTGCATAGTTAAAACCTGGTATTCATTTTTAGAAATACTGATTATGTGTTATGAGCGTTATTTCTAACTACAAAGTTAATGTATATGTTTTCTAAATTGAGCGACTACTAGAATTCTGTTTCAAAGCAAATGTGAAGTTGAATCTTGCTATTGACAATCCTTCAATAGTTTTAATGGTAGATTGAACTCAATGAAACCAAAAGATAAATTATAACGTGGAAATCATGTCTGAGAATTGGAAGATCACGTTAAAAAAAAATCCTAACCTGTCACCTAGCATCTCCTCTGTGACAATACCCAGTAGACGCTCAATAAGTGACAGTTAAGTGTGGTAATGTTAAAAACGTGAGACGCAGTATTAGACCGACTAGTAACGGAAAACTGTCGTGATAGACATGTGCTTAACAAGTTAATTTTAAAGTCCTTTTAGATGTAGGTTTTCTTAATCTCTTTTTCACTCTCGTCATTAAATCTCAACCTTCACTTTGTTTTGAGGGACCCAAGCGAAGGCGAAGCCAGTGGCAGGACAGACACCTCCAGGTGAGGAGCCACTATTAACACTTCGCTGCACGGTCCCCGTGTGCGCAGATGTGCCCTTGAAATACCGACCGCACTTAACACACCCGCACAGAGCTAATAACTAGCTAGTATGTGCCTTTTCAATTTTCGTACTGGGACGGGTTTTCCTAATGTTGCCTAGCGCTGAGTTACGTGCAAGTTCGCGAACTGTAAGTTTGTGCTTTCTGAACATTCCTTTGAATTGTATGCTTTGTAGAGAAGTAGCCTTTCTGTCCTGTGATAGATGTGCTGGCAACAGGATGAAGAGATAAAAATGTATCGATCCTTTTCTCACTAAAACCTTGTAACGGAAATTAGTCTTCAGTAACCCAGAATACTGGGGTACCCAAGTACGTAGGCAGACTGGATATTGGTAGTATATTTTAGGTGAGTATTCAGTAGCGGACCACATTTAGAAAGGCTCACCCTGCCATATTTATGGGGTTTTTTGACATTGAATGCTGGTCGTGTGTTTGATTTTGTGATGGGTCTCAAACTTGAGCACAGTTGAACTTGATAAAGCAGATGTCTGAGCCCCACCCCTGTGGTTTGTGATGGGCAGCCTGTGGGGGTGGGCCTGGGGCCATGTCAATAACATGTTACTGCTTGTGTTTGTATGTGCACGTGGGAAACTTAAGAAACAAAGACGTTCAGTTATTTTGAGTGCACAGGTACCCTGGCTTCCTTCTGGAATTATTTTTGACCAGCTGAGCTCAAGCCTCAATTTTAATTTCTACTTTTTGACACTACTCGAAATACAAAACATCATGAGCTTTGGGAGAGCTTTATGAAGCGTTCCCATGTAGTTGGTTCTCTCTACGGACTGGGCCGTGTTTGTGCTCAGTCCCAGTAGCTGAAGTGTCTCTGTGCTGAGCTGGGTGCCCGAGTCACACCATGGAAGGGAGCCAATGGCGGGCAGGCCAAATATTTTTAACTAATTTCGGCCTGTGAAATAAACACGAAAGACTTCTGTGGTTGGCCCCTCCCTCCCTTAGCATCACTTTCCGTCCCCTTCTCGGGTCTCCTCCTCACTTTTAACTAAATTTCGCCCTGTGACATTTAGTAGTGTGGAGTGTCACAAGTGGCTGCTAAGATCTCGGCTCATTTGCATGCATCCTGTCCTTTATGTGACTACATGTCCCTTATGTTTGGTCCTTGTTGGGCTTTTTTTTTTCCTTTTGAACAAACTTATGGACTCCCTCCTGTCTGTAATGTACTTGCTCATCATTTAATCCACACAGCCACCGGGAGAAAAGTGGCCCATTTTACAGAAGAAGCGGTGAGGAGCACAGGAGGGACCAGGCCAGTGTTAATGAGGTCCTGTCACCGCAGAGAGATGGCGGGCATGATGGTGAATAGCAAGGCCCCTGAGCCTAGACCGTGGGGGCTGAGCTGTGTTCTACCGCTTCCGTAGCTCTGCGGCTTTAGGAAGGCGACTCAAACTCTGGGCCCCCGATTCCTCATTCGGACCGCCTCCAGGGTTGTCGTGAAAGGCGAACAAGGACACCACACAGCTCCCGGCACTGAGTGCTCAGTGAATGTTCGATGCTGTGGTCACTGTCAGCATTTCCGGGAGCTTTCTGCAGTTAATGTTGTCATCAGCGATGCCTCTGAGCTGCATGCAGAAAAACATCTTGTATGTGCCAGGTGTCCTTGGTGGAATACAAGGACAACCAGACGAGGAATGGGACACTTGATTTCTAGTCTTTCTTTTAGTTCATTAGCCGTATGACCATAAAAAAGTAATTTACGTTTCCTAGCCATCAGTTCTGTTTTTAAAGTGAGTGTGAGATCAGGTGACCCCGTGGGTCCCTGCCAGCGCCCCCCATGCCGACTCCATGAGGGGGTTGTACCGATGGTCCTGGTAAGTGGCCCCGGCTGCGTCTGCACACCCAAGGCCTGTGGCCGAGAGTCAGTGAGCAGCAAGTGAGAGAGAAGACATCTGACATCAGCACTCTCCAGAGTCAGCTAGTTGTCTTTGGAAATGTGCTTTCTCTACTTTCCTTCCTCATTTTCTCAGGCGTGCATAGTTTGTACAGCTCTGGGGACTCACACCTAGGAATGAGGGGGAGAACAAGAACACACGTACCCATGAAAATTCACATATAAATGTATGCGTGAATATACATTATAGGATACTGTTGGTATTAAAAGTTTAAAGCATATGCATATAGTAGATTATAAACTCCCTTCAAAGTATATAATTTCTTTAAGTCACGTGTACGTGAGATGGGTGAACAAGTTAAAGTTTTAACATCTATATTTGAGTAATTGCTCATTAAATTTAATTACGGGGTCTTTTGACGTATAAAATCTATTTTACCTTTATTTGATTATGTGAAATAGGTTCTCTGGTTCTGTGTTATTTGTGGGAGATCTGTATTAAGGAAAACTCAACAAGGCTGATGCATTGAAGAAATATGTGTTACTCATCCGCTGTGGCGGAGGAACAGCCAGACCAGACCCTGTGGGTTCAGGAACAGTGCGGGGGCCAGTGCGTCTTTGGAAGCGAGCAAGTAGGCCAGTCATAGGCGGGGAGGGGCTAGGGCTAGGGGGAGGGGCTAGGGCTAGGGGTGGGGCTGGGCTAGGGCTAGGGGGAGGGGCTAGGGGTTGGGGTGTGGGTCATGTGGAGCCTTGTAGGCCGTTTTAAGGGTGTCTTCAGTAGAACACTGACCCATGAGAGGCCCGATGGCTACACTCCTGTGTGTGGTACAACCTGATGTCTTTACCTCATTGCAGTGCGACGTTTTGTTTTTCAACATTATCAGGTATAAATAATCTCTCTGTAGCAGGGACTGCTACACTGTCCCCAGTCTTTCTCCTACCCAAAAAGGATAGAAAAAGGGAAACTTTTCTTTATATATCAAAAGTGTGTATGCACAAGCAGAATGCTGGTGGGCTTTTTGTGTGTGTGCAAATGTACAGAAAATGGAGAATCCACTTTTGCAAACTTAAACAACAAAAAAAAAATAGGCAAGGACCTGAAGAGGTATTCAGTTCTTCACTTAGGGCTGCAAACTTGTTCCCCACAAGCAAATACATTTAAGAAAACATGCTGTCTTAGATGGAAGATTTTATTAATGCAAGTCAAAACAGATGGCGTCCCAGGGTCCGCTTTTGTAACAGCAAGACGCCGTACACTTTGTATGTGCCTGAGGGTAGTCTGCACATTAGGTCGCTTTTTAAATCGCTGCATGATGACCGCTGAGGGTTCACGCGTGTCTCCGTTTCTTTGCTGAACGGAATTCTTGTTTGCCTTCTTCCCCTCTGCCCCGCCCTTCCAGAAGCACGTCAGGGGAACCAAAAGAAAGAGACAAGGAAGAGGGTAAAGACGCCAAGCCCCGTTCCTTGCGCTTCACCTGGAGCATGAAGACCACCAGCTCCATGGACCCCAATGACATGATGCGAGAGATCCGGAAAGTGCTGGACGCCAACAACTGTGACTACGAGCAGAAAGAGCGGTTTCTGCTGTTCTGCGTGCACGGAGACGCCAGGCAGGACAGCCTCGTGCAGTGGGAGATGGAGGTCTGCAAACTGCCGCGGCTGTCCCTCAACGGGGTCCGCTTCAAGCGGATATCGGGAACGTCTATTGCCTTTAAGAATATTGCATCTAAAATAGCAAACGAGCTCAAGCTGTAAAGGAGCTCAGCTTTGCAGGATCAGGGAAGATACATCCATACGAGGTACGGACTTTGAATGTACTGGTAACGCCTGACGTCATTGGCCTGTGAATCCCCCCCCATGTAGAATTTGCCCTTAATGCAATAAGGTTATACATAGTTATGAACTGTAAAATTAAAGTCAATATGAACTATAATAAATATCTGTAGCTAAAAAAAAGTAGGTTCACATGTACAGGTAAGTATATTGTGTATTTCTGTTCATTTTCTGTTCATAGAGTTGTATAATAAAACAGATGATTGCTTAAAAACTTGTATAGTTGTCTAGATTTCTGCACATAAATGTACCTTTGATGCTTTGAGTTCAAAGTATTCTTCCCTGTTATTGACATTCAGGTGAGTTTTTTAAATTCTTACCTCCATCATGCAATTTTGAAACTTGTGTCCAGAATTAAGAGTGCACAGAAATAGTCTTGATGATTGTAGCATGGACTTTTAAAATTGATTTTCAAATCATATTTAAATTGAAAATGGAAGCTGATGAATAGATTGGCTTTATTATACACAGAATTATTTCCACTTACCTTTGCTCCTCTCCTTGTTACCAGACAAGGTTTTGGTTGGGAAGATACACAATGTTTACAGTGTTGGCACTTAAGAGTTTTTAAAAGAAAGTACATGAAAACAAATTACAGCTTAGCCTTGAGCTAGAGAAGAAGCACTGGGGGAAAGTGAAACCTACATCCAATTCCTTTTGAACTTGGAAGTATTTTCTGACCCACTGCTAATTGTAGCAGCAAAATAAAAAAGAATCAGTACTCCATCTGACTGTGATGATGTAAACTGTCACTTCCGTTCACTGCCTTCCCAACACCGTAATGTCATCGTGGGAAAATAACAATATTGGGACGGTTTCACACACTCATCTCGACAGCACTGGTCAGTCTAGCAGTTAGGAAATCATGCCCCCTCAGGAATCGGCTGGCCTTGGGAAGGTTCCCCGCTTCCTCCTCACATCCTCTTCATCCACGCCCGAGCCAGTCGTATCTGTAAGTACTTAAGAGACTTTTGAGCAAAACGTGACTATTTATAACAGTATATACGATCGGTTAATGCTTATGTGGTTATTCCGTTTGTTCCCACGCAGCCTGTTTGTTTCGACTATTTCGCCAGATCTCCTGTATTTATTCCCCATCGTTATGCCTCCAATGTGCAGCTTTGTAATCGGGCATTTGCCCGCTTTCCTTTCAGAATTAGTGATCTTTGCGATGTAAAGCCACTAGTAAGAGTACATTTTAATACGTGGTATTTTATACTGAATTAGCCTCGGAAGCTGGCTGTGCAATGTTATTTAACGTCGTAATTACTGTAATATCTACGTATGGGCTCATCTGCACACTCCTGAGGAATAGAAAGTGTACTCAGATTTTATCCGTTTAAAGAGAACTGAAGCCGTGGTGACTGCTGTGATTCCAGCCTCCGTTCGAGAACTCTCGGTGCAGGTGACGTGCCCTTCCCACGGCTTCCAGAGGAGGAGGGATCTTGCGTCCCGGGCTCTGCTGCGACGTCACTCTCTTCTGTACCAGTTCTGTTCACGAACGAAGCGGCGTTTCGCCTTGCCAGAGGGTGGTGCTTGGAAAACAAGAACGACTGTGTAGTCCCCTTTTCACCGAGTGTTCATTCCAAAAACTTGATGCAAATCTCACTTTCACTGGTGCACACTGAAATTTTACTTGAATAGTTCTCATAATAAAGCACTTGTCTTTTGCTCTTTATCAGAATGCGAATTACCTGTTTTCTACTACGAAAGTATTCTCTGTGGGCAGTTTATGTCATACATTCTAAATTTAGCTGGCAGCGGGTGAAGTTACGTAGGGTTTCAGGATGTCATCATGACAAAAAAAATTTCCGTCTTTTTGGAGGAGTTCCTCTTGTTGAGATGGTTTTATAGAAACAGACATCGCGCCTTTTCCAAGGTAGAAACTGGTTGTTTTTTACTGTTGCTCACTCTGATCTACTCTTCTGAGTTTGTGGCATGGAAATTTACTTCAATATTTTTTATGAGCTAAAAATGAAATCTTGGTAGTCACTGTAGATTTCCGGTTTTATATATTCACAACAGCATATGAGTGTTCTTGACGATTTAAAGGAATTTTATAATATGTTTACAGAAATAAATTCCAGTTTATGTTCACTGGCTGTGTGACATCAGGATGTCCTGGGTCTCTGTTTAAATATTATTTAATAGAACATCCCTGATATTAAGTTAATTATTATGTAGAGACTGGGGCATGGTATTAATCTGAGAAATTACAGCTTAATAAATAATATGAAATATGTTTCAGAACTTTGACCCAATAATATTCTCTAAGGTAGAATTTGATTTAAAACCCTAAAGGCCTTATTATGAAGTGACTTTCGTCAACAGTACCACTTGGGCAACAGAGATAAACCTGTGATGAGTGAGGCACCAATTTACTATAAGCAAGTGATTCCGTCAGCAGATCTAAAATAATCAAGGTGATCTCTATCTTAATTTTTAAAATATCTATCGAGGGATCTACTGTCTGTTAAGAAATATAAAGGCATTGTCAGAGGTTGTTTTTCTTCTCCCAAGATGTTGGTCCACTTGGAAAGACCAAGTGTGAACACACAAAACAACAACAACAAAATCACACCCAAATAGGGAGCAACAAAGGTGTTCAAGCAAGCACCAGCAAATAGTTTCCACAGGACTTCGGAGACAGGTGAGTTCCTTTTGGACGTGAGAAAGAAAGGCCTCTGGTGAGATGCGAATGATGGGTAAAAGGTAAGCGGTGGGTGGAAAAGACCCTTCAGGTGGAAGGAAGGCTTGAGAGGAAGGCTTGGAGTCAGTGATGGTTGTAAGGTACGTGTCAGACATGAACAACTTATTCTAGGGATTGCCGAGGTTCATGTAGATGGGTCAGGAGCAGGTTTTGTACAGCACTGAGTGGCAGTCTCAGTTTGGACTTGATTTGTGGTTAGAGGGGCAATTAGGAGGCACAAATAAATGGAAAGGTATTCCATGTGCACAGATTGGAAGAATTAATATCGTTGAAAGGTCCATACTGCCCAAAGTGACCCAATGAGTCAATGCAGTCCCTATCAGAATTCCAATGGCATTTTTTCACAGAAATAGAAAAAGCAATTCTAAACATAGTATGGAACCACAAAAGACCTGAGTAGCTAAAACAGTTCAGAAAGAAGAACAAAGCTGGAGGCAACACATACCTGGATTTCAGGCTATGTTACAAAGCTGTAGTGATCAAAACAGTCTGGTACTGGAATAAAAACAGACACATGTATCAACGCAATGAATAGACAGCCCAGTAATAAACCCATGCACTCATGGTCAATTGATTTTTTGACCTAAATACACACAGGAGAAAGGGCAGTCTCTTCAGTAAATGGTGTTGGGAAAACGACAGCCACACGCACAAGCATGAAAGTAGACCTCTGCCTTACACCACACACACACACAAATCTACTCAAAAAGGACGAAAGGACATGAACACAAGACCTGCAACTGTAAGACTCTCGAAGAAACCCAACAGAGGTAAGCTCCTTAACACTGGTCTTGCCAACGACATTTTGAATTTGACACCAAAAGCAAAGGACACAATAGCCAAAATAAATCAGTGGGACGACATCAGCCTGAAAAGCCTCTGTACCACAGAGGAAACAAACCATCAACGAAATGAAATACTGCCAACCACAGACCTGGAAAGAGGGTCCTGTCCAAAATAGACAAGGCACTCATGGGACTCAATAGCACATAAAATAACCTGATTTAAAAATGGGCTAAGGACTCACATTTTTTCAAAGAAGGCATGGAAGTGGCCGACGGGTACATGAACAGGTATTCAACATCACCAACCGTCAGGAAAATGCAAATCAAAACCTCAGTGAGGTGCCGCCTCCCATCTGTTAGAACGACTCATCAAAAAAGAAGAGATAACAAGTGCTGGTGAGGGTGTGGAGAAAGGCAACCCTTGTGCCCTGTTGGTGGGAATGTAAAGCGGTGCAGCCACTCGAGAAACCAGCGTGGAGGTTCCTCGAGAAACGAAAAATAGACCAACCATGTGCCCTAGCAATCCCACTTCTGGGTACATGTATCCAAAGGACACAAAACCGTCACCTCGAAGGCAGACTGGCACCCCCACGTTCCCTGCAGTGTTACAATAGCCAAGCTAGGGAAACACTGTGTCCAACAGTGAATGAATGAACAAAGAAACGATGTTGACATGTATACATACGATGGAATATGATTCGATCTTAAAAGAAGTCTTGCCATTGTGACAACATAAACGCATCTGGGGGGCATTACGCCGAGTGAAATACGCCAGGTAGACAAGTGCTGCGTGGTATCACTTATATGTGAAATCTTAAAGAAAAAAGAAAGGGTGGGGGTGAGGAAGGAAGAAAGTCAAACTCATAGAAACAGGAGAATCGTGGCGGCCCGGGACTGGGAGGTGGGGAGAGAGGGAGAGGTCGGTAAAAGGGGACAAACTTTTATACGTAAGATGAATAAGGCCTGGGGATCTAATGTACACAGCACGGTGACTGCAGTTGGTAATACTGTGCTGTGTGACTGAGATTTGCTAAGACACTGGAGCTCGAGTGTCCTCACCAACAATGAAAGTATACGAGGTGATAGATGTGTTCATCAACTCGAAGGTAGGGATCCTCTCATGAGGTATACTTATATGGAGTCATCGTGTTGCACACTTAAAATGGGTGTATAATTTGTCCATTACACCTCCGTAAAGCTGAAAAAGAAAAAAAATAGAATTACCATATGGTCCAACAATTCCAGTCATGGGCCATACTGTTGTTTTGGTACATTGTAAATTGTTGGTTCCTGTTATTACCTGACACAACCACTGGGGGGGGGAGGGCAGGAAAAAACCCTGTCTGGGATGCATTGCCGGCTCCTACCACCCACAACTGGGGAACCCCCTGGACCGTCTATGAAACAGACACCCATACTCCTCTTGGCTCGTACTCCCTAGCCTGAATGAGTAGCATGTCACACTCGGTCCACTCACAGGTAGGAGGCGAACGTCCTTCATCGCTTCAGGTGGATTTTGCACTTGTTTTTCAGCCACGTGGGTTATTTAAATGTCTTTCCATTTGGCTACAGAGGCACCTGATTCCATTCCGTCGTATTGCTCAGGTCCAAATGTAGTGCTTTCATCCATTTTCTAGAACTTGATGGAATTCTGCATTTTTTTTCATATTGTGCAAATCTGGCAGGGCCAAAAAACATGGAGATAATCCAAATGATACTGTGAAACGATATAGTCTTTTATAGCCCTGTTCTTTTTGCACCACATACTTACTTCTCTTAGAATACTGGGATGGACCAATGGCTTTTCGTGGACTCGATTCATTTCCATTGTTCATCGTCATGGATGCTTTTAGGGCGATCAAAATGTCACAGTTTTGTACCCAGAAAAGGGACCACTAGGGTCTACTTTAGTTTATAAATTAATAGTTACATTAGTAAAGTCACAAATCTACAAATCTAGCTTCCAGTAACCTTTGAAATACAACTCACATATTATTCTATTGTATTTACAAATCTAATAAAGTTTAACCATCACTACAAGGGGCTTTTATCATTCACTTAACTATCTGAAACACTTTAAGTGGCTTTTACAAACTTGATATATTTGGTTTTCTTTTCAAGTACTTCAACTACATTCAAGACCAATTCTTATATAGTAAATTAAACATTTTTGTATTTTCGATTTAACTTATTAATGATTATGCATTTTAAATTGTAACCACAAAGCTAGTTTTTAATATTCTAGTATGCCAAAGTATGTTTTATGTGTATATAGCAATATACAAATCATTCTTACATGTATCACACATTTTTAAAATATTTAAATAGTACTGAAATAATAACTCGCTATTTTGTACTTAACTCCAAGTTGCCGGGAAGTTTAAGATATTCGCCCACATACGAAACCAGGCCTCCTGCACAGGTGGGCATCACAGGCACTGAGAGTGCACAGCTCCCGGATGAGCTGCCCCACCGCCTCAGTCCGATCCACTTCTGCACAGAAGTCGGGCTGCGATTACCACCACAGACACTGCGGTGCCTTTCTGAATGTTTCCTTAGGAGAGGTGCCTGGAAACGTGTGGCCGTTTTTCAGGACTCTTGATAACTATTTTCTGGTGGCCTTCCCAAAAGCTTGTCACCAGTTTGCACCCCATGAATATTGCATAGTCACGACCAGGTCTCCATACCTTTGGCAGCATCGAGGCTGATCATCTTCATCGTCGTCGCTGCTGCCAGTTTGCACGTGGGCACAGGAAGTCTCATCATTTGGGGTTCATTTATTTCGTGGCAAGTGCGGTTGAATGGGGTTTAGAAGTTCGTGGTGCATTGCCCTTTCGGGGTGTCCCTTGGCCCACAAGTGGGGACTAGGGCGGCTGGGCTGAGCGCGCTGGCTAGCTGGAGGCCAGGCCCCATCGAAGCCGCGGCAACCCCGGGCCCCACTGCCAGGGGGCGCTGCGACCTCAAGTCCCCCGCCCCGTCCGGGCTGGGGCGGTGCCGTGGGCGGGGAGCAAAGGTTGGTGCCTTCACACCCCGAGCTTCGTCCGAGGGGCCACGGCGTCATGGCGGTGGGAGCTAGGCTCCGGAGCAAGGCGGCCAGCAGCCTCCCGCGCCGCGGGCCCCGGGGGCAGGGGGTCGAGGAGGCCGCCGCGATCCTGGAGCACCTGGAGCTGGAAGACGAGGTGGCCGAGAGCGTAGCGAGCGCGGGGCGCCCGGGGGCTCGGAATGCGCGGCGGGTGCACCTGGCCGTCCTCCCCGAGCGATATGAGCCGCTGGAGGAGCCCGCGCCGGGCGAGAAGCCCAAAAAGAAGTACCGGCAGAAGCTGAAGAAGTACGGCAAGGTAGGCCCCCGCCCACTGCCCTGCGGGTCGGCGGCGCGGGGCGCCCGGGTCCCGGGCTTCCCAATTGTCCTGAGGGAGAGCTGGAGTCTGGTTCCCACCCTGCGATGGCGCTCAGCCTCTCTGAGCTCCCTCGGTGTCCCCGTTAGTCCCCCACAACCACCTGCCGTCCAGCACTGAAGCCCCCCAGACTGTTGCGTTTGTGAACTGGAAAGTGAGGGAAAAGTTTCAAGTGATTATAGAAACTGAAGCAGAAGTGTCCCTGGGCCCCGGCGACCTGCTACCCGGCTGCTGGCTCGTTAACAACAGTCCTAAGGGTCGCTCGCCAAGGTGGCTCTTATCTTTGGTGTGTCTCACACTCCCTTGCATGTAGTGGGCAGGACAAAACTCAGTGTCCCCAGTTTACAGATGGGAACACCGAGGCCTGGGCGTGGTCAGGTGACTTGTAGGAGGCGACCCAGTTGGAAAGGATTGAGTTGCCGCCCAGTTTATCTGTTTCTGGCCACGCCCTCTCCAGCTCTCCCACCAGCGGAGAATTGTTACTGCCCTAAATATCCCCAAGGCTATTTCAAAGGCCTGGGGGCTCCCTATATACACAGATACGCACAGTTGTCCGTGTGCTCTGGGGTCTGTAGACACACTGCCATTTGCCTGAGTTGCAGGTGTGGAGGTGGAGAGAGACAAGAAGAAAGATGTGGGCATGAATGTGGGATAAGAAGGACAGTTTTCTCCTCTGAGACCTGCCTGGAAACGTTTTAAGTCATGGCAGCTCCTGCTCCCAGGGCTGGGCTCTGCTGCCCAGAAGAAAATCTCAAAATTAATCGTGTCATGGCCAAAGGACAAGGGCCTCATCTGATTTATTTTCCTGTTATCTGTGTCCTCGAGTGGCTCTTATCATACCTGAAACCAGCCAGTCTCCGTACCTGCAAGCTTAGGTTTGTCATCCTCTCTGACGGTACGTCAGCAGCTTTGGGAGCAGTGTACCGGCAGGCAGCTGTAAAACACATTAATAAAAACTATAAGGCTGGGACCTGCAGGCTGAGTCACACTAGGGCTAATCCTCCTTCCTCCTGGTCCCAGGTGAGCACAGAGAAGCCAGCATCTGCCTCTCAGCAAATGGTGAACCGATAATATGGAAATCTCAGCTCAGAGGCTGCCTCAGAAAATGCTTTTGGGGGTCCTTACTATGTGCCAGGCATTGTGCACATAAAAATGGGTGCAGTGCAGCGGGGCCCTAGAGAAGCCCACAGCCCCTCTACGCATGGCTGGGGCTGGGTGGTTCAGAGCTCGGGCAGGTGGTCCTCAGGGATGAGGATGTAAAGTCGGGGAGATTTTCAAATCGATGGTGACAGGACGACTGCGCACAGAGGGATGAGTGAAGGTTTCACAGTTAACAACGAGGTCCTACTTCACACCAGGATGGTTGTTATTGACACACGCACACACGCAACACAGAAAATACCAAGTGTTGGCGAGGAGGTGGAGCAACTGGGATTCTTGTGAATTGCTGGTGGAAATGGTAAATGGCGCAGATGCTTCGGGAAACAATTTGGCAGTCCCTCAAAAAATTAAATTTAGATCTGTCACATGATCCAGTAACTCCATGCCTAGGTGTATGCCCCAAAGGATGGAAAACAGGTGTCTAAACAAATACACACACATTCATAGCAACAGTATTTGCAGTAGCCAGAAAGTAGAAACAACCCAAGTGTCCATCAGCTGACCGACGAGTAAGCAAAGTGTGAGGCCTACGCACAATGGGATATTATTCGGCCATAAGAAGAATGAAGCACTAATACATGCGATAACACAGATGAACCTCTAAAACACTGCGCTAGTGAAAGAAGCCAGGCACACACAAGGACACATGTGGCATGTATGCACGATTCCATTTGTATAAAAGATCCAGCATCGGAAAATCCAGAGAGACCGATCACAGGCTGGCGGCTGCCAAGGTCTGGGGGTGGGGGCAGGACAGCAGCTGTCTAACGGGTGTGGGTGTCCTTCGGGGACGATGCAGATGCCCCGGAGGTAGACAGAAGTGCGGGACACGCAGCACTGTGCTGGATGCCACTGGATTGTCTACTTTACAGTGGTTACATTTTGTTGTGCGGATTTCACCTCCATTAAGGAGAAAGGAAGGAAATTCACCAGGTGGACAAGGGATGACGTTCGAGGGGGAGCGACCAGTGCAAGCAGAGATGAGGGTGCGTGAAAGCCCTGAAGGGTTGCACACCGGCTCAGTAGACTAGCCCAGGTGAGGGGACACTGTCACGTCGGAGTTGGTGCCCTTCCTGCTTTCAAAAGAGCAGCTTCTCCTTTCTTTTCCCTAAAGCAACCAAGAAGGTAACTGGTTCAGTTCCAACCTAGAGGAAGGAGATAGCTGACCCTTCTTTGCTGAGAATGTGAGAACAGCCACAGCTCAGCTAGAAATGGGGGGAGGGGATTTTCCCTGCTTTCATCGCTTGGTGAGAAACGTCACCGTACTTGGGCCCAATGGAATAGGGAGTGACCTGCAGACAGTTCCACATGACAGTCTTGCACTCCATAATGACGTTTCGGCGAACCACAGGTCACCTATACGACGACGGTAGTCCCGTAAGATGATAACAGCTGAAAAAGTTACCTAGTGAGGCCCTAGCTATGCTTACATTGTAGCACTGGAGGGACCTGGAGCTTGCTGCCCGTAAAGGTACTTTACTTACGGCTGGGTAACGACTGCCACAGTGTGCAGTTTGTCACACTCTGCGCAGGCTTGCCGCCGAGGTGTGCAGTAGGCTAGACCATGCAGGTTGTGTGAGTGCACGCTGCCATGTCTGCACGAGGATGAACCTACCAAAGGATGCATTTTGCAGAAGTATTTCTGTTGTTACCATGGAGGGCTGGCTTTTCCCTCCAGGAAGGGTGATTCAAGTTCCCATTTGTGAAACTGATCAACTCCTTCACCCAAGTCCCTTCCTGCTTCTATGCAAAGAAAAATGTTTGGCCTTTGTGACCTGTGAAAGGATTGGCTCACTCTCCACCCCCACTGCCCCATGGCCCCTCCCAGGGAGGCTGTGTGGGGCGGTAATTCCTGGCTGATTTTAGGTAGTGATGCCATTGTTCACAGGGTGCATTCGTTGTTGCAGTGCTGTTTTCTGGGCTCGGAGAGGGGGAAGGGAGGTGCGTGTGCTGTACCCCCCCCCCGCCGCCCCCCCCCCCCCCGTGCCTGCCTCCTGCTGTGCGCACCGGTCACGGGTGGCATCTCCAAATCCTCGCAAAAACCTTGGGAAACTGCAGACCTCACTTCGCAGCAAAGGAAGTTTATGAAAGTGAAGCCTTTTGTTCAAGGCTGCACAGCCGGAGAGCAGCAGAAGCAGTTGGGGTGAGGGGAGTAACCCCAAACCTTAGCTTAAAATAAGAGGTGACTTTCGTGGGCACCTCGGAGAGTCGCAGAAGAGGTGTGGTTAAGGAAAGGAATTAAATTTTGTTAATCGATCTGTTAGGAGAGAGTTGGAGAAGGAAAACGTAGGGTGTGGAACAGCCTTTAGCTCAAGAGGGAGACGAATGTCACCCACCACGTTCTGCACAGCCGGTCAGGACTCGGGCAGTGAGGCCAGACTGCCCTGTCACCTCGGACTGTGCTTACCTCTCTGCCTCAGTCTCCTCATCTGTTGCATGGGCTAATACTAGGGCTGTGGTGAGGGGTGCGTGAGGGAATGCGCGTGGCCGTCTTAGAGCCCGTGTCGCACATGACAAGGGTCTCGCAGCTTTGGTGCAGGGTGTGGAGGAGAGGCCTCAGGGGCCTGATCTTTTCTGATTAGTTTTTCATGAGCTCTGACTCAGAAAACATCAGCTTCAGCTCTGTGCCTGCGTCCCGACAAAGCGTCACAACCGGAGACTCCATGCTTGTGGTTCAGGGACCATGAGCTTTGCTGAGAGGCGGTTCCTGATAAGTGACCACAGACGCTGCGGGTCCAGACCACACACGTTTGTTCTCTGCCACTCTGGAGTCCAGAAGTCCAAAGTCAGTCTCCCCGAGCTGTGGCGTCGGCAGGGCCAGGGAGCTCCAGGAGGGGACCCATTTTGCTGCTTCCAGTCTCCAGGGGCCCCTTCCCCCATCTTCACAGCATCCAGAAACCCCTGTCCCTCTGCCTCATCTGACTCCCCCTACATCCCTCTTATAAGGACCATGGTCCTTCTTCAGAGTCTCATAAAGTTATGGGGAACCTTACAGTGATGGGGCCCACCTGGATAATACAGGGTAATCTCATCTCAAGACCCTTAATTTAATCACATCTGCAAAGTCTCTTTTCCATATAAGGGAACATGTTCCCTTATAATCCCTGGGGATTAGGACAAGGACACCTTTGGGGGCAGGGGGGTTCGTTATGCCCTCCCATATTCCCCCACGCCCCTGTGCCCCTCTGAAAGATTATTTGGGTCAAAGCTCTACTCGGATCAAAGAATTCAAAATGTCTCTTGAATGCCATGAAAAAGGCCGTTGATAGATGTTTCGCATTTCTTTCCTCCCATTTTCTCAACTCTGCGCTTTGACAGTGTTCCCGCTAAGGAGCTATTTTAGTAGCTTTTTCCCCCCCTAAGTGGCAAAGATGAAGTGACAAGCAGTTTTTCAAAATAGCAGGTTGAGGGAACTGGGGGTACAAGTACCCCAAATGTCGAGGTTAACTCGGGCCACCTGCAATGCCAGTGACATCGTGGACGCAGGGTGCATGTGGCCCTTAGACTTGTTCTCAGAGGACAATTCTGTTGTTGTTGTTACTTCAAACAGGTAAGTAAATTCTCCCGCTGAGCCTTATTACACCTTTGTAGAGCTGTGTCTCTCAGCAGCGTCACCCCTCACACACACACACACGCACGCACACACCCTAAGCTCTCATTGAGAAGTCGACTGGGCAGTGACCTGGGGGGTCAGTGTCTAGAGAAGCCATTGACGTGACCTGGCTCTCTCACGGCTGCTCCTTTAGCCTCTGAGGGAGCGAAGGCAAGACCCAGACCCCTTCTGAGTGCAGGGGATACAGTATAACCTCCCCACCTTCGTTCTGTTGTCGTGAGGACTATCATAGGGAAGTATGTGCTTCAGAAACTCTCCTGAACAGATACTGAAGCATCTTACTATCAGCCCCATAAACCTAATTGCTATGGAATAAAAAGAGGCAAATGATATTTTACAACCAGAATAACTGCCCCCAAGTGTGCCAGGCATTGTTCTAAGGGCTCTCCTTGTACGAGCCCATTTAATCCTCTTAACAACTCAAGGGGGCGGTTACTACATATCCCCATTTTATAGGTGTGGAAACTGAGGCCAAGCAAAGTTAAGGCAGTGATTGAGCTGGAATTTAAGCCCAGATTGCAAATAGTGAATTACAAGGTTACACTCTGCCTTCATTAAGAAGGAAAGTATGTTCCTAGCCAGTGTGGCTCAGTTGGTTGGAGCATCGTCCCATAACTGAAAGGATGTGGGTTTGGTTCCCAGTCAGAGCACATACATAGGTTGCGGGTTCGGTCCCAGGTCCAGGTGTGTATGATCCCCAGTCTGGGCGTGTACTGGAGGCAACCAATCAATGCTTCTCTCCCGAATCAGTGTTAAGGACAGCGTCCTGAGATGAGATTCTTTGGGATTGAACTTCAGCTCTTCCTCTTACCAGCTATATAATCACAGATAAATTTATCTCCTGTGTACTGTCTTCTTGTAGAAGCCTCTTGGCCAAGGGCCACCAGGAACATATTGGTACAGGAACGTGGTAGCCATACCAAGTTAGGTTTAGTTGCTTGGCGCAGCAAGCAGCAGCGTGCCAGAGGGGTTAGGAGGTCTCAGAAAGTGAGGACTTCACGTAGAGAGTTGAATATTTGAGCCTGATGCAAGGGAGTTATCAGCATTCAGGAAATACTTGTCATTGGACATGGATGAGACCACTTAAGGAGAGAGTATCGGCAAATAAGGGAAGGGAGGGAGGGGACCTGGGACTGAGTCCTGGATAACTCAGGACACAGGTTGGCAGAAGGGGTAATCCAGTCAAGAAGGCTGAGCATGAGGTTGGGGGAAACCGAGGGAATGTGGTGTCAAAGAGGCCAGATGATTGTGCACGAAGTGTCCAGAGCTGCTGCCAGGTGGGGAGAGAAGAGCCGTTGGGTCAGGCAACGTGGCAGTGGCAGGTGGCCGTGGCCTAGCATCCTGGATGAGTGGGGTGGGAGCCACGTGGAGGCCGTATGTGGCGACAGCTCTTCCCGTTGGTTTGGTGTGAAGGAGAGTGGAGACCCGGGCAGGATGTGGAGTCTAGGAAACGGGAGGAAGAGAGTGACGATTCTGGAGAGGGGAAAGCCAAGGCCTGGGTGACAGAGGGCACTGACAGCAAGTGTCACAGGAGTGGCCTGCGGGACGAGGGCCACTCTCTGCACGGGAAGAGGTGGGAGAGGCCAGGGCAGTGGTGGAAGGTGAGGGAGTTCCCTGTGCCTTCTGACCCTTTCAGTGAGAGATAAAGTGGGGTCACCTACTGTGGGCGTGGAGACCATGCGTGTGCGTGTCTGTTTGCTGGAGGTGGGGGACCTGCGGAGACAGAGAAGGGTAAGAAGTAGTACCAGGCAGAGAGGGAAGGTCAGTCCGTTGGGCAAATGGATAGGTGTGCCAGACCGTGTTGGAAGTCAGAGTGAGGTCTGCGGTTGTGACACCAGGTCACTTGGTTATTGGAGCTGCACAGGTGGTAGGGCTGAGAGACCAGGTGGATGATAAGATCCAGGTCACCTACGTGAATGCGACGTCATTGACAATGATGAGGGATGCTGGGGATGAGGAGAGGAAGGTCGGGGCCCACCACGAGGTCAGTGTTAGTCCATGGGCGGTGGACTAACATCTTCCGTTGTGGATTTGCATCCTCGGATGCCCCCATCTGTCACCGCGTCCTGCAGAAAAGCAGGAGCGGGAGTGGTGATCAGGAAAGCATGGCCCTGTTGGTGCCCTTCAGGAGTTTGTCACCGTGTCTGAAATGAGATACTTTAAAGAGACAAATGTGTGGCTGGGACAGGAACATGTCCGGGAGGCAGAGAGAGGACAGGGTGGGCTGTTGGGTCAGGGGAATAAAGGAAAACCAGGCCCAGCCCTCAGATGACCCATAACGTAGCTGGGACCAAGAAGAGGAGTTGGCTTTGGTTACAAAGTAACACAACCCAGTCTGGTTTTTGCACTAGTCTCTGCTCTCTCCAGAATCTCTGATGTATCTGGAAATGTGTTCGAGATCACTTTGCACGGCGGTGACATCAGTCCTGAGCGCTCACGTGTTCCCAGCAGGGGGTGGGCGGCGGTGAGCGGCAAACACGGGAACTTGGTGACTGGCTCATTTGCCCTGGGAGAGGGAAGCAGAGTGATGCTTTAGGTACCTTGCCCCGGTGTAGAAGGCGCCTAACCGAACTCTTTGTTTCTGTCTTAATTCCTACAAACAGAACGTGGGGAAGGTCGTCATCAAAGGGTGCCGCTACGTGGTCCTCGGCCTGCAGGGCTTCGCCTCGGCCTACGCCGCCCCGTTCGGCGTGGTCGGCAGTGTGGTGTCATTTGTCCGCTAGGGACCGCTGCCCCGGCACAGACACTTCCCGATCGATGGAAGCCGCGCAGATCCAGAAGCATCTCAGACTTGAAGCCACAAAATACTTGGAAGAAAAAAATGTCTTTCTCTGTTGAATCGGACGACTGTTGTGAATGGGACATCTTCACCCATCTGCTGAGTGTTTTCACATTTCCTGGACACGGGTCGCTGCGACGGACAATCCCGCAGAGAATGAGGCTGATACTACCTTTGGGGCCAGGGTCGAGTTTGCTCACACTGAACCCTTTGTGTGAAGCTCACGTGGGGAGGCAAACCCTCCCCAGGGGTGAGCACTCTGGGTGGGCAGCAGAGTGGTGATGGGGGGGGCGGATTTTTACCCGGAGAGAGATGATTTGAGACCTTCTCCTGGAAAGGTCTCGGGCTGACGGGCACTCACAGCCCCCCTCGGCTCTGAGGGCACCCAAGGAGCAGGTTGCTCCTGAAGGCACATCCCCCCATCTCCTCCTCCACCCTTTGTCGCCAGGAGTTTAATTACAGGCTTGAGAAGAAGGAAGGAAGAAAAATCTCTCTGAAGGCTGACACTTTGAAGCTGTGTTGACAATGTGTCGTGACTGTTTAAAGTAGATAAAAGCTTGTCATTGTCACCTTTCTCTGACATGAGTGTGCAGTGGGAGTGAGGGGAGGAAGAGCAAGTTCAAGTGCAGGCTGTGCGGTGAGAAAGGTTGGATCAGGGAAGGCTCCTGAGGCTGATGTGCCCGGTGCAGCCCGGTCTGGCCCAGACACACGTTGGAGCCTCGGCTCAGCATGTCTATGCCAAGCCACCGAAGGGCGCTCGCTCTGTGTTGGGCGCGAGGGAGATACTGCATCTGGAAATGAAAGTGTGTGATTTAGAGAACGGACCAGGAAGTAGGAGACAGGTGCAAAGGAAGTAGAAACAGGACAAGAAGGAGGTTAGGGGAGAGAAGTGGAGACACGGGACCCAGATCTGGCTTCTGAGTGTTGGGAATCTTGGGTGGGCTGGGACTTCGGCTCCAGGAAGGAGCCAGGGGCAGCCTGATGGCGGAGGTGCCGTGGCTGCTGGGGGGACACCCTCTGGAGCCCATGAGCTCACGTTGTCTGCCTTGGTAGCATCCTTTCCTCTCCTGTGCTGCCCGCTCTGACCACGTCTCACCTGGACTCAAAGGTCAGGGTGAGCCTAGTCCTCACACTCCCCCAGGATGACCCATCGACTAACTTTGGACCATTGGACAGGGAGGTAGAAGAAAGGGGAGGCCCCTCATCCCACACCCTCTGCCAAGCCCCATCATTGGCCACTGTTTGACTGTTTCCAGAATATCCAAAACTTCCCCCCTCGTTATTGCTGACCAGTCTGGGGGGTCAGTGGCAGCACCCACCTGTTGCCCTTAGAAGTTTCCAGGCCATGCCCAGGAGGCCCCGATGCTCATGTTTCACCAATCAAACCCAACCAAGTGGCACTGGGGTGTGGAGAAGGCGGGAAGACAGACAGATGGAAGAAAAAGGAACGGGTGGAGGAGAAAGCTGTGGCGGTGACACTCGACTCAGCTTTCTGTCTTGGAGGCTCATGGGGAGACGGAACTTGGATCCAATTTCTGCATCATTAATATTTGTGAGGAAAAGAGAAAACAAATGTTCTTGTTTTAGCTCGAATGATGAAAGTCGACAATGGGACGTTTTCACACATGTGAGACAATTATAGCTTGCTTGGCCACACTGGGAGTCGGGAGAAGGAAGATGTAAAGGGGAGAAAGACCATAGCATCGTTTAGTGGGAGGGCCAAGCCTGCTGCTCACAGGAAGGACCGGGGAGGGATTCTGTGGTGGGCTGGGAGGACACCCCTCCCTGGTGGTGCAGACATGCTGAGCCTCCCCAGAGACGCCCGCTGAATCTCCGGGGGAATGAAAACGTCAGCCCAGGAAGGGACGAGACCTACTGAGGCCCCGTGTGAGAAGACCTTCCCCACCCAGCCCCCCACGGTGGGGGTACTGTCGGGCCAAGTTCATTTGGCTCTGGACTTCTTGAGGTCTGGTTAAGAATTAACCCAGAAATTCCAAAAGTCAAAACCGGACAGGGATTGTCCTGGCAGCCAGATTCATGGACCCCAGACCGGGGCTCAGCCTGAGTGGGCACTGACTGCGGGACGGGCCACCCGTGCTGCAGGTGACCTTCGAGGCTTTTCTATCTCTTCAATTTCATTTGAACATCCAGGTCCACACTCTACTGAGCATCGAGATTTAAAGGTTTTTTTTCTTTTTTCTGTGCGTTTGATTTTGAGGCTTCTTTTGTATCCCTTCCTTGCCCAATTATGTAAATAAAACCCCAATTGGTTGAATTTTCTGTGTGAAGGTTTTTTGTCACCTCCCGTTCTAGCCTTGCCTTAGATGTCTGCGGTGTCCAGCCAACCCTGAGGATTTTGTACAGCAGGTGAAGGCCAGGCAGGGGACCTCCATGGGACACGCCGGGAGGAGCCCAGTCCTGCCCTGAGGCCCAGGGACAGGGAGAGTGGCCCTGACTCTCTCCCTGCTTGGGAGTTCCAGGTGGGGTCATTTTCTAGAAGCCCAGCAGAAAAGGTTTCGGTGTGCAGGAGCCTCAGCTCACCCTCCGTTAAGAATGGAAATTTCCAGACCCTCTGATTTGGAATGGGAGATTTTTCACTAGTAGCTTCTGAAGGAGCTGTCGCTCTCCCCGAGCTGGGGAATGCTGGCCCCTAGGGACTGCTGCCCTTTGCAAAGGCCAGGGGGCTCCAAGGTGGGACCCGGGGGTCTGGCCTGAGCAGGCTGCCAGCCCCATGCTGGGCACGTGTGGGTGCCCACTCGCTGAGTCCTGTCCCTGGGGTGCTCCTTGCCTTCCACCCTGCAACTCCCTCTAGAGACTCGAATTAGGATCAGAATTCAACACCTCCAGGACCGGCGGTGCTTTTGTTAAAGGCGTTTCTCAGGTGATTCCCCTTGCGTAACCTGTTGACCAGGCTCGAGAAACAAATATGCCTGGTTCACCGCAGCCGTAAAAATCAGGGCGCAAGTGCTGGCAGCGCCAAGGGGCCACCCTTCCCGACAGGGCTCTGAGTTTCAGAGTGAACTGCCTCCGTCCAGACCTGCTTTCTCCGCCGCCCTCCATCCGCAGTGGAGAGAAAGCACGTGTCTCCTTTCGCTGCCCGTCCCGAGGGAAATGTTTAGAATCACTGCCGAAGTAGAAAGTGTGAGCTAACACCTTTTTTTTTTTTGCAGGGGACTTAACCATTGGGAAAAACACGATACATGTTTATCTTTTTTTTTTACACTTTTTAAAAATTGAATTTGTTGGGGTGACATCGGTTAATAAAACCATAGAGGCCTCAGGCGTATGGATCTCTAACACACCTGCTCTCTGCACTGGCCACCCCCCAGCCCAAGTCAAGTCTCTTCCCACCACCTTTCTTCCCCCCTGTGCCCACTGCCGCTTCCCCCCAAACCTCCGCAATCCCCCTACTGTTGTCTGCGTCTGTTTTTGTTTTTGTTTTTGTTTTGGCTTAATCCCTTCATCTTTTCACCCAGCCCCGACTCCCCCCGCTTCCCTCCGGCAGCTCTCAGTCTGTCCCGTGTCTGTGTGTCTGTTTCTGTTCTGCGTGTCAGTTTGTTTGGTTCATTAGGTCGCACGCATACGTGAGATCATGTGGTATTTGTCTTTCTCTGACCGGCTTGCTTATCTTTAATCATTAAAAGGACCCTGCGTTAGGGGTTCCCGTCAGGCCCACACTCAGAGCTGGGAAACGGAGACAGCTGATGTTGTGGATGATGAGTTGCCTATTTTGAGAGCTTTAGAGTCGAGGAGAAAAAAGCCTGTAAGTTATTTATGAACTTTCTTTATCATCATCATTTTTCCATACAAAATCAGGCTTGAATTTGTCCTTCAGTGTTTTCATTGCAATAAATCAGAGTCCTTCATTCTTTTTTTTTTTCTGTTCTGTTTGTTCATTTATTTTACTGTTTAGTGAAGTCATATGGCATTTGTCTTTCTCTGACTGGCTTATTTCACTTAACGTGATGTCCTCTAGGTCCATCCATGCTGTCGCAGATGATATGATGCCATTCTCTCTTATGGCTGAGTAATAGTCCATTGTCTACATGCACCACGATTTCTTTATTCATCCATCTATTGATGGAAGCCTGGATTATTTAATCTTGTTATCAATGACAAGGCAATACCCAGAGTGTTCCGAAGAAGGAAGAAAACCTAAGAGTTCTTATAGTAAAACATACATTCTTGAGAAGATTCAGTCCTGAATTCTTAGCCTCCGGACTGGTCCAAGGTGTTCATCTTCGAGATGTCAGGTTGGCCTGGATAGTGGATGTGTGGCAGTCTGGACATGGGAACGTTCTTTCCTTAGACCTTCGGGGGTAATCAGAGGGTTTATCTATAGGGCGTACGTGTATATAGCTCCAGACATAACTGGCAAGTTCAAAAGTTTAAGTTCTCAGGCTGGTTAAGGCGAGAATAGAATGATGTCCTCGGGCTGAGTCTACCTACTTGATTTGAGTAGCTTGCCAGTGTGCCTACTGGGAGTCCGTTTGATTTCCTCCCTCTTTCCTCCACAGATGCTATTCTTATTATCTGGGTTGAACGGGGAAGCTGGAGCGCAGGGAAGGCTGGGGATTCCCCTCCGAGGTTCTGGCCGGGGGCCCGTGAGACCAGCCCTCCACTGAGCTCTCTCTGCTGGTTCCAGCCACCTCCCATTTCTGTCCCCGACCCCCAGCTCCCATCAGTGCCAGGGACTGTGAGGAAGAGGGGAGCTGAGTGTGGAATGGCATCCAGCTCGCATTCTTGGTTCCAATATTGGGATCCAAGTACTTAGAAACACTCCAAAAAAAAAAAAAAAAAGAGGCGAGGTGCTTACCGGCCCATCATACTTTGGATGTTTGAGATGCCGAGATTGCTGAGCTGCTGATTTGACAAGATCAAGGTACGAGGGGAGGACACAGGCCTGGGCGGGGGGAGGGACCTGTGACCCTAAGCCGCTGCGGTTGAATTTATTTTGCCACACGTCCTTGATGTGATTCCTCTTCCCATTGACTGGTGACTGTGTCCCAAGGAGCCACCTCACCCCAGCACCCAGGGGCCACGTGCCAAAGCCCCAAGGCGAGCAGGAAGCCACCCCGGGTAATAGGGAGGGTGTTGGCATAACCTGGCATCAACTCCTCCGGCCCTGTGGCCTGGGCCAAGTTCCCCAACCCCTTTGAATTTCAGGTCTGGCTTGGTTTCATTTGCACAGTAAATAGTACCTGCTCCCCAGGGTTATTTGGAAGATTAAATATGGATCACACTAAAAGCCCAGCAGTGGGGTATCAAGTGTTCTTCTTTCCCAGCTGCACAGGAGCTGAGAGTCCAATCTTCCTTTGCCCCTGGGAGAACAGGGTGTGGGAGAGAGAGGGAGGGCTGGACCAGGCAGAGGTGCAGGGTGGGGGAGGAGAGGAGATGTAACAGGCCTCACCATCCCCCATGGATGCTTTTCCCTCTTCCCGCTAAATTCACCCTTTGCCTGCCGAGAGTGGCTTCCAGGTTCAGGGTCAGGGGAAGAGCCCCACCTGTTCCTTTGCTGCAGGGGAGCTGTGGCAGGGGCAGGGGCTGGAGAATAGCAGGGAGAGGGGATCTGGGCTGCAGAGAGGACTGGAGATGAAGAGTTTAGCCCAGGGGCTTGGCTAGAGGGACAGGAAAGGGTTTGTAGCTTTTTGTCTCTTCTGGAGGAAGGGCCTGAACTGTTACCTTGAACTCAGGTTGCTGGGGGTGGCTGGTTTCCCAACACCTGAACTGTCTCATCTGTGACATAGGGATGCAGAAGTCCTGCCCATTCGCGGGTGCACAGAATGTCCGGAGGTCCAATAGGCAGCCTGAGGACCAAAGGGAAGGCCCCGGGGTCTCCCAGGAGGGCTGGCAGGGGGCTCAGCCCTCGCTCACTGCAAACATGCAGGGGACCTGCTGACTCCACCATAACAACGGAGTGACATCCAGGAGGCCCATCTGCCCTTTCCTTAATCACGACAGGCACCTCGATCTGTGTTCGTTCATTTATTCACCAGATCAGTTTGGATCCCGTGCCCTGGAGCCCCACTGAGGCCGAGACTTTCACAGGGGGCGGGGCAGGGCTGTGATAGGGAGTCGAGAACCATCTTCTGCTAACACAGGGCAGAGGGGAAAGAGCTCTCGGCCCCGGGAAGCCATCTGAGCATGACACAGGGACTCAGGACAGCACCTCGCTGCGTGGCCTTGGCCCAGTCACACCGCCTCTCTGGGCCCAGCATCTTCTGTAAAACAAGGAGGTGGCTGTGCGTTCGTCTGTCCTTGCTCTGCTGTGGAGTTTCCTAGCAGCCTCCCTCTTGATCTTAACAGACTCTCAAGGTCATGGTGCTGGCGGTCAGCAGCCCCGGGAGGAAACAGGAACAATAGGAATCCCTTCCGCCTTGCAGGAAGTTGCTTTCCTGGCAAAGCTGCTGCTCCCCCACCCTCGGCCCTGCTGCCCCTCCTGACCAAGGTTCCCCATGGCAGAAGGAGTGGCCAGGACCACCCATCCCCTGGCCTGTGCCCCAGCCCTGTGCCCGGAACGAGGCTTCTCTCTCAAGACTCAGCTCAAGGCCACCTCCTCCAGGAACCCTTCCCCGATCTCAGCCCCTGGAAGGCATGGGCCTCATGCGTGCCCTGAGTCCCAGATCCCCTTTTATTCTGCTCTGTGTTAGAATCAGCCTGAGGTTTGCATGGGGCAGGTGCTGGGGAAGGAAGGAGAAGGAAGGGCAACAAAGAAGGAAAGAAAGAAAAGAAACAGCGCAGGTTTCTGTGAGAAGCTGGGCGGTGCTTGTAGGGCACAACTGGTCCCTGCTTATCGTTTCACGGCCCACAGAAAACCAACACCTGTGGATGGCCTGTGGGCCCCGGCCACTTCCACAGGCCAGGGCCACGCAGGAAGGTGTGTTAGTGAGGTCTCCCTGCGTGATTACTGGCAGCCCTAGAAAGGTCACTCGGAATGAACCTGCTGCTGTCCTTCGCTGCCCCTGTCTGGAAGGTATAGACTGGGTGTGTGGGTGGTGGGGAGGGCAGCACCCTGACTAGGTGGCTCTGAGGTCCAGTTGGTCATGGGGCTGCCCGAGGTGTCATCTTGGGAAGGGAGGGGGTTGTCCTGGGTGCTGCCGGGCCTGACTGAGGAGAAGCAGGTTGCCCAGAGGGAGTTTGGGGGCAGAGTGGGGAGGGGATGAATTCAGGGAGCTGAGGGCTGGGGGACATGGGACTGGGGACAGCTGTCACGCAGGCCTTGTGGGCTTTTACACAGAGTGAGACGTGACACCACTGCGGACACTGCCTGCGTTGTGTGTTATCAGTGCCCTATGGTGAGAGACCGTCCTCAGCCCATTTCATGAAGGAGGAGACTGAAGCAGAGGAGGGGTGGAGCCTGCCCA
The DNA here is from genome assembly GCA_028533065.1 of Trachops cirrhosus. Lineage (NCBI taxonomy): Eukaryota > Metazoa > Chordata > Mammalia > Chiroptera > Phyllostomidae > Trachops > Trachops cirrhosus. Next base: position 85,285,594 of record CM052546.1, on the reverse strand, counting down.
GCCCCACCCCCCACACAAGTGCAGGGCTCTCCCTCCCAGCACCCTCTGTCCCCCTGTGCACTTCCTTTTCAGTCTGATGCTCGCTTGCTCGGGGTCTCACTCCCCCATGGGAATGTAAGTTTGGTGACAGCTTGGACGGTTTGGTGCAGGGCTGCATCCTTGATGCCTGGCCCGTGGTAGCAACTCAGTGGACCTCAGATGAGTGGACGAGGACAGACCAGGGGCAGACAGCCCAGAGAGAGATGCTCGAGCCCCCAAGGCCACGTCCACCCTCCCTGAAGGCTCACTCAGCACTCAAGATTCCCAGGAGTTCCTGGGCCCTAAGCAGACTTGAGGTCCGATATGTGGGTGGCCTGCCTGGGCCGGTCCCCACCCCACCTTGGTGCTGTGTCCTGGAGCGTCAGTGAAGGGCGCTTGGTGATACGGTGCCATTCCCTTATCAGTTCCTCCTGATCAGTTCCATCACAGACTCCGTCACCCAGACAGTCCAGCAAGTGCTCCCGGAGCACGCGCTCTGTGCTTGACACTGAGCTGGAACAGTCCACAGTCACCAGGTCTGGGGCCTGCCCCTTGCCTCCTGCTTAGGGCTGACCCTAAGGGAAAAGGCACAGGAGTCAAGTGCTGTGGGGCCTCCAGTGGGCAGTCCAGCTGTCGAGGTCCCGACTGCCACGGAGGAGCCGTGCTGCGGGCAGGCAGAAGGCCAAGCACGTGGTCAGAAGAAGATGCCTTGCAATGAGGGAGAGTGAGGGGGACCTTCTGATGGGATCTTAGTGGAGGGGTGGCGATGGGATCCATTCCACGGTGTGAAAAGACCACCCCCAGCTGCAAAGGGGACAGGCTGGGCCTGGGGTGGGGGGGCACTGCTGAGGTGAGAGGGAGGACAGGCTGCTGCCGTGTGGGGGGTGGATTGCTGGAGCCTATGAGAAAACCCCAAGTGACAGGAGATTTGCCTAGGAGGGTGCCAGGGTGAGAGAGAGAGAGGAATCGAAGCATTCTCTCAGATTCTGGACTGAGCTGGGGGGTGGGGAGATGGAGCAGGGGAGAAGAATGCCAAAAGTCTTTTGAGTTCCAGGTCAAGATGGCTGTTTACTTAATTTGTACAATGCCTCTCTGCTTGGCCAGAAATACAATGTACAAAACTGAGGCCTCAGGTTTTCTGCTGCAGCCACAGTATTTCCTGAGCTGCTGTCATTTTCACCTTGGAGCCTGGGCAGTTCCGTGACCCGCCCAGTCCATGACCTTGGTCTCGGGGGGGGGGGGGTATGTGTGTGCAGGGGGGGAAGGCAGGGACTTACTGTACACTCCCCCCTGGACTCTGCTGGCAGTGGAGTGGCTGAAAGGCACATTCCAGGCCCCAGGGGGTGGGGCCTGTGAGGCAGGGCTGTGTAGGGGAGAGTCACACTTGCCACAGGAAAATCCAGGCCCTGTTAGGTGTTCAGTTCCACATGCAGTTTGATCCTCCTCACAGCACGATGACATGGATGTCGTTACCCCCATTCCTGACACATGGAGACGGAGACAGAGAGGCCTCCTGGGTGCATCAGGCCTTCCAGGGACCAGCTCGGTCTCGTGGATTCCAAACCCCACCTGTGGTCTTTTCTACAAGGTGGACCAGAAGCACTTGCTTTTCCTGCTCTGACCTGCCTGCTCCACACAACCCCCATCCCCCCGCCCCCCACTGCCACATAGCTAATGCTGGGCGTCCTGGTGATCTCTGCTCTAGACTTTGTGTGGCTTCCACAGTGACAATGGGCCCAGACTCTTAGGAGGGCTCCGTGGAATGCCCCCTCCCCTGGAAATACGGGCAAGGCTTTGGCAGGTGCTAAAACGAATAGAGTGAAAGGAGCAGGGGCAATGGAGGTTATTTTGTGAGTAAGCCCGGGGGAGGGGACAGTTTGCATAATATTTGCGTGGGGCAAAGACACTCTCTCCCTTCGCAGACACGGGATCCAGCCACGGTCCTCCCTCCTTCCCCTGCAGCAGGGCACATGCTGCGGAGATGAAAAGCGCCTCTCCAGCAGCAGCCAAAGAAAACAATCCCTGAGAAAAGGCAACTGAAAAGGAGAGAGGAGCAGAAATCTGCATCCTGGCTGATAACATCCTCGGAATCAAGCTGCAGAAATGAGCAGTCACAGTCATTGTCATGGAAGGAGCCTGGGGAACCCGGTCGGCCAGTGGTAAGAAGGTCTGAGAAGGTCCCTGGCCCTCAGGGCCATCAACTTCAGCCCCCCACAACCTGGCCCTTGATGTCAAAGGGCACTAGGTGACCTTCCCATCCCAATACATTCCCTGGAGCATCTATTTGTTGATGGAGTATAAACTGAGATTCTCCGTGCCCGAGGATACACAGGTGCACGTGGGAGTCCCAGCTGGTGGAAGTCACCTTGCAGGGAGGTTTGCTGTGACAGACACACGTCCACTTCCTTCTTCTGGCCTGTCCCTTCCTTGCTCCCTTCCTCAAGCCGCAGGTTCTAGGCCCCCTAAGTTGGCCAGAGATTTGTCTGCCCTCTTCCTTCCCCAAGGGGCAAGTGGGAGGAAGCCACCGTGGTGGGGCTCTTAGGTGGGACAAGGGACTCTAAGTGTCTCAGCTGGGACAGGAATAGACACCTTATCCTATTTCTGACACAGGATTGCTGTGAGGACCAAATAACATTCTGTCTCATAGACCTTTAGGGGCGGCAACCACAAATTGCTCAAATGTAGGGAGTAGAATAAAGTGTGGCTTTATTTCTCCCCTGTTTATTTTCAAAATATTCGGCCTCCCTGCCACCCTTACTCCCCGCCCCCCCTCTTCACTGAGCTGGGTGAAGGGAAGTTGTGCCTTAGGATTTACTCTCCAGGAAGGAAAAGAGTGCTTCCTTTCTCCCATCCAAAGAACCAGCGGCAAGCACTTCCTTCCCACCCTACTCTCCAAAAGGCTGGTGACAGCGCCCCCTGGTGAACACCTGGAGCAACTGCCTGGGAAAGGCACAGAGAGAGGGCTGGTGTTGAACTCAGGAAGAGCAGGAACCAGGGTGTCACATGAGGGTGGGGGTAGAGGGAATTGATGCCCAAAGGGGACAGGCTCCTGTCCTGTCCTATCCAGCTGATTATTGTCGTGAAGAATCAGATCTCGACTTATCAGGTATTTTGGTTTTTCAAGACAAGCTAGAAACTTCCCTATTGAATAAAATAAAACCAATGGTACAAGCCAAAGAAAACAGGACGTAGGCCAAAGTTTGGGGCCGCACACCATCAGCAAGCCTTGATTTCTGTGGAAGAAACGAAACAGTAATAACAGTTAATCCCAGCTCATAAATGAGGAGCTGTCTTGGGAACAGAAATATGTTACATAAAACATAAAAGTCACAACTATGAACATAGTGGACAAGGAGAAAAAAGAATAAGCTTATTCACTCGCTTGTGAGTTGTTCCAGATTTATTTGCTTGTTAGACTGATATTTTTTTATTTCTTGTATTAACCAGCAGACATTAGGAAGTTTCGGTAAAAATTACGGGAGCAAAAACTCAAAATAGAAAACATTCTTTTTATTAAGTTTCAGCACCCCCCCACCCCCGGCCCTGCTGTTTGGAAAAATAAATCAGTTATCCTAAAGGTACACATTCACCAACTTCCAGAATGCCAGTGTCCATGAGGGCATATTTGAACTTTTTAGGGAAAAAATTCATATTTCTTAACCCAGCATGCCAAGCCTGGGCAGTTTGGTGTCACGCTGCTAACAGTCTCACCTCCCACGATCTTCCACGCTGCCCTGACCATCATTCCAAACTATTTTCTTCCCAGAACACCTCAGGGTTTTTTCAGAAAAGCCTACTTCTCTTTAAAGGGCTCCTCCTCACTTTTCCATTAAAAAACAAACGAACTATGCATTCCTCAAATCCCAGTTCTCAGGTTACCGCCCACCAAAGCCCAGTTGACACAGCACCTCCCCGAGCCTGCAGGCACAGCACGCCCCCCGCCCCCAACCTGTGCTTTCCAAGTTCCGAGTCAGTATCTCTAGTCTAACAGTTTGCATATGTCATAATTATTTCCTTGTACATCTTCTGAAATCTACCCAAAGATACAAAGCTTTGAAAACACCTCATAGATTAGAAGCTGGTAGGCATGTTTGCTGTTTGTTTTGCTCACCCGCAGCCTAGGACCTAGCCAGATGGATGGAATAGGATCATTAAAAAGTATACTTGAAAATAATGTTAATTTTGAATTTTTGGAACAAGTAATCATTTTCATGGTTCAAAATGCAAAAGGTGTGAGTGTGTGTAAGAGTGAAAAGTGCCCATCTCTGCCCTGTTTCCAGCCACCCAGAGTCTCTCCTTATCTGTAAACAATGTTACTCATTTTTTTTATATCTCCTGGATGAAGTCCACGTTCCTTTCTCCTCTGCGTAATTCTTTCTCCCCTCTGGGCTTGTTTATCTTCCCAGCCCTCACCCTGCACCCAGACTTTGCCCTCTGCTTCTGAGGCTGCCCTGAATTTGGCCACATGCTCTGCCACCCTCTCCCCTACTCTCTCTTCACTTAGCAAATGTCCCTTATCAGTCTGGCCTCAGTGTCTCTGTCCGCAGTGGGTGCCCAGTGTCCACTGGGTACCAGGAACCCCCTGCCCCCACCTCCTCCAGCTCTATTCTCCTTGTAATCTGTTTACTGATGGGGTTCTTCACAGGCTCCTTGAGATCAGAGACTGTCCCTCAATCACTGTTCCAGACTGAAGACCCAGCATACAGCAGGGTTGGGGTGACCGTTGCCCTCCCCGTGAACAGTCCTCGGCCATTGCACCTTTCTCCTTGAGCCCCTTCTCAGCTCAAGGAAAGCTCGGGGAAGAGGAAGCAGTGGTTGCAGAGACGCATGAGCTCGTGGGCGTGCAGGGATGTTTCTGACTGTGGATGAGGAAAACGGCCCGGGGCGTCTTTCTCATCAATCTCTGGTCAACATTGTGAGCCACGCTCCCGTCCCTGAGCCCAGGAGACTCCGCACACACCTCATCTCAACACCCAGTCTTGACCACTGAGCGTGAGGAGGACACGTGCTTATTGAAGAGGCAGATTTCACTGGCCTGGGCTTTCCAGTGGAACTGTGTTGGGGGGAAACTCAGGCCGGTTTCAACTTCCACATTATATTAGAACAACCGCAGGGAGCTTCGCCCTTCTGGTCCCTTTTCCCCTGGAAGACAAACCCCTCATCCAGACGGGGGCCAATCAGGATTTGAGAGTGGCCCTCTGACTGCTTCCTTAAGCTCTCCGAGAACTTCGCTGCAACGTTAAGGGACATTGCTTGAAGAAAGAGGAAATGAATGACCTCGCACCTTAGCTTGTCTAAGAAAATCCACTGTTCACCAGATAGCCTGTCTGAATGGAGCCATGCAGGAAAAACGGGCCAGGCATTAGAGAAGTCTTTTCATTCGGCAACTACTAACAGTAGTTGAGCTCCATCCACCTTCTTCAGAGGTGACAAGGCCTTCTTTTTCATCCTTACCCGAGGATATGTATTTATTGATTTTAGAGACAGCGGGGAAGTGGGGGGTGAGATGAGAGAGAGAGGGAGAGAGAAACATCAATGTGAGAGAGAAACATCGATACCCTGCAACCTAGGTATGTGCCCTGACCGGGGATTGAACCCACAACCTTTTGGAGTACAAGAACACGCTCCAACCAACTGAACCACTGCCCAGGACATGACTGGGCCTTTTAGAAGGAGGATCAGGGAGTAAGGAGGAGGAGAGAGCCGGGGCTCTGTGAAAAGGCACGAGGCCAGCTGTGTCTGCTAGCTGGCAGTTCCTGAAGGGACAACTGTCCTCCCACAGAGATGGGGAGACAGGCCCTGTCCTCCTTGCTGACATTGCTTCAGGTCCTCGAGGCCATTTCTGAGTTGCAGGCCATACATACCCATCTCTGAGGGAGGTGGGACGGATTCATCATTGTCAGCCCTTCCTAGTAAATGCTGTAAGCAGAGGCGGTCAGGGGTGTCTCTTCCCACGTCCACTGGAACGAAGAGGCAGGCATGTTCGTGGGTGGGTTGGGGGCCTGGGGTTGTTATGGGACTCCAGGGGTAGGCCACTTAGGGTGCTCTATTCAAGAATGACAAGGTAGTTTTGTCTACCTGCAGCAAGTAAAAGAGACAGGGGAGTCCCATCAGAAACTCTGCCCCCTGGAGGGGAGCTTAGCCATTGCTTACACGCACTGTTTGGTCGAACGCACCTGGATTTCTTCTTTGCAGCTGGCTGATTTCAGCCCTTGACTTCCCGTCAGCTCTTGCTCTTTACTGCTGCCTCTGCAAAACACGACGCTACTGGCAAGAAATAATTTAGCACTGCCCAGACCTTGAGACCCTTGTCCTGTCTACAGGGTCGTCCTGGGGACTGGCCTTTGGCCACAAGAAGCGGTGCTGGAGTTTGGGCACAGAGCCAGCAGCTCCCCGGGAGAGGAGGGGTGGGTTAGGGGACAAGGTGCTGCCTTTCCCAGGGCGATTGGCCAGAAAAAGTCGTAGTTCCTGCAAGTTTTAAAATCTCCCGTTCTGAAAACCGCAATAGCTTTGGGTGCTGCTCAGTCAAGCAGCCTGGTCGGCCATATTTGGGGGTAATAGTGGGGGGTGGCGGTGAGGGCTTTGCTAGTTGGGTGACTGTCCTGCCTGCCGCAGGGGATGAGGTAAAAGGAGAAGTTCAGCGAAAGTCACCAGCCCAGATTAAGTGGCGGGGGAGGGGATGGCCCACTTGCTTTGAGCGTCGCAATTGCCTCCCAGGGGCGCATGATGCCCGCTGCACTCTGCCTCGATTTCCCCAGTGTCTGCAGGGTCCTGCCACCGCTTTGAACGAGCGCTCGCTCCCTCCCTGCTCGTAACTAGTTGGGCCTCCTTGGCGCGCACGCGTGGCCAGGGCGTCCCGGTCAGGGGTTGTCCCCGCCAGGGGTTGGGCCAGCTCTGGCCCCTCCCCATTGCCGGGCCTGCAGGGCCTCTGCTCCCATTCCTACTGAAGCCACTGTCCGCAACCGCTCCAGCCATGGGCGCCGCCGGTTCCTCGACGCTGGCCTGCTTCGCCCTCCCTGTGTCCCGTCGCCCGGCGCAGCTCAGAGCCGTCTGGCTCGGGGCGGCGGTGCTGGGACTGGCCGCGGTGGCGCTGGGGACGGTTGTCTGGCGCCGCACGCGGTCCAGGCGGCAGCGGCGGCTGCAGCAGGTGGGCACCGTGGCGCAGCTGTGGATCTACCCGGTCAAGTCCTGCAAGGGGGTGGCGGTGAGCGAGGCCCAGTGCACCGCCTTGGGGCTGCGCAGCGGCAACCTGCAGGACAGGTATGGCTGGCCGCAGCCCAGGAGTTGGGGGATGGGGTGGGGGTGGTCTGCGATGCTCCTGCTGGGGATGCGTTGGGGTGAGGGGGGCAGGAGAGGTGGGCCTTGCCCCCCCCCCCGCCCATCTCCAGAAGGAGAATAGGGGTTCACCACCTGGGTTTTCGGAGCTGCTTGTTGGTACCTCCTTGAGCGGGGAAGGTCAAGTTCACGTCTGATTCAGATTTGGAAAGGTAGGCAGGGGCGAATTTTCCTTTGTGTAAAAGAACTGGGTCTGACCTGGTTATAGCTAAGGCTCCTGTTAGTTCTAAACTTTCTTAGTTTATGGCACAATAGTACCCACGTGGAATGCCATCGGCACTAGCGGGCAGACCGGAGCAACGGTAAAACCGATTCTTGTTCAAGGACACTCTGTCTTCGGCCTTGCTGAGGCTCAGTCCCCGCAGGTGCCAGGGAGACCCAGGAGGCGGGACACCAGCACCCTTTTCATGGGCACTGAGTGGAGTAAAGGCTTGTGTTGGGGACAGGGGCTGGGGGGGGAGCTGCAGGGTGATAGTTTTCACTGAGGGAACAGTGTGTCTCTGGTCTCCCCGGTGGGCGGAGTGGACTTCATCGAAGAGCTTTTTTCTTCAAGTATCTATCTACCCGCATAGGGTCTGGCACACAGACATTCCATTCCCCTTACTCAGAAAAGACAAGGCGTCTTGTCATTTAAGTCCCCCCCAAGGTGAGGCACAGACACGTGCCATTCACAGAAGGATGCCGCTGGGTACAGGGAAGGCTCTCTTGACTGCGAAGGGTGCCAGTGCCTAGTAGGAGAAATCGAGGAAGAAATTGCGAACCCTGAAAAAGAAGACACCTGCTAAAAAGGGCCCCTGGTAGGTAACTGGGCTCAAATTCAACAACAACAACAAACACAGAGCCTGGCAGCCGTTTCTGTATATGGGCCTTCACTACCAGCTGCACTCCAGGGTAAGGCCGGCACTGAACTGCCCGCGTGCACAGCGTTTCTGCCACCTGAGCAAGGCCTTATAAAGCAGTTAGTTCCTGGAATTCTCTGTTAGCCAATAGGAATGGGCTTTCCCATCCAACTTGAGCTGCACAGCTCCTATCACCCCGGGCGGCTCAATTCTGACCAATCAGGACAATCTGATTGCCTGTTGGACCAATCAGACTGGGATGTGGAGCCCTTATTTGCATGTGGACAGATCAATCAGGTATCAGGGGCAGGGACTTCTGTCTGCAGGAGCCAGCTTCCCACTGACTCTGAGAGTGCACCTTCCCTTTGAAGATTTTGACCCCCTGGCTGAGCTGCAAGACGGAAGGTGGTTCGCAGAGCAGAGCGGACCAGCATGGACCAGAGCAGGCCGGCCCGGGAGGGGGCGGGCCAGCGCAGCACAAAGCAGACTGCCAAGGATCAGAGCAGAGCTATCTAGCCCGAGAGGCCTGGGGGCGGGGGACGGTGGGGGCAGGGCCAGGTCTGCCTTCCAGCGGCCCTGTTCTCATAATTGAGCTGTTCTGCACTGAATCAACTTTCCTTCTTCACCACACCCTAAGTTGGGGGTTCCTGTTGGCGTTGAATCAGCAACCCTCAGTTGACAGATGAAACCTCCTTTATTTCCTTAGGATGAAGATGCCTTCACATCTGGCTGGGATGGCTTAGCTGGGGTCCTGTGGTGGGGAGTCTAGGGGGAGGGAGGTGTCCAAGTTAGTTGTTCAAGGAACCTTCTAGCAGAGGTGGTCTGGCTGCCCTGAGTTCACTCCAGGACACCCGGACTCACTCTTCACTGAATACTGCTGTCCTTTTAAAATGTGGGCTCCCACGGAATGGAAAAACCTCAACTTGTTTTAGGAAGTGTTGTGTATGCAGACGATGTAACTCATGCGAGATTGTCCATCCCTCTGCATCCCAGGCAGCTACTCCTGGAGAGTTTTTTAAAGCCGTAACTTCCTGAGACTCCCATCCAAGAGTGAAGTCAGCATCTCCCACATGACTCTGATGCTCTAAGTAAAGGGTTGATCTGGGACTGTCAAGAGGAAGAACATGTTTAGAGTTTATGCAAATATGAAGGACTAGACTTCCTAGACCTTGCTTGGGACAATTGTCCTATCTAACACGATGGCATGTCATCAATGTTATAATGAAACACCATTGACAAAACAATGTCCTTTGAGGATGTGCTGTGTGTATCTCACCCAAGATCACAAAACCATTCTGTGCTGTATGGATTTGAACCCAGCTCTCCGTGGGTGCAGCCTTCATGCTCTTTCTGTGAAACCAGCGTGTGTGATCTGGAAGTGCAAGGAGTGTAGACCAGAACCAGGAGACCTTGGGCAAAGTCACTGGCCTCTCTGAGCATCATTTTTTTTTTCATTTGCAAAACACGGAGGTTGAACTCAATGATCTCTAGGACCCTACTGATTTAGCTTTTCTTTATGAAACGGTAACTGAAACTCGAAAGCAGTCTGGACAAAACTCTGCTCCAGGACCCCTGTTGTCTCAACCTGAGACTTCAAACACGAAACTGTGAAGAGGCTAGAATGCAGGAGACGGTTTCTTTATTTGATTCCATTTTGAACCTGAGTCTCTGGAATTGGGATCTAAGATCTGGGGTCCTCCTCTCCAGGGCTCTGTGTCTCACATCTCTAGGGACATTTTCATCAAAGCTCTTAACCCATTTGTGGCTCGGCTTGAACACTCTGAGCTTTGAATGGGTTTAAAGGCCACCAGCAGAGCCTGGCCAGAGCCCTCTGGCACTGGACCGGCCGCCCTCCTTCACCGCGTCATTCCCCATCTCCTCAGCCCCCACCCAGGACTCGATCACTTACCCATCCATCCAAACCCTTGCTGAAGTCAGCCCCTTACTCTTCTGCACAGGCTATTTGTTATTCTTATGGCTCGGAGAAATGAATTCCCTAAGTTCACAATCCTGAGTGTCCCTTTCTCTTGGCTTCTCCCTGCCTGCACCCTCCTGCTCTCTGTAGTGGGGTCCTGGCTTCCCCCCTTTTCAGACTCTGTCCTTCCTGCTTCCTGGGCCAGTCTGTACATTCAGGAAAGAGGTTTCCCAGCTGTCTGGGGACTCTGCTTCCCCGCTGCCGTTGGCCACACAGGGCACTGCAGCTGTTTCAGAGAAGCTGAGCTCCGGGCTCTGCACTGATCTCCACAGGAGACCCTCACGTTTTAGGTGTGAAATGAAGGTGCTGGATTTTCGTGTGGCAGACTCAGAAAGTTGGGGTAACATGGTCATTAAAGAAAAATCCACACTCCAGACCTATTCCTTCTTTCAGATTGGGGAGAACAGGACTAATTACTCATTCACAGGGCGTCCCTTGTCTTCGAGAGGTGAAGAATAACATTCATTAGCCCATTGAGGAGGCAGTGAGTCTGGTTGGAGTATGTCAGGGACAGCAACTTTGCAAGCTGCAGTGGCCAGCACGGAACCTCCAGCCACCGTGGTTGGTACCTCCCAGGGGTAACTCCCACGTGATCACACAACAGGCTGGAGCGAAGTTGGGGTCTGCGAGCCAGATCGCAGGCTGAAGTCGGAGGGTGGATGGGAAATGAGAAGACTCAGCTCAAGGAGGGACTGGCTGTCAGAAGTAACATGCAGTCAGGTATGTGATTCCGGGCTCGTTTCTCGGCAGGTTTTGGCTGGTGATTAAGGAAGACGGGCACATGGTCACGGCGCGGCAGGAGCCCCGCCTCGTGCTGGTCTCCATCACCTACAAGGATGATCAGCTGACCCTCGAGGCCCCAGGCATGGACCAGCTGGTGTTGCAGAGCAAGCTGCCTTCCTCAAACAGGATCCACGACTGCAGGTGCTGCGCCTGGGGCCTCAGGGGCCTGCAGGGCCCAGGTTTCCTTCAGGCTCCTCCCTGCACTCTGCTGTTTGCACCGTAGTGAGAGTGGCGGTGTTGCGGAAAAATCACTCACACGCAGCTGGAATGGCGGAGCACAAACTTTATTACGCACGGGCTCAGAGGGTTTAAGGAAAACTCCCCAACTGTGGATCTAATTAGACTTTTATAGGCGAAGAGCAAGTTACAAAGCAGAAGGTAGTAAATCTTATTTCAGGGTCAGGGACTGATAAATTTGGTTACAGAGACAGCAACTGATTAGTATAAGTTTTTAAGAAGAACAATAAAAAAACGGTTTCAGAAAGCAATAAACAATTTAAGACAGCTAGTTATTTTCTT